>OY734958.1:5557200-6116200 GCA_963457585.1 Spergularia bocconei
TCTCGCAATAAAGGTCTATTCCATTAGCAACACTAGGAACAACACCAAGTTCACCATCCAAACAGCTTCCTTTGTTGCTTTACCAGCAGCAATATAGTCAGTTTTAGTTGTAGAATCAAAGCATACGTAATATCTGGGCGAGTACAAATCATAGCGTACATGATCGATCTTATGACTGATGCATAAGGAATCGAGCTCATCTGTTTCAGCTCATCAAGTGTTTTAAGACACTGAGTCTTGCTAAGACGTATGCCATGTTACATAGGTAGAAAACCTCTCTTAGAGTTTTCCATGCTGAACCTCTTAAGGTATCAATATAAGTTCCTTGGCTCAGTCCTATCATTCTCTTGGATCTATCCCTATAGATTTTGATCCCAAAAATGTACTCTACGTCTCCTAAGTCTTTCATTGAGAAACGTTTTCAAAGCCAAATCTTTACAGATTCCAGCATAGGAATATCTTTTCCAATGTGAAGTATGTCATCTACATACATACAAGATTTTAGAAGACTATATTACCGCTAACTTTATTATACACACAGGTTTCTCCTTCATATTTGAGAAAACCAAATGATTGGACTGACTCATCAAAGCTTGGGTTATTAGCAACAAGAGAAGAAGTCACAACATTTTGTGAATCTTTGTTAGAATCAGATTGTGGTGGGACGGAAGAGGATTCGCACGTGGAATACGCCATCCTTTGAGCTTGTTCCATATTCCCCTTAGAAATGGTGGAATTCGGCCAGCCCGTCTCTGATGTAGGGTTAACCACATCCATTTGTTGCTTATCTCGAACTTCTTCGAGAAACACACTACTACTCCCACTTGCCTTTTTGGAAACAAATCTTTTCCAAAAAGACACCACCACGAGCAACAAACACCTTGCGCTCATTAGGATTGTAAAAGTAGTAACGCTTTGTTTCTTTGGGATAACCCACGAAGAAACATTTATCTGATTTGGGTCCGAGTTTGTCTGACAGTAAGAAAAGACAACTTAGGAGCTTTTCCAGTCCATATCTCATATGGTCTCTTATCCACAGCTTTTGATGAAGACCTGTTAAATGTAAATGCTGCAGTCTCGAGAACATATCCCCAAATGGATATTGGAAGATCAGCAAAACTCATCATCGAATTAAATCTGCTTCGAGCTTGTGCACTCATTGGTCCACATACATCAGTATGGATGAGTCCCAATATATCACTAGGTCTCTCCCTTTTCCAATAAAAGGTGACTTTGTCAATTTTCCCATTAAACATGATTCGCAAACATCGAAAGATTCAAGATCAAATGATGTTAGAACTCCATCCCTTTGGAATTTCTGTATGCGATTTTTATTAAAGTGACCTAATCGGCAATGCCATAGATAAGCAAGATTAGAATCTTCTGATTTTTGCTATCTGTTATCCACATTATAGATATGGCTCTTTAAATCAAGTATGTAAAGACCATTAATTAAATTTTGCCTTGACATAAGACATCTCATTCATATAAATAGAATAACAATTATATTTGCCTTGACGGGTTCTCTGCCCCTGCGGGGATGGAGCTACAGAAGTTTTGAGTAACAATTATTCTTAATATGAAATGAATAATCCTCAAAATCCAAAACTGAAATTGAAATGATGTTTTTGGTAATTGCAGGAACGGAATAACAATTTATTTAGTTCTAATGCTAAAGCAGAGGGTAATAGTAAACTCTATGATCCTACGCTCAAAACAGCAACTCGTGCTCCATTTCCGATGCGTAGATCTACCACTTCTTTTGCCAGGCTTCTACTTCTCCTGAGACCCTGCACATTCAAAATAATGTGAGAACCACAATTGGTATCTAATACCCAAGAAGAAGAATAATATGTGAGATAATTTCTATAACATGAATACCTCTAGTGGACTTGACTACTTTTCTACTCTTCAAGTCTTCCATGTACTTGGGGCAGTTTCTTTTTCAATGTCCAATCTCATTACAATGGAAATACTTGCTATTGGCAGCTATCCTCTCCTTTTCAGGAGTAGGAGTGGATTTTGGCTCAGGGTCGGCAACAATTTTCCCTTTCCCTTTGCCAGCCACATACTTCTTGGCAGCAACCCCAGTTTTCTTGAAACCCTTTCCCTTGGTAACCATAAGAACTTCTTTCTTAGGCTCTGGTTTTAAGTCCTTTTCAGCAGCTTTCAACATCCCATGTAACTCAGCCAGAGGTCTATCAGCTCCCTGCATGTTATAGTGCATGCGAAAGGTTCTAAAACCATTGTGAAGGGAGTGAAGAATCATGTCAGTTGCCCTTTCTGGACTTGCAGGAGCACCAAGACGTTCCATGTTTTCGAACAAACCAATCATTTCAAAAACATGCGGTCCTACCGGTTTTCCCACTTCTAGCTTGGCTTCGACTATAGCCTGTATAGTCTCATACCTCTCCAATCTAGCACGATCCTGAAACATGGTTTTCAGGGTAGT
Source organism: Spergularia bocconei (assembly GCA_963457585.1). NCBI lineage: Eukaryota > Viridiplantae > Streptophyta > Magnoliopsida > Caryophyllales > Caryophyllaceae > Spergularia > Spergularia bocconei. Next base: position 5,559,653 of record OY734958.1, read on the forward strand.
GATGATTGTATGGGCATCCATCCTCTCAAACCTCTTTTGAAGGTATGGTTCCATGACAGCCAGCATCAGACAGTTGACAGGCACCGATCTTTCTCTAACTCGACGCTCTGCATTTCTTTCAACAGCAGGCGCTTCCTCAGCTAGGACATGAATTGGGGTATCAAGAACATCTTCTCGACCTTCAGCCCTTAGAACGATTCTCAAATTTCTTTCCCAATCAAGGAAGTTTTTGTCGTTCAGCTTATCCTTCTCAAGGATCGAACGCAAATTGAAAGTATCACGATTCATGATATCTACAAATAACCGCAAAGATTTTAGATTATGTTTATATGATAGCGTATAATTTTAATCAATTTAAAACACATGCTATCAACATCTAATTCAACAAAATCAAATACCCTAATTGAATTAAACGATTCCAAGACCCCATTTCATCTAAGTTCTAAGCGGACTTTGGCCCTTCCCTAAAACTTAAATGATCAAGGTAAGTAAACTCTTTTACTAATTATAACCGTTTATAACTCTTGGTTTGATAAGTGTAATCTCATCACCTACTTATCACTATGCCTCAAAACCAAAACTTTGTCTTTTGATATTTTGTTGAGAGTAACCAATTCACACATGCAATTCCCCGAGAGAATTACTCGTACTATCCTAAGATTTTAGATAACACCTCGCTTTGGCGAAACCTATCACCTAAAATCCAAGGCATCATAGGTGTTGAATTGGAAAGGCATCTAGCTCAATATTACTTAGGGTATTCTTATTTTACGTATGACCTAATATCTAGTGAACACGCGTGATACTAGCGTCCAAACATAAAATAAGTAGCGCAAAATAGTTACGGTGATTAAATGCGAAAAATAAATGTGATCCTAATATGGCCCCTAATCCTAAAGATCTAATCTTCTAGGCTCCGTCTTGTAAGGTGGATCTCATCCATGATCTTCTATCATCGTCTCACAAGTCTTCTTTGTCATTACAATTTATAAACGGTACGCAGACCGTAAAGCGATATAAATAATAAATTACAAAAATACATGACGGTACGCAGACCGTATTTACAAAAATACATAACGGTACGCAGACCGTATTTTCTATCTTATTTTGGGCCATATTAGTCACCTCCACAATAATATCACATATTATAAACATTCGTTCAATATAACATATTAAATAGAATAAACATGCATTTAAACAATTTAAACACAAATAAGAGCATTTAACGATTAAACACATAAGTTAGCATGCTAATAATAATTAACAAATTAATCATATAAGAATTTATTGTTTCATTTCAATCAATATTAATTGATTGGTATTATTCGTAATAATCGTAAGTCGTACGTAGATTATAAGTTTTTGTAACAAAACCAATAAATTGGTCTACTTGCTATAAGCCTACAACTAAAGGCCTACTGCACTACACGTGCAGTCGTGCACAACCTAAAAAAAAAAATAGAATAAAAAAACCAATGGCTAAGGTTGACTATCAACTAGTGAAAATTTATCTGATAAACAATACGCATAACCATTTTCATCTCATCAACTCATCTTTCCCAAATTGCCAAACTCACAATCACATGCAATCACCATAGTCGGGACTGATTCCTTTCTGCCCAGCTCAGTCCGGCCGCTGCCTCCACCACCAAATCTGTATTCGGCGATGTCAGCACATCCACGAACCAGCCCGAGCCACCACCAACTCCGCGCTCGTCCTCGCATCTCGCGCGCGGCTACAACAGTTGCATATTGGGGCGATTTTCGAGCCGAGTCCGATTGTCCTCACCATCGACCCAGATCAGGCCACCGTAGCCCAGCCACGACGCCACCAGGTGAGTTGCAAATTTTTTTTTTTTGATTGATTTTCGACCAAAAATTTACCCAAAACAGATTTTGGATTAAAATTTTTTATCCTCTAATCCTTTAATTGAAGAAAAAACTTATATAACAATCGAAATTTCTCAATAAATTCGAACCCTAAATTACCCAATTAATCAAGATTCGAGTTTCAAATTGGGGATTTGAATTTCGAAAATTTTGTACCCAATTAAGAATTTCGATTGTTATAACTCGTGAGTTTGATTGAAAAATTAAGCATGGTAAAACGAATTTTATTTGCTCCATTTTCGTACGAAATTCTTGACAAAACAATTGGTTAAACAAATTTCCCCAATTCAATTTTCACCTAATTTCGATTTATACCCTAATTGACCCAAAAAACACGTTTTCTGTTCAATTAGAATTTCGGGAAAAGGACAGAAACGAATTTCTGGATTTTATGAGTTTTTTTTTTTTTTTTGTGCGATTTTTGTAAAATCATAATTTTACACATCAAATTGATCGAAATCAAATTTCATATTGTACGACTAAAGCACAACATAATTATTCAAAATCGAAATTAATTCTGATCACTATTAATTTATGTAAGGCGCTCTGATACCATTGTAGGGTTTCAGATGCTAAAAGTGCGGAATTTGGAAAAATGTTTTTCGTGCATCTGACCCAAGATCGCATACATAGATTAATAGGACCAATATAATTAATCATACATCTTGATGCGTGAATAAGGTACTCGGATTATAGGAGGAACATGATCCCAAACGCGACCCCTCTACTCAGTCCACGCGAGCACCGAACCAGATTCCTCAAGCTTCGTCTGCTAGAACTCCGGCAGACCGTCTCACGAATTTCTCTTGAGGAGGCTATGTTTTACGTGTGATTAGGTTTATCGGATAGAGTAGTAACTCTGTTGATTATCTAACGTGATATATACTCAGAGTATATAGTATACAGTAAATAACCTAATCACCTAGTAAAACCCTAAGCCCAATAATAACTAATAACCCCTTAGATATTATCGTCTTAGACCTGGTTCGAGGCTCTAAGCGTGTGACCCTGTAGGACTCGGTAATAGTTAGTAGTCGGCTTATTAAGCCAACAGACCGTAGTTGGTTTATAGCAAAACACTACGACCACCTAATATTATCGAATATAATATCCTCTGATATAATCCTTATTATTATCGGAATGACACTTGATCGAAGGACACATTCCTTCAATACCATCAACCGAAAAACCAAGCAAATGAAATACCCAAATCAATCTAATAACCAATTAGAGAAATAAAGGATAAAGCAGGCATGGAAGAACAAGGAATTGATTAACATGAAATTAAGGCATAAATTTGGAGAAGAATTTCTTACAGTTACATAAGATGGATGACTGATTACCCCATGAGTCTTTGAAGAAGATTAGCTTTACATAATAATTATTACACAATTCTTTTGGAATAACACTCATAATTTAAAATTCTAATTTTAGATCTAAAACTCTCAAAGTTTCTAATAATATCTCTAGAATGAAAATAACATGAAAATTATGTAATTGGATGTAATAAGATCTCTTCAGGGGTTCTCATGCCCCTTTACATAGTACAAGTACAAAAACACTAATAAAAGACAAAAAAGATATTTATCCAAAGAAGACCCGTCCAAAGCCACGCGAAACTTCCCGAAAAGTGTCTTGCTCGACCCGATCATAAAACAGCTCGAGCCGAGCACGTCTCTGCTCAGGTAGATCACAATTTCGCTCGACCCGAGCGTCTGTCTTTTCTTCTCTTCTCCGGTTTGTCTATCAGTGGTTCTCGAGGGCTTCTCCTCTGCACGGGGACCTCCCACAAGCCTAGTAGTATGCTCAAGTCTCTCGTCCTTACTCTGATCGTCATTTGGGCATAAGCAATCTTGATCATTGTAAAACCATGAATTTAGCTCATGATCACTCACAAAGATGCGGCCTACGAATTGCGGCAAAACCAAGCCCAAAACTTCCCCAAAAACCCTAATCTAACCATATTAGCACTCTACCAAAACACTACATCAGTTTTCAGGTCACATTGTAGATTTTGTTCGAATCTATGTCAGGTCTCGGGCTGATCCGTGGGCTTGCATAGTCAGGTTTACTTAATTAAACAAAAAATTGTAGAACATACTTTGTTTCGATTAATTAAAAAAATTAATGGTTTGTAAGAAATTTGGATGGAGAGTAAATGGGGTAGAAGTAAATTATTTAGTGTAGATAGATGTTTCATGGGGCAAAAGAAAAAGAATTGTTCCAGTTTTCCAATGTAGAAGAGATTCATATGGAAAATAGAATTATCACGCATTCCTTCCCCTTCTCATCCTTCTCTTTCCATTCCCTCGTTGTCTCACTTGAGAAAAAAGTTGATAAAGGTACACATAATTACGGAGAGTCTGATAAAGGTCATGGAAAGCATGATGGGTGAAGGTCGTGATAAGCATGACTAGCGTGGATGTCATTTTCATGTGATTTTCTATTCATCTTTTTGTCATAATTAAGGATGTATTCCCACCTAAGCAAATACAAATCATGTGATGTTAAAAAGTATATCCATTAAGTCATCAAGTGACATTTTACAAGTTTGCGTTTCACATGTGACTACATCTAAAAAAGTTGGTATATATAAACGGCTAATAGTTTCAAACAAATTCTAACAAATACCAAGTCTTTGTTTCTATTCTTGTTGATCAATTTAATTGTACGAACTTGAAAGAATGGCATTCTCTTCCTCACTCAACATTCCAAAGTTGTATGATATTCTCATTGGCCTTCCACCGCCCGACCAGGTTGTTTTTTTTTCTTATCCTTCTCAAACTCGCAAATTATACCATGTTCCAGGAAGCACAAGGAGCATGGTGATCCTCCTCACAATAAAGGAGTGAGGACCATACTTAAAATGATTTTTTATTTTTTAATATATGGTCCACATTCCTCTATTGTGAGGAGGACTACCATGCTCCTTGTGCTCCTTAGAGCATGGTATAAGCACTGTCTCAAACTAGAATTCATTCGTTTATTTTACTTTTCTTCTTGGAAAATAAAGGATTACTCGATTCCTTTTCTTGTCACTACTTTGATCTTGTTTTCTTATTCTTGTCAAATAATATTTGATCTGCTAGTGTTCCACAGATCAAATAATAATATTCTTGTGTTAATTGGTTATGATATAAAACTTTCGAAAATACTTTTGACGGACTTGTAATAGTCTCATTTTTAAGCTAAATTAATTCTCAAATTAAGTCTTAGGTGACAAAATTTCATTACAAAAATGAAATCGGAGGTTTTTTTTTTCTTCTTTTGGATGAAACATTTTGATGAATAGTTATTTTTATCATTTAAAATTCAAAATTCTTATGAGTGGTTGTTGCATGACCAATCACTTATCTTACAAAAATACAATAACATTTAGTTTAAGAAAAATTACAACTATACTCTAATTATTTTTGTTGGTGTACATGCTGGCCCAAACTAATGGGGATGATGTTTCAGCACCAGTTTAGTATGTTTTGTGATGCCTCAAGGTTCTCGATGCAATGAAGATTGATGCTTATAACCTCTAGGATTTATGTTTCAATTTCATTAAATCGAGATGAAATAGAGGCTGTCTATGCATCTCATCCATGTGTTCAAACATCTCAAAATTTGTCTTTTTTTCATAATAAATTGTAATAAAGCCTACAGGCTATCACATTTCATGGTCCTGTAGTATTTTCCTTACCTTTTAATATTTTCTCAACTCCTCCGCTGCCTATTCATTCATATTTCTCTAACTATACACTTATTTTTCAATATAAATTTTTAATGAAAAAAGGTAAATGGTGAGAAACGTCATATAGTGTCCCCACTATTCAGGGTAACAACAAAGCCGATCACGATGTGGGGAAAGAAAAAGAAAAACGTTTGAAGTCGAGGTCAGCACAATGAGTGATGAGTCATGTATACTACCCCATGACCCCTCCAATAAGATTTTAGAAATACATCAATTTAAAAAAGTATAATGAATTAGTTGATGCTATATACTGTCCACGACTAGATAATATCGCCCACAAATTCCTCTACCTTGTACCCATAGTAATAAAAATTGTTTTCCTCTCTAACTAATCTTTATTTCTTCAACCCAAAATCTCTCTCTTAAATCCCAATCCTTTATATTACCTTCATCCGCCATCATCTTCCACTACATTCCACTATCTTCCAGGCCACCACCATTTGTAGCCATTTGTACGTGACTGTAAGGGGTCAAATTCACACTTTGTATCTTACTCTTAATCTATTTGATCGTTCGTGAATTTCATTCACGTCATATCCTTAGGAGTGTTTAAATTTTATATTTTTGACATACTCAACATTTTTGAGCTGGCACAAAAGTGATTGAAACCAAAGGGAAGACAAGTACTAGGTATAACGTCTAAAGGTCAAGAAACTTTTTTTGAAAATGTGGTCAAAATTTCTCTTTCTTAACGTATAAAAAATTATTTTATACACTTTTTATAGCTTTAATTTAATCTTACATGCAACCAATATCCTTAACTAAACTTAATTACGAGTAATATAAGTACTAGAGGAGTCTAGCTAGAGGCTAAATAACTTTTATATGGATATAAATTTAGTGTTTCTCAAACCTTTTTATTTAAATAGGTAAGCGTAAAAGAAGGGGTAAGTTAGGTGACCCTTCTATCAAGGGTTCACCTAACTCATCAGCAGAAACAAAATCAAAGAACTTAGAATCGCTAAAACAAATATCAGGGGCACAATCCTAAAAATTAAGGATAGAATGTCCAAAATAAGCTAGCCAATAAACAAGCCTAGTTGCCTCTTTATAAATGTGATTTAATGATAAAAGTTGAATCCTGCCATGAGCCCTTGAATATCCTTTACTATGAAATCCACAGACCAATGAACTTCTTGTCGACCCAAAACAGCCGCAATAATCACTTGCTTATGTAATACTTCATCTCTCATATTTAGATGTTTTTCCAAGTCTCACAATCACTACTTGTCTTTTTAACACTCCAAATACAAGTCGTGTAAGGTATAGGCATTAATTAATCCACTTCAGCCATAACCCATTATGCCCAACTCTGATCCGGCATAGCCGCCGTTTAACAATGAGTGCTTTATTCCAAGCCAATATCTCTTTGATACTACTGCTGCATCCCTCCCCCACCCCCTTCCGGCGTGCACTAGGAGCATAGGAGTTGCCCAAATTTCGTGCACTAGGAGCATAAGAGTTGCCCAACTTTCGAAAATTATTCTCCTCTTAGCTTCAGCTACACAGGAGGTCACCTATCTTGAAATTACTCGCAGTCAAGCACGCTTGATTGTGGAATTCTTATCAAATGAGATTACTAAAAGGAAAGGCGAATTTGTTAAATCCGGGGTATTACATTTACTTTTAGGAAGCCATGTCATACAAACTCCACAGTTAAGAGTGATTAATGGGGAGTAGTTTCCAAATGAGTGACCTCTTGCGAAATTTCACATTGTGCGCACGAGCGAGGTCAAAGTACGACGAAAGGACATGTGTTGGCCTGTGAGGTCAGCACACAACCTGGCAAGATGCAGCTTCAACATTGGACTACTCAGTTACATTTCTGTGTAGGAAAGTTGCGATTACTCAATATTGTAATTTTCGGCCTTGAAAACTTTTGGAGCGCTTGTTTGCTACTTTCCAAATATATTGTCAAGTCCATTGAGAAATTTTGCAGACAGTTTTTATGGGGCTATTCAAATGATCCTAGGAGAATGGTTTACTTTAAGTGATCTAAAGTTTGCAGGTCACGCGATGAAATTGGGCTTGACATTATGGAAGTACTTTCCTGGAACAAATGCATTTTACTTAGATGGATATGGAAACTATATAATAATGCTATAAACACATGGTCTGCATGAATCAACAAGTATAAAACTCAAAATATTGGGCTGGCGAAAGAGAAAGTTGACGACTCTTGGGCCTGAAAATGAATTTTGAGATTGAAAGAGGTGCTTGTTGAGAAGGCTGGGGAATTGATCAAGCAAAGGACCTTCTACACAAATGGTCAAAATGAGAAGAATTTCAAATGAAAATGAACTATGATTTCTTTAAAGTCAAGCATAATAAAACACCTTGGACCAAAGTTGTTTAGGATAATACAGGGCTTGTGAGGCATACGACAATTACCGCCCTTGGTTTGCAAAACGGACTTCCTACAATTGATAACATCAATATAAGAGGACAATGTCCAGTGAACCATTGCATTCTCTCAAAGCTGCAACAGGAACTATAACTAACTCACTTGTTCTTTGAATGTGCCTTCTGTAAGGCTGTAATGCAGGGGATTCTCATATGTCAAGGTACAGGTCGTGCTCATAGGAATCTCAAAAGGGAGATTAGAGAGCAACTTAAGCATCATAAAGGTTGTAATTCGAAGAAGAGGTGGTATAGATGCACTTTGACTGCTGTTGTTTATTGTGTATGGACTCAGAGGTAACACTCGCATTTTCTCTAACCATAGCTGCATCATACACCAAATCCTAGATAAGATCAAATTTATTAGTTATGTGAGAATTTACACTTTGTATAATGATTGTAATGTGGATGAGGTGGTGGATACTATTTGTAAGAGTTAAGTCCTAGATCTTCTCTCTCCTTTAGTGGTTTTACTTTTGTAAGTCTCGGGGTTATTTATACCATTCCGATTCTTACAAAACAAAAACAAAAAAATTATGGGGGGTTTTGGTTTAAAGTTAACTAAATAAGCAAGAATGAAATTAGGGTTGGCGAGTCACGGTGATAATCTCTCAAACAAATTATGCAAGCAAGTAAGTCTCGCCCAAATTCGTGCCAATCAAGCTTAATCCCGGTTTCTAAACCAATTAATCCGTTTGTGGGGAATTTGAGCAACCGCTCCCAAATTTCACTCCTTTTAATCCTAATTTGTGTAGTTACCAGTCAAACAAATCACAATCAAAGGCTATGTTGCACGAGTACGGACACCGATACCGACACCGGGAGGACGCGGACACCGGGACACCTCAATCTAGAAATCTAGGACACCAACACCGCTATTACTTTTTTATTATAAATACATTAGAATAAATAAAATATTATTATTTTAACTTTCAAACTTAAAATAATTTCAAAATGAAAATATTACACACATGATCATTGAATATGTCAACGGAAACGCTAGGAAATTCGAGAGTAACAATGTCTTTATCGCCCAAATTCTTGCTTAATGTTTGTTTTTTGTAGAGGTGTCCGAGAGGTGCCCAACCGGAGTCCTGTGTGTAAAAAACCGGGTTTCGTGTCCGAGTTAAAAAAGAATGAACCGGACACCGGCCCGACGTGTCCGACTCGTGTCCTCCCTGTGTCCTCCTGGTGTCCGTGTCCGACACCGTATTCGACACGGACACTTCAGTTGAGAGAGGTGTTCGTGCTTCATAGATCAAAGGCATGAAAAATAAGGACTAACAAAGGATTAAGAACAACCCAAATTATTATCTAATTAGACGCGACCATGATACGAATCAAAGCTAATCTATTAGTTGTCTAATCAATTCCCCAATAACAAATTAGTCATAATCAATACTATACCTTTATTTGCCTAACTTCACAGCCTACGTGGCAGCTTTTGAATACATCCATAGCAAAAGAAATCCACGTCATATCCTGTGTGTCGGCTCACAATGCAATGACATTCTCTCTCCTCCATGTAGTCGATCCTCTTAAATACTTGTGGTGGGGTTAGCAATTGTGGTGGGAAGCCTGGTGTGGGCTGAAGAATTAATCTCTCCTGAGGACAGACAACACACTCTGATCTTCCCGACCATCAAAGCTGTCTCCTCTCCTCGACCTCACGTAAAAAAAAAAAAAAAAATAAATAAAAAAAACTGTCTCATCTCCTTACCTCCCCACCGCTTCGCCTTTTCATTGCAACTGTTATCCGCCCCATCCTATTCACCTTCCAACTCTCAACCGTTACTAGCTTTCAATGGGCGTGTTGAAGGCGCCGGTTATGAAGTCGGAGAGTTATTTGTTGTGCGTTGTCCTTCTATTTATATTGGTTCTCTTCTTCTGAGACGGTGGTAGATAGTGTTGTTTCGGTATGTGGTTGTGCAATCGTAGAAGTTCGTTGCTTGATTTGTTTTTGCCCACACCTCTGTTTCATGTTGTTAATTATTGTTTAATTCTTTCTGTTTTGAAGGGATCTCTCAATTCGTTTGAAGAAGCTCGGGATTGGGTGATGATAATTGAGGTTAGTTTTTTGTATTTTTGTAGTTCATTGCTAAATACAAAGTTCAAAAAATGTATTTTCGACCTAGATGATGAAGTTTTGATGTTGCACTGGGTACATGATTTATGTTGTTTTCAGGGATCTATCTATGAATTAATAATTTTGGGTTTTTGTGTTGTATTGGTGAGTGATAACAGGTGCAATCGTCCAACGAAACATAGCTTCTTTCAATTTGTACAATCTCAGATTAAGTCGAGAAAACCTGCTTTATTTTTTTTTGTTAGTTTCATTTATTTGATTTCAAAAATTGATTAATATGGTGTTGTATAATGTCTGAAGCAAAACAGTCCTCAAACATTGCAGCAACACCCGAATTGTTAGAGGAGATCTTCAGTGTTTTATTCCCTAACTTAGGTAAATTGCTCTTTCTTAAAAAAAAAAATTGAATTCCCAATTTTGATGCTGTTGAACTCAGTGTTTACATTCATGTGTCCGTTTAGAAGGCTGATTTTTGCTTTAATTTGTGAGGACTAAGTGTTGCGTAGCATTTCAATATGTGACTGATTGTCAACTAATTACTTTGTGCTGTTATCATCGGAGTGTAGAGACGTTATCTTAATCTTTGCAATAATGCTTTATTTCTTGATTGCTTTGGTTGAAGGAGTGTATGTGGTGCCATGGCTAGAGGACAACATATTTAGCAATTGTTTTTTTTAGAACTTATATGTATAAGTTTTAAAGAAATGAATCCCCAACCGTCTAATCCTTTCAGCTGTGTCCTTTTCACTAAAGTACTTAAAGATTTGAAGTACTACAATTTAAATGCGAAAAATTAGTAAGGATTCCAGATTATTTGTTATGTGAAGCACAGATTATGAAATCCAATCATATATACGCTACTATGATGCAATTATGAGGTTGCTGGACAAAACAATGTTGTGATGTGTGAACTTTTTGGCCTGTTTTTGTAGCTTCTTGTACACCTTAGGACGACATGCTCTTATCAGCTTCCCTCTATTATCTTATACGGCCACGAACACACTAAACACATGAAAACCTGATTTCTAAATTAACTCTTATTATACTTGAATAACAAGGTCTTGAATTTCTTAATGAAATTGATTTGACATTCTCACTTGCTTTTCCACTTTCCATAGTTACAACGTACAACTGTATGATCGAATTTGCACTTTTTACACTGTTTTTGGTGATTATGGTATGTGAGTTTTTCATGAGGTTTGCGTATGAAGAAATCTGTGACCTTGCTAAATCAACGAACCATTTATGTTGGAGATTGCTACCCTCTTAGTATCCAAGCAGTGAGTACTTAGGTGAAGTATGGGCCATTTCATTATGCTTGACTTGAAACTGTCTTGCACAATAATCCGCTGCCCCTAATCTTGAATGTAAATGGGTCTCTAAACTTTTATGATTTCTTTGGTAATCTCTTAAGCAACTTGCCATGTTTTCCAAAAAAAAAAAAACAGAGAAAAATTATGATCTTGGAAAAGTTGCCATCTTTTGTGTTTACTCTGGGTACTCATAGTTTGCTAACTGGCTGCGATTGTAGACGACTGTTTACATTACAATGATCATAGTAACAAAATAGCAGGTTCATTTAGGTTGACACATGTAATCTACCAATAGCTGAAATATACACTGATTTTCATTTGACGCAAGGTGATGTTTGAGATTGGCTGTCACATTCTGTTTGAAGTTTGTCCGAAAAATGTTGGCAGATGAATCCGAAATGAAATCTATGTAAAGTTGTAAACTTTCTTACTCTGCTTTGTGCAGGCCTTATAAGTATAATTCACAATAGTGGATTTGGGTATGAGCTTGAAGTATATGAAAAATGTTATAGAACTCAACATGTTTTGTAGAGATTTTCCTATAACACAAAAACAACCAAACACTTACCCAATTTAACCTAAATGCGTGTTTGAATTTTCATTGTAGACCATGGACCATGAACGAAAAGAAATCCCTATAAGTTTCACGACTTTGTTGTGCGACATTTTGAGTGCTTTGAATTTACCAAAGCCTCTGTTCCAACAACACTACAATAAGGACAACGGTTGCTACACAACATACATAAAAATAACACCCCAGAAGGATGGCCCGAGCATAAAAATAAAGGGGAAAACTAGGAAAGATTTAAAGTTCGTCATACAAACTTCAGCCATGTTTGCTATTGAGGAGCTCAAGAATTCCACTGTTTTGAAGTTGTTGACTATAATTTAGGAGCTTGCCGTAAAGAGCGTAATAAAAGGAAAATAGCGGATATTGCAAAAGTTCATGAAGGGACAGTTTGTAAAATCTTCAAGGAAGCTTTGGATGAAGTTTGTGAAAAATACCAAAAGCTACGAGCTAAGTTAAAGGAAATTAAAAAGGCGAAACAGTAGCTGTCTTCAGAGTATACTTTACTTCGTCGACATCTCTTATTGGTGAGATCAGCCCTGAAATGCCTGTTGATAAAGCTTGCCTGCTCAACTGTGGAGTTACTACAGGTTATTTTTCGTTGTGTTAGCCTGCTTATCTCCCACCTTATATACAACATGCGTAAGAGATCCTCTGCAACTTATATCAGCTATTGGACTAATGGGGATGCTGTGTGTTTGCGCGAGAAAATAGGTTTAGTAGCTGTGTGGAAGGTGGCACAGCTAGAAGAAGGCTCTACAGTTGCTGTTTTCGGACTTGGTGCAGTTGGACTTGCGGTAATTTACTAAAATTCAGACATTTTAGATTCGCTTCAATTTTGTTAATCCATGGTTTTATGCACATGGAGTAGTTTATCGGTTTAGTGAAACTATTCTGATTGCTTAAGATGTCATTTGATGTACGAGTCGGTGGCTCTAGGCGCGAAGTTACAAGGAGCTTGTGGACTTAAATCCCAAGAAGCAGGAACTTGGTAGGTTATTTGGTGACTTTAGCTCTTCAAATAAATTGAAACTTTACCGTCTATATTTTTTATCTCCCTGTCAGCTTATTAGTTAGTTACATGTACTGTATACAGTTTGTCTCGAGTCATCACAATGGCTTGATTACGGATTACCTGATTTCAGGAAAAAAAAGTTCAGGGTCACTGATTTATCAATCCGAAAGACTATGGGGAGAAGAAAATCAATGAGATGATTAAAGAGCTCACAGATGGGGTGCAAATTATACATTGGAATGCATAGGTCTAGCTTCTGTCATGCAGGACACTTTTGACAGTGCTAGAGATGTAAGTTTTGTTGTACTTCAATTTAATTATCAGACTAAGTTCATGTTGATATGTTTTATATGTATCCTATTTTAAAGATTTTGGATGATTAGGGCTTGGGAAAGACGATTATACTAGGAGTCGAAAAACAGGGGGCTCCTACGAGTATAAACACTTGGAATATATTGAGTGGCAGAACTGTGACAGGCTCATTTTTTGGTGGAATCAAAGCCAAGTCTGACATCCCTGTACTTGCACAAAAGTATATGAACAAGGTAAGTCCTTTGAGATCCGTCAGATGTTAGTTTTTAAGCATCAAAGCAAATTGCTCTTGCATATTCAAAGAACACGTAAAGAAGTCAATGAAATAGAGAGAGTATGTGCCTAATAGAAGCGAGTTCCGGGCTACGTTGCACGAGTACGGACACCGACACCGACACCGGGAGGACGCGGACACCGGGACACCGCAATCTCAAAATCTAGGACACCGACACCGCTATTATTTTTTAATATAAATAGATTAAAATAAATTAAATATTATATTTTTAATAAAAAAATAAGAATATCTAAGTTTAAAACTTAAATCAACTTCAAAATGATGATATTACACACACAAACATTGAATATGTTAAAGGAATCGCTAAAGAATTCGAGACTAAGAATGTCTCTTTCGCACAAATGCTTGGTTAATGTTTATTTTCTGTATCCTAGAGGTGTCCTAGAGGTGTCCAACCGGTGTCCGTGTGGAAAAAATCGGGGTTTGTGTCCGAGTTAAAAACAAATAAACCGGACACCGGTCCACCGTGTCCGACGCGTGTCCTCCCGGTGTCCGCCTGGTATCCGTGTCCGACACCGTATTGGACACGGACACATCACTTGGGAGAGGTGTCCGTGCTTCATAGGTTCCGGGCACCTGAAGGTAGACAGGCACAGTTTTGACTTTTGGCGATGTTCTACTGATGTTGCAGGAATTAAGTCTTGATGAATATATTACTCATGAAGTTGGCTTTCATGATATCAACAAAGTGTTCGAATTATCTCAACAAAGGGGAAAGCCTGAGGTGCATTATATGGATGGACAAGTTAATGGTTAAGGATCAGTAAGCTTTGTACATTATTCCAACTAGATTCACCCATAAACTAAAACTTTTAACTGTAATAAACTCAATTGGTTCAAACCTGTTGAGCCAATTTAATCTTAAGTACAAAATTGCTCCATAAGTCTATAGTAGCTTATTGTTTCATACAATTGCAACTATTAATAAGGTTGATCAAATGGTTTAGAGTTCAATGGATTAAAAATTACGTGTCCCTCTAGCAATACTCATATCCTAAACACAAAATTAAACCATATTGAATTCTTGAAAAAAGACATGTGTTTCCTTCATGTATACTCCTATATTAGCATTCTGTTCCCAACAAAAAAAATCCATTAATTTGTTTAATCGTGCATCTATAAAATAGTAAAAGGATCGATAGTGGGAGTTTCTCATCTTGCGCAAGTGAGCAACTAATCGAGGAGGAACGAAGTACATACTATTCAAATTTTTTTTCTTATAAATGTATCTCTTTTGCCTATTGTTTTGCCATGGCACCCAAAAGAGAACAAATTGTACTGATACTCTTAACAAATTCCAGTTCATCCTTACTTGCTTTACTGCTCAAACTTCCCATTTTTTCACTAAGCTTATAGATTTCGTTTTAAGTACCAACAATAGATCCCTTCTAAAATGGTTGTCGAATGTCAATGTCTTACTATACACAATGTTAAACAATGAAAGCTATTTGATTATTTGTGATCCAGAACTTATAACTGAGTGTTACGATTAGAATTGAATTCACAAAATAACCCAATTCAGACCCGTGATTACACGAGGCCAAAAACTAGTTATACACTAATCATGCAAAAGATGCTTCCTTTAGGCCAACAATCAAATACCATCAACCGAAAAACCAAGCAAATGAAATACCCAAATCAATCTAATAACCAATTAGAGAAATGAAGGATAAAGCATGCATGAAAGAACAAGGAATTGATTAACATGAAATTAAGGCATAAATTTGGAGAAAAATTTCTTACAGTTACATAAGATGGATGACTGATTACACCATGAGTCTTTGAAGAAGATTAGCTTTACATAATAATTATTACACAATTTTTTGGAATAACACTCATAATTTAAAATTCTAATTTTAGATCTAAAACTCTCAAAGTTTCTAATAATATCTGTAGAATGAAAATAACATGAAAATTATGTAATTAGATGTAATGAGATCTCTTCAGGGGTTCTCATGCCCCTTTACATAGTACAAGTACAAAACCACTAAAAGACAAAAAGGATATTTATCCAAATAAGACCCGTCCAAAGCTAAGCGAAACTTCCCGAAAGGTGTCTTGCTCGACCCGATCATAAAACAGCTCGAGCCGAGCACGTCTCTGCTCAGGTAGATCACAATTTCGCTCGACCCGAGCGTCTGTCTTTTCTTCTCTTCTTCGGTTTGTCTATCAGTGGTTCTCGAGGGCTTCTCCTCTGCATGGGGACCTCCCACAAGCCTAGTAGTATGCTCAAGTCTCTCGTCCTTACTCTGATCGTCATTGGGGCTTAAGCAATCTTGATCATCGTAAAACCGTGAATTTAGCTCATGATCACTCACAAATATGCGGCCTACGAATTGCGGCAAAACCAAGCCCAATACTTCCCCAAAAACCCTAATCTAACCATATTAGCACACTACCAAAACACTACATCAGTTTTCAGGGTCACATTGTAGATTTTGTTCGAATCTATGTCAGGTCTCGGGCTGATCCGTGGGCTTGCATAGTCAGGTTTACTTAATTAAACAAAAAATTGTAGAACATACTTTGTTTCGATTAATTAAAAAAAATTAATGGTTTTTAAGAAATTCGGATGGAGAGTAAATGGGGTAGAAGTAAATTATTTAGTGTAGATAGATGTTTCATGGGGCAAAAGAAAAAAAATTGTTCCAGTTTTCCAATGTAGAAGAGATTCATATGGAAAATAGAATTATCACGCATTCCTTCCCCTTCTCACCCTTCTCTTTCCATTCCCTCGTTGTCTCACTGGAGAAAAAGTTGATAAAGGTACACATAATTACGGAGAGTCTGATAAAGGTCATGGAAAGCATGATGGGTGAAGGTCGTGATAAGCATGACTAGCGTGGATGCCATTTTCATGTGATTTTCTATTCATCTTTTTGTCATTAATTAAGGATGTATTCCCACCTAAGCAAATACAAATCATGTGATGTTAAAAAGTATATTCATTAAGTCATCAAGTGACATTTTACAAGTTTGCGTTGCACATGTGACTACATCTAAAAAAATTGGTTTATATAAACGGCTAATAGTTTCAAACAAATACTAACAAATACCAAGTCTTTGTTTCTATTCTTGTTGATCAATTTAATTGTACGAACTTGAAAGAATGGCATTCTCTTCCTCACTCAACATTCCAAAGTTGTATGATATTCTCATTGGCCTTCCACCGCCCGACCAGGTTGTTTTTTTTTTCTTATCCTTCTCAAACTCGCAAATTATACCATGCTCCAGGGAGCACAAGGAGCATGGTGATCCTCCTCACAATAAAGGAGTGAGAACCATACTTAAAATGATTTTTCATTTTTTAATACATGGTCCACACTCCTCTATTTTGAGGAGGACTACCATGCTCCTTGTGCTCCTTAGAGCATGGTATAAGCACTATCTCAAACTAGAATTCATTCGTTTATTTTACTTTTCTTCTTGGAAAATAAAGGATTACTCGATTCCTTTTCTTGTCACTACTTTGATCTTGTTTTCTTATTCTTGTCAAATAATATTTGATCTGCTAGTGTTCCACAGATCAAATAATAATATTCTTGTGTTAATTGGTTATGATATAAAACTTTCGAAAATACTTTTGACGAACTTGTAATAGTCTCATTTTTAAGCTAAATTTATTCTCAAATAGAGTCTTAGGTGACAGAATTTCATTATAAAATGAAATCAGAGGTTTTTTTCCTTCTTTTGGATGGAAAATTATGATGAATAGTTATTTTTATCATTTAAAATTCTAAATTCTTATGAGTGGTTGTTGCATGACCAATCACTTATCTTACAAAAATACAATAACATTTAGTTTAAGAAAAATTACAACTATACTCTAATTATTTTTGAAGATGTGGTCAAAATTCCTCTTTATTAACGTATAATAATTTATTTTATACACTTTTTATAGCTTTAATTTAATCTTACACGCAACCAATATCCTTAACTAAACTTAATTAGGACTAATATAAGTACTAAAGGAGTCTAATTAGAGGCTAAATAACTTTCATGTGGATATAAATTTAGTGTTTCTCAAACCTTTTTTTTTTTCAATAGGTAAGCGTACAAAGAAGGGGTAAGTTAGGTGACCCTTCTATCAAGGGTATCACCTAACTTATCAGCAGAAACAAAATCAAAGAACTTAGAATCGCTAAAACAAAGATCATGGGCACAATCCTGAAAATTAAGGATAAAAAGCCCAAAAGAAGCTAGCCAATAAACAAGCCTATTTGCCTCTCTATAAATGTGATTTAATGATCAAAGTTGAATCCTGGCATGAGCCCTTGAATATGCTTCACTATAAAATCCACAGACCAATGAACTTCTTGTCGACGCAAAACAGCCGCAATAATCACTTGCTTATGTAATACTTCATCTCTCATATTTGGATATTTTTCCAAGTCTCACAATCACTACTTGTCTTTTTAACACTCCAAAAACAAGTCGTGTAAGCTATAGGCATTAATTAATCCACTTCATCCATAACCCATTATGCCCAACTCTGATCCGGCAAAGCCGGCGTTTAACAATGAGTGCTTTATTCCAAGCCAATACCTCTTTGATACTACTGCATCCCCCCCCCTCCGGCGTGCACTAGGAGCATAGGAGTTGCCCAACTTTTGAAAATTATTCTCCTCTTAGCTTCAGCTATATCTAATAAAATCCTTGCAACTTTTCTTTATTTGATGAACGGTATAACTAGTTTGCATGTCCGTACCACGCACGGGCTGTCTATTTATACTCGTTTTTACAAAATATGTATTTTTGTTTATCTTTTTTCAAATATTATTATAAATGGTACTATTGCTTTTTTTTAATAGTATATAAATTATATGTAGTTAATTTAATACGTAATTACTGTTGTATCCTTGTAATACACTATATATATATATAGATATATATGATACATATCACTGAGTCTCGGTGAGGACTCTTCTCTAATCTCATATTCCTATATGGTATCGATCTAGGTTAAAACTCTTCCGCTGCCCTAATCTCTTGCTTCTTCTCTGCCGTCACCCTAGCCTTCTCATCATGGTTGATTCGGCTACCCCTCCTCCTCCTCCTCCTCCTCCACCTCCTCCTTCCAATGACAAAATCCATCCCTGTTTCTCTGTCACCAACATCAAGTCACAAGTCTGTTTTGTGCTTGATGACGAGAAGGTCAAATATGGTACTTGGGCGAAATTTTTTCGCCTTACTGTTGGTCAATATCAGCTTATTCATCATCTCGATGGTACGGGCTCCTCCACTGATACAGCTGACAAATCCTGGAAAGCTATTGATGATGTGGTCCTCAATTGGATCTATGCTACCTTCTCTGACGAGCTCGTCCTTGAATTGGTCGAAGACGCTGAGACGGCCTCTGATGTCTGGTCTCGATTGAAGGCCCGATTTCAAGACAATAAAGGCTCCTGTGCGGCTGCCCTTGAACATGAATTTTTTAATTTGCGTCTTGACCACTGTCCATCTCTTGAGAATTACTACTCCCGTTTCAAGTCTCTTGCTTCGCGACTCGGTAATATTGATGCTCCGGTGACTGGGCAACAACTTGTGATTCAACTCACAAACGGTCTCACTGATGAATATGAGACTACCGCCAGCATGACCCGCTTCCTAGGTTCACCGATGTGCGTTCCATGCTGGAACGCGATCGCCTGCGTCAACAAAGGAAAACCTCTTCGACTGCCCTAGTTGTTTCCTCTGCTCCTGTCACCACCGCCAAGAATGGGGGGAAGCACAAGGGCAAGCACAAAAGCAACAAGGGCCCTCGACAACCCGCGTCTTGTGGGCATTCGGACGCTCTTGTTCGATAGATCTACTCTGCCCCTCAAACATGGTCTGTTTCGCCGTGGTATCCAGCGCCTTGGGCTGTTCCTCCTGCACATATCACACTGCTCCGGGGTGGACTTGGCCTCGCGCCCCTGGTGTTGCTCCTGGTTCCGGTGTGTTGGGCCCTCGACCGACTTTTCCTCACGGCCAGGCTCATGTGACTTCGGCTCCTCAACTTGGTCAGGGTTTCATCCCACGGATTTGTCGCAATTTTCGGTGCAATGACTCTACAGGTTCCGGACTCCAATTGGTATTTCGACACCGGTGCTACACACCACCTCACCTCTAAATCAGGTACTCTCACAGACCTTCGCCCTTCCACTCGTATTCCATCTATTAGTGTGGGTAATGGTCACAGTATCCCTGCATGTGGTAGTGAATGTCACAATTTACCGTCAAATTCTACACCTCTCGCCTTAAATAATGTTCTCTTCACTCCCAATATTATCAAAAATTTAATCTCTGTGCGTCAATTCACCATTGATAATAATGTGTCCGTCGAATTTGACCCTAATGGTTTTTCTGTGAAGGATCTTCGTACGGGGACTCTGTTAATGAGGAGCAATAGTTCGGGCGAATTGTATCCTGCCATACCCTCCATGTCATCGTCCACCAAGTCGTTGTCCACAAAGTCCATCGCGTCATCTCCCACAAAAGCGTCTACCCTTGCCATCCTTCCCTTCTCGGTGTGGCACGGTCGTCTTGTCATCCGGGCAATCATGTTTTAGATTTACTTAGCCAATCTAGCTCTATTTCATGTAATAAAGCACGTCGTGCAACCTTATGTCATTCTTGTCAAGTTAGTAAGCATGTTCGCTTACCGTTTTTCGATTCTTCTAGTGTCACTGTTGCTCCTTTTGACATAATCCAAACTTATGTTGTCCTCTGGTCCTCCTGTTCAGGACCCGACTCTCTACCGTAGTCTTGCTGGTGCTCTTTAATACCCCACCTTCACTCATCCGGATATTTTGTTCGCGGTACAGCGGCTCTGTCTTTACATGCATGACCCTCGTGAAGCTCACTTTCATGCTGTTAAACGTCTCTTACGGTACCTTCGCGACACTCTTGATCAAGGTCTCACCCTCTCTGCTCGCCTTGCTACGGGTATTACGGCGTATTCTGATGCTGATTGGGCTGGTTGCTCTGATACTCGTCTTTCGATGTCAGGCTATTGTGTTTTTTTGGGTGATAATTTGGTCAGTTGGTCGTCCAAGCGTCAGTCTCAAGTGTCTCGCTCTAGTGCCGAGGCCGAATATCGGGGTATTGCTAATGCCGTTGTTGATACTTGTTGGTTGAGCTTTTACTTCAGCTTCGTGTCCCGGTTCCACGCGCCACGCTTGTGTATTGTGATAATATCAGTGCCGTTTACATGTCCAATAACCCCATTCAGCACCAACGTACCAAACATATTGAATTGGACATTCATTTTGTCCGTGAGAAGGTGCAAGTGGGTCAAGTTCGAGTTCTTCATGTTCCCGCTGGTTATCAGTACGCTGATATCTTTACGAAAGGACTCCCTCGACCACTTTTTGAACATTTTCGCTCCAGCCTGAGCGTTCGTCCTCTCCCGTTCTGTCTGAGGGGGTGTAATAGTTTATAAATTATATGTAGTTAATATAATACGTAATTATTGTTGTATCCTTGTAAGTTGTAACACATTATATATATAATATGATACATATCATTGAGTCTCGGTGAGGACTCTTCCCTAATCTCATATTCCTATATTTTTTTCCATTCAACTTTTTCATTATCCATATTCTATTATACTTCACTCACTCATCGTATTACTAATAATTTTATACTTTTACGACACCCATTATATTTTCATTTTCATTCCACTATCTCGTCACATGTTATACTATTTCATTTTCATTCTACTATCCTGTTATCCATTATATTTGAATTTATTACCATAAATTGGCGAACAACCATAGTATTATCTCATATATCTCATACTAGCAATTTACCCGTACAAAAATTGCACGTGCGGCCCGATTACAACACACATTTACAATGTTTGATTCAATTAGAATCATATTTTCATTTAATTGGCGTAACATAAAGTTATTATAAGGATTTAATTGAGTAACGTTGATTGAATGGTTAAAAGAAAATGTCTACTGCACAAATACGTTTATGACGATGAGTAAATCCGTATATATACATCTAGACTGTATTTGTCGTTTGATGCCAAATTTTTTATTGATATATACTCCCTCCGTCCCACCTTAAACACCCCATATTCCATTTCGGGACGTTCCACCTCAAACACCCCATCTATTTTGGGACATATTTCTCTCTCCTGCTTTCATTAAATTTTTACATCTTTTCTCACATTATCTCTACTACTTTTATTAAACCCCACATTCTCTCTCCTTTTTTTCTCCTAATATTACCCCACTCCACTTATTATATCAATTTTTCTTATTCCATTACAAAAACTTATTGAAGATCATTTGCAAAAAATTATTTGCAAAAAATAAATATTATTGAAGATCATAGAAATTACCATAATGAATGTTTTCCATAAATTAACTTTGGTATACTAAACTATTCTATATTTGATGAACAATATGCTTTGGAAGAAAAAAGTTGGTGCCCCAAAAGTTTTCAATTTAAAAAAATAACATAGTTTATAAGTTCAAATCTACCAACGTAAGATATACGGTTTGAACGCAAATTATACCGTGTTCCAAGGAGCACGGTGTCATTGGTGCTCCACGCCACGTGTTAGTATATTATTGGCTGGGCGAAAAAAAAGTGCAGAAATCAATTTAATTTTCTTCTCCTTCTTCGCGTATTGTTTCTGCAACTCTTCATTCTCTCTCTTCTATTCTTCCATTTCTTTCCCCTCTATTCTCCCTCTCCCTCGTCGCTCCACCAGCTCCATCACCCTACGACTTCGCCGGCGCCAACATCATCTCCTTCGCAGCGGGTTTTAAGGAGGTAAGTTACGGATCTCTACCGTTTGTATCATGGATCTCAATTTTCGGTTGCATCCATGAAGATCAACTATAAGATCCATGTACTAAAGTTATAATATCCATGGATTCTAATCAAAATATCCATGATCTTCTCATATTATATCAATGAGATTAAATTTTGATTTGTCTTTTTTTTTTAAAAAAAAAAAAAATTGGTGATTTTTCTTTTCAAAATAAAGACATTTCGAATGGAATTTCAATTTCTGATTTGTTGGTTCTATTGGTGGTGTAGGGGTGGGCGACGTCGACAGTCGCCGGAAAATGGAAGTTCGGCTAGCGGGGATGGTGGTGTAGAAATTTGGTAAATTGATTTGAGTTTTCTAATTAAATTCATGAATTTCAATCTAAATATCCATAGAACACCTTCTCAATATCCATGAGTTATAGGAGTAAGATCCATGGAACGAATTTCTTAAATCCATAACTAACTAATCTTAGATTCTGGTTCAATTTCATGAATGGATTGTTTTTTTAATTTAAAACTTGATGAGGAGAGAAAATGAATGAGAGGAGAGAAAATGGATGAAAGGGAGGCATCGGACATGGTGGTCGGTGAAGTGGACGGTGGTTCTGGTGGTGGCCGGAGTGGCTGTGATGGGGTCATCGGTGATGGTGGTCGAGCCGCGGGTAAGGGGGGTCTGGTTGAGTTGGGAAAGGAGGAGAGAGAAATTTTCTTTTTTCTTTGTGTTTCTGCGTCCAATGGGTATATGCCACGTGTCCCAGAAGCACAGAGAATACTGTGGTCCTTGGTGCATGGTATAACTGAAGGATTCACTACAACAAAACATATGATTTTGTGTCGCTTTTGGAAGGGCGCTTTTTTAAAGTGCCAGCCTAATTTTTGTTTCGCGTGCCTCATGTATGCCTTTTATGACGCTTTTTGGTGTGGGAAGTTTTTTTCGTCAACCAAAAGCGCCGTAAAGTTAAAAAAATGAGCGGCATCACAAATTTTCGTTCGCGCTTGAGGAAAAGTAAAAGAACGTGTGTAATCTAAAATATCTTTAAACCCTCACCACTCGCCCACTCATGACTAACTGCTTCCAGGATCAAAAAATTGAGGATGAAAATCATCAATCTCTCACCACAAAAATCTGAAGAATCGAAGCATCAGTCCCTCACTATCTTTGCACTCGGACAACGAAATCAATTAGATCCTGGAATTTGGGTATATATGTTCCCAACGCCATTTTATAAGTCCTTGAATCAAATACGGAGTATTGATAGTAATTCAATCTTACTGGTTTGATTCCTTGCAGAATTTGAACTGGGCTTTTGGTTGAAGCTATGAATCTCACTGGTTTCTCAGCGATTGCGAGGCTATTAAGGTTCTTCACTCACTCATTTCTATTCTTTCGATACTTGATTCATGTTTCCTGTGTTTAAGTGCGATTTCATTGTTGGTTGAGTTGAATGATTCTCCTATTGATAATAGTTCAATTATAACTTCTATCCTTTTTATTTTGTCTCGCTCTTGCTCGAGTTGAATAAATGTTGGGGCAATTTTTGTTGGAACAATTTAATTGATTGTTAATCCGTATAATATATGAATATTTGGGGCTTTTCATAGATAATCATTCTAGGGATGGTTAAAATGGGCATATATTCGATTTATTGGCGGAACGTGAATTCGTTGTGAATCAAGTGACACCCCTGAGCAATGCTTTTGCTTTTACTATAGGGATATTTAGCACTAAACATGACTATTTCTGGGATCGATATCGATTGCTAGGTCTGCTGAAAGAAAATTTTCTGTATGATGTGAGTATGTGACATCTGTTGTAAGTTAGGTAAGGGAGAAATGAATGATAATGATAATCTTGCTAGGAGAGTGATGTGTTATATTCATTTCGATTGTCTTTCACTCTCATTCCTTTTAGCTTTCTTTTATGAAAATAAATTTCTCAGATATCTTTCCTTCAAAGCGCAAGGTTTGGTGAAACTAAGGGGTATATTGCTGAGTAGAGTGTTCTCGGAGAATTGATTGTTTAACTAGAATCTTTACGCTGATTGATTGAGTATATAATTATCCTCCCCTTTGTGTATAAAGAACTAATCCCCCTCTAAAAGTCAAGCTATCATTGGCGCTTTCTTGTATTTGAGCTGATCTCCTCTAAAAGTTGAGCTAAATTAGTCACTGAAAGTTGAGCTAAATCAGTGACCTTTTATTGAATCCTCTAACAAAGACTATCAACTCTTAGGACAGTAGCTGGTGCCGGAGCATGAACATGTTACTATTGCTACAGATGCTAATAATAGTTTTAGTGTTTTCATGTGAGCTATTTACGACAAGGGTCAAGATGAGTCAGCCTCAAGCCTGATTCACGACATTTCAATCAACTGGTCTATGCAATGTTCCCTCGACTGGCTTGTGTACTGTTCCCTCAACTGGTCCGTGCATTGTTCCATCGACTGGTCTATGTATCTATATCAACGCTGTTTCGTCGACTTGCCCATCCTGAATGATTAACATCTATAGTCATATGACTCATATTATCAAATTAAACAGCCTTTAATTGATAATATAATTCTTTGTGGAGTATTTATCTAAACAATAATCAAGTCGTGCTCCAGCCTTTTGTTAAAGCATGCCGCTGCAACCTATAGGGTGATAACCTCGACTGTCCAAATGCAGAAGTAGCAGCTTAGCAAATCATATTCACCTAAATAGTGCCGTATTCCTTTTATGTGAATTATCCTAGATATTTCCCTAAGTTATTGTAAATTAATACTGTAAAGAAGAAAGGAGTGTGGTGAATTATCCTAGATATTCTCCTAACTTGGTTTCTATTGTTTATTTATTATTTTCTTTTGTAAATATGATGAGTGAGCTGAGGTTTCTTTGTTCTGCAGGTCCATGCCTAAACAGTGTGTGATGATCTGGACTACTGTTTTGAATATTCGGGCCTCCTTGATGACTTTAAGGCGGGTGGGCACGTGACATTCTTAACAATCAGAACGTATGCTTATTTTAGGCTTCGGCCTTCCGCTATCTTATAGGTCAAACAAATTTCTGTATGCTTGGACTTTGTGACATGTTCTTTCTAATTAGACTCAAAATTACGCTTTCCAGTATAATGTCATGTAGTTTACTCATGAATTGAATGAAAGATGAATTATCTAATGGCTCTTCTTGATATGATCATGGTAGAATCTGCATATGGCCATTTTAAGCATCATGTCATTTATGTAACTTTTTCAAGCAATATATCAGCTACTTGTTTGCAAGACTTCATTTTGGCTTGGATGCTCTTTTAGTATACACTCTCCTTATGCAATTAGTTTACTATTGTTCCCGATTATATCAATTCTTGGTTTTGTTAAAGACTATAATCTATACGAGTATCCCTACCAATGCATGCTTAGATCTCCTGTTTTCATGCCTAGATATCAATGTAACATGACTATCCTTTGCAGGCAAAAGGTCTAGGCTATGCAATGAACACAAAAGTGGAGCTTATGTGAAAGAAACAGCCTCTGCTACTGGTGTTATTCTTAACCCATTTTACAGGTATGAAATGACTATTCAGAAATGACGTATGAATTCACATATGGAGCTTACCATTTTCAAATTTTAAGTTTTATTATATAGGTAATTTGCTCAATAACAGAATAGTTAGCATTGCAGGGAATAGTTGTTATTTGTTAATGATTAACAAGCTCAAAAGATTGAGATGTTTCATGTTTCATTTGCATGTTAAAAAAAGAAAAACCTAGTTCATGCATGTTGTCTGCGTTGACAATTGTTATGTACATAGCTGGGGCTCAGGCTAGGTGTTGTAGCACGTATATCCATAAGATTAAGTTAGACCACACATTCAGTTGGGCATGGGGCAGAAAGTCCTTGGAAATGATGCACAGTATTTGGAACACTCCTACAGGTTATGGGGGGGGTCATTAGAATTCTTTTTGTATTTTCTGAATTAAAATGGTAATGACAGAATAAACAGAGATATAGACTAACAATTCCTATATCGATTCACTCAGCTAAAAAAACTTAGAACTAGTTAAGACTTAAGACCTTTTGTTGACGAGACTATTAAGTAGAGTAGCCTTAATCAAGCCATACTTGCATAGCCATAAGAACTGAAATCCTGTCAGGCTGAAAACAGAGGATTCAGCAGTGCAGAACGTGATTGCAGTCACATAGAAAAACATATCCGATGAAGCTCTAAGATATACCATTGGATAGCTAGCTTCCTGAACTTCAATCTGAACTAAAAATATGCTCAAACATAACTCTGAGCTATGAGCTATGCCTCCTCAAACACAAGCTATGAAAACTGCATTTCCCAAACATTCTTCTGCTTGATGGAAATATGCCATTTTCTTTAATGAGCTATGAGAAATCTGCCATTATATGTGTTTGTTCCTTTACTAGTGTACATGGAAATCGTTGTAGTTGATTTATGTGCTTGCCCAGTGATGTTTCTGTTAATGATTCATTTCATGTTTAAATATAGTGTAAACTAATGAGCTGGTCAATTCTGGAATGGATAGGCTCATCTCTAGCTAAAACATGTGGTAAGTTATTTGAAAGTTGCGTAAAAATATAGTCTGACAGGAAAGAGATGAAAGTAGACGGGAAGATTAGCTCAATGAGCATTTAATTAAATTCTAAGATAGTTCTGACTAATCACAGAGGGGAGCTTATATGGTACCAGCGCAATTTAGGATAATCTAGGAAAACGATAAAAGTAACGGCTACAAATGGGAGTACAATGGTACGATTCCACCTTGCATCCGCTAATCATTGGATAATCA
This sequence comes from Spergularia bocconei, assembly GCA_963457585.1. Classification (NCBI taxonomy): domain Eukaryota; kingdom Viridiplantae; phylum Streptophyta; class Magnoliopsida; order Caryophyllales; family Caryophyllaceae; genus Spergularia; species Spergularia bocconei. The sequence goes on from OY734958.1 coordinate 5,586,842, forward strand.
TATGATATTGGGATCTAAGGTAGGTAAGGAGGCTTCGTCGTATGTAGCCACTTGCTTCGTATTCACCTGCTCTTCTAGAAAGTGATCAGTTATCCCTCTGTTGCTAGCAAGCTTTTGGAAGCAGGTCTAATTAGGTCTAGACCTAAAAATAGTGTTGAGCTCTCCTCTGATTTGCATTTGAAAATTTCCCTCAATTTTCATTTGGCGCGCCAGTGTGCTGCTCACATTCCATGATCTGATTTGATACATCAGTTTGTTTGTCGCTTTGTTGGAGAAGAGTTTTTGTTATTATTTCCAAAATGAGAAGTCAGTGGATAAATAATATAATGTTGTGCAGACAACAGATATCCATGATTCAACTATGAAATATTTATCCCGAAGATGTTTTTATTGCTTATCGTGTTTAATATGCAGTTTTTGAATACTTCAAGTGCTGATGGTGGAAGCAGTGAATAGGGCGGAAACAATCCTTAGTCGTCTTCATCTCCACTGTGATTAAAGATTAGAGCCACGTTCGAACTAGAATGATGAAGATATATGTTTTTTTGTTAAAATATTGTACCTTCTCTATGTATTTAGCACTTTACGAGGTTATATTTCATATTTATGTTTTGGACTAGTCGATGTATGAATGAATTTAATAATAAATTACTATATTTGTTGTTCGGATGAATTGATTTGAGCGAGCTACGTCTTTGTAATCAATTTTGATGTGCATTGAATGTATTGATCCTTTGATCATTACATATTGTATATATTACATTATAATTGATTTCTCAAAATTTGGACGTCTTTTGTTGCTAGGAAAGAATTGGAGCTAGAATTTTCAATAGCCATCTATTGACGCATAAAAGCGTCCCAAAAAAACAAGGGCGCTTTTTAGCGATTAAAGTTTCGAGGAAATGGGACGTCCAAAAGCGTCCATATGTCGTCAAAATGTGACACACAAAAGCGTCCGAAATTTGTGACACTGAAATTAAGGACGCTTTTTGGAAGCGTCCAGGAGAAAATTCTGGACGCTTTTTGGTGACGAGATTTAACCAAAAAAGCGTCCTAAAAACACTGTTTTTGTTGTAGTGATTGTGCCCTTCGATCAAGTGTCATTCCGATAATAATAAGGATTATATTAGAGGATATTATATTCGGTAATATTAGGTGGTCGTAGTGTTTTGCTATAAACCAACTACGGTCTGTTGGCTTGATAAGCTGACTGCTAACTATTACCGAGTCCTACAGGGTCACACACTAAAAGTCTCGAACCAGGTCTAAGACGATAATATCTAATGGGTTATTAGTTATTATTGGGCTTAGGGTTTTACTGGGTTATTATGTTATTTACTGTATACAATATACTCGGAGTATATAGGTATACACACTACGTGTATCACGTAAGATACAATACAGAGAGTATTGACTCTAACCTAATCACACGTAAAAACACATAGCCTCCTCAAGAGCAATTCGCGTCGTGAGACGGTCTCCCGGAGTTCTAGCAGACGAAGCTTGAGGAATCTGTTTTGGTGCTCGCGTGGACTGAGTAGAGGGGTCGCGTTTGGGATCCTATTCCTCCTATAATCCGAGTACCTGATTCACGCATAGAGGTATGATTAATTGTATTGGTCCTATTAATCTATATATGCGATCTTGGGTCAGATGCACGAAAAATGTCTTTCCGAATTCCGCACTTTTAGCATCTGAAACCCTACAGTGGTATCAGAGCGCCTTACATAAATTAATAGTGATCAATTAATTTTGATACGTGAGGCATGCTGTTAATTATTTCATTTCAATTTTGAATCATTATGATGTGGTTTAGTCGTACAACGTATGAAATTCGATTTCGATAAATTGGATTTATAAAATTGTGATTTTACCAAAAACCGTACAAATTACTCATAAAGTCCAGAAATTAGTTTCTATCATTTTTCCAAATGTTAATTGAACTGAAAAACTTGTTTCTGGGTCAATTAGAATATAATTCGAAATTAGGTCAAAACTAAATTGGGGAAATTTGTTTAACCAATTATTTTGTCAAAAATTTCAAATTAAAAATTAAGCAAATGAAAATTCGTTTCCTCCATGCTTAATGTTTTCAATCAAACTCACAAATTAGAACAATCGAAATTCTTAATTGGGTACAAAATTTTCGAAATTAAAACCCCAATTTGAAACTCGAATCTTGATTAATTGGGTAATTTAGAGTTCGAATTTATTGAGAAATTTCGATTGTTATATAAGTCTTTCTTCAATTAGATGATTTAGAGGACAAAATTTTGATCCAAAAATCGTTTTGGGTAAAAAATTTGGTCGAAAATCAATAAAAAAAAAAAAAATTGCAACTCACCTGAAAGAAGCCGTGGATGGGCTGCGGCAGCCCATGCCGGCGGCGATCTGGGTGGATGGTATTGACCATCGCACTCGCCCCTGCGGCGCCCGCAAAAATTTGGTTTGAGGTTTGACGGCTATTGAACTAACCGAAGTTGGATCGTTGAAAACTCAGAGTCGCCACCCTGTCTTTACCCCGACAAGGAAGGGTTTCGAAACAAGTTTTAAAAAGCACAAGTTCGAAAACAAATGAAAGAATTTTACGGAAAACCTTTCTAAAACCAAAATGACTCCATGCGCCCTAAGGCAAAATTCCATTTTATTGTATTTACAAATTGATTTGGAAAACTAGTCTGCGAATCAGAGAAAAAGGGTTCGGGGCCTTAGTTAAGGGGTGCGAACATTTGGAACTCGTCTCCCCTTCCGTCCTAAGGACGGGCACTTACTAATACATCATTTCCTTCTAAAGATTCTCGGTGAATTGGTTACGTTAAGATCCATATAAACAGGTAGGAATTGAAAAGCATATATATTCACATTGTCATTCACATGCAAGAGTTTAGAAAAAGAATTTACAAAAGATTTCCCGAGTCTTTTGAGTACGGACTTGGGGGGTTTGAGCACCAAAGTTGCCCTACGTACCTTTCATCGTGGGATTGGAATCCACTCGAGGATCAAAACCCTACGTAGTTCTGACGGGCAGCCCCACGACAACGGCCTTTTCCACTGGGGGGTAGCGGCTAATATCCGCGAGGGTGGATGGATGGATCCACATGGTAGATATCATTCCACTGGGGAAATGATCGGGTTGAATCCACTGGGGATATCACCAATGTGGGGGTAGAGATGGGTTTTACTTCGCTTTGAAGTGGTAGAAGTCGTTTCACTCAAAGTCGTGCTATTGAGAGACTTTATAGATGACTCACATTAGAGTCAAGTCGATCCACGTAGAATAGAGCAAGGTATATTCCGCTTGCATCTATGTGTCTCTCGTCGAGACGGCGATCGCCATGATCACCATGCCTCCTGAACCAGGCATGCCTCCTGAACGAGGTCTTAAAGTGGATGACTCGACCTCTCTAAGGCGAGTTTAAAGATTAGACCTCTCAATAGTTTGACTAAGGTTGAATTGACTCTCGCGGGGAGATTTAATGGAAATGGATTGGGTTGTGTGTTTGGGCTCGGTGGAATTGGCCGTGTCGTTAGAGCTGCCCGTGTAGGCCCTACAACAATATAAGGAAAATAAATCGCCGATTCGATTATGTTCGATCAAGTGGTGTTCCACTGGGGTGTTGGTGGAATAGATGGTAGAGGTGAATGTAGATCGATCTCATGATCGCGCATAAGCGAATTGGCAATCCTTGCCTAGTGTTGGGGTAGGGCCCCGTCCAAAGTCCATACAAGAACGGGAAAAGCAAACTTTACATGCAAAGCACAACAAAGAAAGTTTATTTACTTCCATGTACAAAAAGTTTTAGAAAAAGAAATGAATTTCTTAAAACGTTGAGGAAAAGGGAGAAAACGACTTTAACTAAAAAAAAGACGTTTGAAAACAAATAAGAAGACATTTTTAGGGGTTTTTGGTTTTATTAATTAGATTATTGACAAAAGAATCAATTTTAGTCCTTATTGACTTTAATCGACTCGGGTTGACTTAAGTTGACTTGCACCTATTTGCAAAGTTGACTTTAGTCGATTTTTGGGTAGATTTGGGTTGACTTGGATAGACTTTGACATTGATAGGCTTAGGTAGATGTGTTTGACTTTAGTTGACTTTGGTTGACTTTAGTTGACTTTGGTTGACTTTTGGTTGACTTTGGTTGATTTAGTTGGATTTTAGTAGACTTTGGTAGACTTGGTTGTATTTGGGTGGACTTTGAATAATTAGTTGGATTTTAGTAGACTTGGTTGTAATTGAATTGGTTTTAGACGACGGTTGACTTTCATTGACTTGACCTCGATTGACTTGACTTAGGTAGACTCAACTTGGGTAGACTTGACTTAGATTCACCTAGACTTCTTTCTAAGTGTTTTAAAGTCATCAAACAAATGGGTTGATCAATTAAACTTCCTATTAAATCTAATTGTTTTTATAAATTGGTTGAGTAGACTCCTAATTAAGTCTAAATCGATTTTAGCATTTTGACATCTTAATGAGGTGGACTAATTAGACTCCCTATTAAGTCTAACCATTTAATTAATTATGACAATTAATTTGGGTGTAAAACTTGTCATTTTCAACCCCAAAAACAGAAAATTGATGGAAATCGAATGGTTTGAAAGATCAAATCAAATCTTCAAATTTTTCTGGGTTGAAGGTGGGTTCATGAACATCTTGGGATCACACATGAATTTTTTCATGACCCCAAAAGTCCATTTACTCAAAAAACAAATTTAAGGTTGAAATTCGGATTTCTGAGCAAAACAGGATCTGTTTTCAAAAAATCATAGCTGTTGATAGAGACATGACAAAATTTTGAACCTTAGCTTTCTGGAAACTTGGGAGTCTGATCTTCAACTTTTATGAAGGAGACATACCCAAACAAGGTCGTTTTCAACTCGAAAAACCTCGTTGAATACAACTAGTCGGAGCAGGGACCAGTTTTGAGTCATTTTATTGAAAAAATCATCATAAATAATCTGTTTTGAGTTTGGATCTGAAATTTTTCAGGGTTGCATTTAAGACCCCAAAGAAGCATTGTTTATAAAATGAGGAATTTTACCAAAAGGGAAGATTTTATACGGATTTTGGAAGTCAGACTGAAAAACAGTTTTCAAAGAACAAAAAATCGGATTGAGTTGTAGATAAAAGTACATGGAAATAATTGTAGAAAAATTTGTGAAAAATATCAAATCACCACAAAAGGTTAATAAAACAGTAGACATAAGAAAAAATACACCAATGGGCACTCCACTCCTAAAACTCTCTCATCTAATGTTCCCCTCAATAAAGGGAACGGCCCCCGTAAGGCCCTAGAAGTTGGCTTATGGATCTTGGTGTGGCTCAATAAACCACACTAGACCCATTACCAACCAAGGCTAGACAAAAAACAAGTTAGTAGAGTATTTGAGATGAAAATAAAATGAAATACAATAAAAGAAGAAAGGGAGAAGAAATACTACCTTTGATGCTCAATGGTTGATGATCCTCCAATGCTAGGGTACTAAATGATCTAAATTGATTTTAATCTAGGTGGGATTGATTGAGTTTACTTACCTAAGCTAGGTGGCCCTAACACTACACATTTATTAGATTGAATTAGAATTAAAGTGGAGTTTTGATGTGGGAATGAATGAGAAAATATGAGAATGAATGTAGAAGTAAATGTAGAAGTAAACTCTCTTTTTTTCTCTTGAAGGAGCCGGCCCTCTCTCACTCTCACTCTCTTTTTTTGCTTTCTTTGTGTGTAATGAATGTGTGTGTTGATGTTAAATGAGGAGTGTTTGCTTAAGGATGAAGAGAAGAGAATAAAATGAGTGAATGAGAATGAATGAGGGAGATATTATCTACTTAATTGAAGAATTAAATTAAAACAAAAACTTGCTCTCCAATCCTTGTTTGGCCGGCCCTCTCAAGCCACACACCTCATCAATTTTTTTTTTGTCTTTTGCAATTGTAATGAAGGGAGAGAATCCATGAGTCATCAATTCAAAAATAAATCAAAAATCAAATAGTTAGCATATTGTTAGCATCTTGTTAGTGTAAATGTGAGTGACATGGGCATGACATATAAAATGATGTCATTGCCTATGTGGTTTAGTAGTACGAAAAAATGAAATCGAGTTTGGCTCGTCTCGAGCAAATTTACCTCGGTTTGCGCAAAAATGAAAACCGGGTGAATTAAATCAAAGAATAAATGAATTTGGCATTAAAAACAATGAAAATCAATATTATTAACATTATTAACATAATTTTCGAAATTTATAATAATAATAGAAAAAATGGTGAAATTGAAATTGTTGAGAAATCGTTTTGTTTGCAAATAAACGAATAGAAATAGGTAAATAGAAATGAATAGAATAAAATTGAATTAGAAAATGGAAATAGAATTAGAAAATATAAATAGATTAACAAAAATGAAAATAAAAAAGGTGAGACAAAATTTGGTGTCTACAGTTTGCCCCTCGTTGGTCGAGTTTTGAAAAAAATGAAGACCAACGCTATGAGAAGACGCAAAATTTTGGATCCCGAATTACAACTTCATCGTTGTTCAGGGGGAAGAAGACCCTATTGTTTGAATTTGAAAATCCCTTTTAATTTTCAAAATGCGGCTCATCGCCATTTGTTTGGTTGAGGTAGATTGGTTGGATGCGACTGAGTTGTCGTCTTTTATGGCGAAAACAATTTAGTTTTCAAAAATACGGCTGGTCGCCGTTTGATCATTGGTCGAGGTCGAGGTTGATGTTCGAGGTTGAAATCGAGTTTGAGGTTGAGGTTCGAGGTCGAGGTTGAGATCGAGTTTGAGGTTGAGGTTTGAGGTCGAGGTTGAGATCGAGTTTGAGGTTGAGGTTTGAGATCGAGGTTGAGATTGAAATTGAGATTGAATTTGAAGTCAGATCACGACTTAATTGTCGTTGTTTGACTTTTGAGTTGAAGTTGTGGTTGAGGTAGATTTACGACCTTATTGTCGTTGTTTGACTTTTGGAAAAACGTTTATCATTTTGAAAAAAAGAAAATTGAGTTTGAGAGTAAGATCAAGGGTCAATTCCTTTGACTCTATTAATCATGGTGATCAAGTAGCAATCCTCAGGGTTGACGTTAGGTAGTGTTGAGTGGGTTTCTCAAGGAAGGGAGGATTGTAAATTCAGTTGTCGGGTTGATGTTGACGGGTTGATAATGGTGTAGATTGAATTGGGTCGAAGTTGCTGCAAATGGGAGCAACTTTCCTTTTCTAGCATAGGTCGCCCTTTCGGGTTTTCAACCTAGCTCCTCCTTTTCACCTTTTCTTCTTTTTTTTTTTCGTCGGTAGAGATGTTGAACGCTTTTCGACTGTGGCAACGCTGTCTTGTCTCTAGTGTTTGCACCAGGTTTCCATTGCCGTTCTTCGTCTTTGAAGCTTTTGCGGTGGAGCCGAGCTACCAAGCTAGCAGGGTTGTATGTGGTTGGGCGTTTGTTTCAATAAGGGCCGTAAAGGATGAGGTTTGATAAACTAAGGTAATGTTGGAGTTTGAAGAGGTGGAGGTTGAACAGGGTAGAGTTTGAGACGATTGAGTTGGAAATGGTGGAGATCGAAGGGTGGAGTTAGAAAAGGTGGAGGTCGAAAATATAAAGTTGGAAAAGGTCGAGGTTGAAAGGGTAGGGTTGAAAGAGATCAAGGTTGAAAAGATCGAAATAGAAAAGGTCGAAGGTTGAAATAGGTTAGGCTATGGGTCGAGGTTGGGGATCGATTACTTGGAGGTGGAGACGATGGTTAGAATTGTTCACGGTTGGATGTCTGGGGTAGTAAAGGGTCGTTAGGTTGAACTGGTGGAGTTAGCGTGGCTTGGTGGACAAGTAAGCTTCATGTACTTACAGATGAAATAGGTTGCGATGAGATGGTAGTGCATGAAATTTAATCGAAGTATGTTTTTATGAATGATAGCAATTTGATCAAAGCATGCATCTTTTGAACACATGAGTCTAAAATGATCCTAAAATGATGCATGAAGACTCAATAGATTAGCCCAAATGCAAATGAGATGCACAAGATTAGAGAAACGTGGTAGATTGCCAGATAGCCAAGTTGAGGTCAGAGTCGGTGCGGTTCGACTGCGGGTTTGACCCGTTTTCACCCGAACCCTTTTTTTTTTTTTTTTTTTTTTTGTCTCTCTGTTTTTTCAAGACCCTAATTTTTGCATAAGCCATCACTCATTTTTCTTCTCACTTTTTTTCTTTTGGCTTATCGGGTCGTTTAGCCGGATCCCTAACGATTTTTTCGGCTCTAGCTAACTTTATTGGTAGATGTGTGTCCACGAGATTCAAAAATTTCTCGCGAACCTTTGACCGGACCCACTGAAGGGTTGCCTACGTATTCCATCGTTGGAAATCAGGTCGTGCGTAGTTCGGGCCTCTGTTAGCCCAAAATTCTGGTAGATTTTGCGGTCATCCATTTGACCAATTACAAATTTATTTATCATACATGAGTTGAATTATTACATCGAGGACCTATTCTCCTAAACATAATACTTCTTTAGTTGGTCGAGGTTGGTGTAGTGGACGAATTCGTTCCCATCAAAGTCCATGAGCCTCACTGCTCCTCCAGGTGTGATTGTCTTCACGAGGAACGGGCCTGACCAGTTTGGCCTGAACTTTCCCCTTATATCATGCATGGGCGCACGATTCTCTTTCAAGACCAAATCTCCTTCTTGGATGTTCCGATCTCGAATTCTCTTGTTGAATGCTCGAGCTATGCGCCTTTGATACGCATGTATGTTGTTGAGTGCTTGGAGACGCTTCTCGTCAGCAAATGCTAACTCGTCATATCGAGTTTGCAACCATAAATCCTCAGGGAGCTCGCTTTCAGCCATGACTCTCAATGACTGAATTTCCATCTCGATTGGTAGGACAGGGTCCATACCATATACTAGAGAGTAAGGCGTCGTGCCGGTTGGAGTGCGAATGAAAGTCCTATATCCCCAAAGCGCATATGGCAGTTTTTCGTGCCAGTCTCGGGCTTTTTCAGTCGTTTTGGAGATGATAGTCTTGATTGTCTTATTTGCCGCCTCCACAGTGCCGTTTGTTTGAGGACGGTAGGGGGAGGATTGGTGATGCTTGATTTTGTACTTGGCCAAAGTCTCTTTCATGTGGCCCTCGAACTGCGAGCCATTGTCAGAAATGATCTCATAGGGTAGCCCATATCGGCAGACGATATTGTGCATGACAAACTTAGAGACTTCTCTTGCCCCTAGTTTTGAGAAAGAAGCAGCCTCGATCCATTTCGAGAAATAGTCGATTGCCACCAAGATGTATTGATGACCATTTGATGCTTGTGGATGAATCTGGCCAATGATGTCAATTCCCCATGTCGAGAACGGCCATGGCGATGTCATATTGTGTAAGGGCACCGGAGGCATGTGGTTGAGATTTGAGAAGATCTGGCACTTTTTACAAGTGCGTACAAAGTGATGACAATCACTTAACATTGTCGTCCAATAGTAGTTGGCGCGAAGGATCTTCTTTGCAAGCATTACCCCATTCATGTGAGGACCGCATTCCCCACCATGGATTCGCTCCATGATTCTTTTCGTCTCTTGTTTGCCCACGCAAAGCTGGGGGCGACCATCTAGTCCTTTGTGGTACAAATTTCCTCCTATAAGAGCGAATTGGGACGCGAGCCTTCTAATGGCTAGTTGATCTTTCCTTGAACTTCCGGGCGGATAAGTTTGATCCTCTGCATATCTCTTGATGTCCGCGTACCAAGGTTCACTCTCGTCCTCCTCGGTTATGGTAGCGACGAATTCGTCGAATCCAACTGCAGGGTTTTGCCTCTCTTCGAGCACTATTGATTGAACTTTGATCCCGGCCTCCCAACTGAGGTTCACGGCTAGATTTGCTAGAGCGTCAGTGAAACAGTTCTGTTCACGTGGGAGATGCTTGAAGTTGATATCCTCGAAAAGAGGGATCAATTGTTGAAGGCACTCAGTGTACAGTTGGAGTCTCTCTTCTCTGACCTTCCAGGCTCCAATTGTTTGAGATATGATCAGATTTGAATCACCATAGACCGTCAGGTGCTTCGCCCCTGCTGCGAGAGCAGCTTTGACACCATACACACGCTTCATATTCTGCGGTATTGTTGGTGGTGGGAAAGTCGAGTTTGACTGCAAATGGTATGTGGAGGCCATCTGGGTCTACCAGTAACACTCCGGCCCCGTTGCCCCTTCTGTTGGAAGCTCCATCGAAATACATTTTCCATTTTGGCACGTCGATGGTGTAGATGTGTTCGTCTGGAAAAGAGTCATCGTACTCGTCCCCGGAAATTGGCCCTTCTGCTAAGGCTTCTGAGATCGCCTCACCCTTCACAGATTTCTGGCTCATGCATTGGATGTCAAATTCGGACAGGATGGCGTGCCACCTTGCAAGCCTCTCACTGAGTATCGGCTTTTCGAGGAGATGTTTGATCGGATTGAGTCTCGAGACCAGGTACGTCGTGTGAGCTTGGAGGTGGTGTCTCAACTTCTTCGTAGCATACACCAGGGAGATGCAAGTTTTTTCCAGTGGTGAGTATCTCGTCTCGTACTCGAGAAATTTCTTGCTCAAGTAGTAGATAGCTACTTCCTTCTTAGACCCTTCTTGGTATTGTGCCAATAATGCCCCCATGGCAGTTTCTGTTACCGTGAGGTACAAGATCCATGGCTCGTCTGGCCTTGGCGGCATTAGAACCGGTGGATTGGCGAGATACGCCTTCATTGAGTCGAACGCCTTTTGACATTCCTCATTCCATTCTTTAGAGACTCCTTTTCTTAACAGTTTGAAGATCGGTTCACATTTGGTTGTGAGTTGAGATATGAATCGGTTGATGTACTGGATTCGCCTTAGAAAACCTATGATTTCTTTTTTTGTTTGTCGTTGGTGGTGGTAGTTCGATGATTGATTTTCTTTTTTTAGAATCCACTTTGATCCCATCTTGGCTCACAACAAAACCAAGCAGTTTGCCTGAGGTTACCCCGAATACACACTTCTGCGGGTTCAGTTTCAAGTTGTACTTTCTAATCCTCTCAAAGAAAGTCCTCAATGCCGAGAGATGCCCCCGGCGATCTTTACTTTTGACAATCATGTCATCAACGTAGACTTCGACGACGTCGTGAATGAGATCATGCAAGATGGTCGTCGCAGCTCTTTGATAGGTGGCACCGGCGTTCTTCAGCCCAAATGGCATGACTCGATAGCAGTAGGTACCCCATGGGGTGATGAACGAAGTCTTGTTCCTGTCTTCTTCTGCCATGAGAATTTGGTTGTACCCGGAGAACCCATCCATGAACGAGAACATGGCATGGCCGGCGGTGTTATCGACTAGGACGTCGATGTGTGGTAACGGGAAGCAATCTTTTGGTGACGCCGCATTGAGGTCTCTGTAGTCGACACAGACTCGAACCTTTCCTTCTTTCTTTGGCACGACCACAATGTTGGCGAGCCAATCTGGGTGCTTGATTGCTTTGATGAAGTTTGCTTTGAGTTGTTTCTCGATCTCCTCTTTGACTTTGAGGCTCACCTCAGGCTTCATTCGGCGAAGTCGTTGTTGCTTTGGCTTGCATTCGGGCAGCAGTGGAATTCGGTGCACAGCAATTTGTTGATCGACACCTGGCATATCGGCGTAGGACCATGCAAAGACATCTACATACTCTTTCAACAATGAAATGAATGCAAGACTCTCTTCTGGGGAGAGGGATGAGCCTATTTTGACTTCTCTAACATCGTCATGTGACCCTATATTTACAATGATGGGCTCCTCCATGGGAGTCATGCATGATTCGGGAACATCTATGGACTCAGTGTCAGAAGATGCGTCATGATCAGATGCAATGTCATTTATGCAAACATACTCGGATATTGATTTATACACTATGTTTTCATTATCAGAAAAGTCAGATTGGGTAGAAAGGGACGAATTGTCGGATGAGGAACTGTCAGTTTCATAGCCGTCAGAGTTGGTAGGGGAGTCAGGATTCGGTTGGTCAGTGAGTTCGGGGTTGAGGTTCCCTAGGGGATAGCCTAGCTCGGTAGCTTCGCTCCTGGATTCACACTCCACATTCTCCTCCTTTCCTGCGTGGTCTCTTGTAATCTTGATCAGGGTGGTGGGGTCGTTATCTATCTCATCACTCAGCTCTGACTCGAACAAGCGCTTCATCGCTTCACCACACATTGCCTCCACCCAATTTCGGTCCCTTTTGACCGGTTCGTCTTTCACAAACCAACTTCTAGTCAGATCTTCATTGGAAGCCTCAGCAAAGAAAATCTCAAGTCCCGGACGCCTCTCTCGCTTTTTCTCGTCGAACCATGGTTCTGGGAATTCGAAGTAAGGTTCACTCTCTCCCTGCAGCACGAACTGGCCATTGAGGGTTAGGGACGGCTTTTTGGCTGTTGATGTTTCCTCACTAGGGTTGTATCCAAGGCCGTGTTTGTTTTGCTTGTTGGTGACCTCAATTGGACATTTGATCCCCTCGCCTTGTCTTCCTAGGCCATTTCCGGAGACATATCCCATCTTGTCTATCATGTGTAGAGTTTGGGGTTGAAAGGTAGGGATTGGTGGTGGATTCTCACGCTCACGGCGGGTTTGGGGTTTCTTGCTTCTCTTGGTAGTGTTGGTCATTTTGTGGGGACGTGGTGGGTTAGGATTGGCTACTTTCAAACCACAACTCAAAGGACTTCTTTCGGGAGATTGCCCCTAGAAATAAAGAATAAAGAATGAAATCAATATTCACACAAAAAAAAAAGTTGAATGACAAAACTTGAAACTCCTTGTTTCTGTTTGCTCATTTTCTTTTTTTTTTTTTTTAGAAAACAAATTTTTGTTCTGTTTGGTTTGTTTGATTGTTGTTTGTTATGGACAGTTCGAATTCTTCCATTCAGGATTTTGCCGTTTCACTTCCCACTTGATGTTTAAATTTATATACAAAAATGTACAAGAGAAGAGGGTAGAGTCGTCTCCCTTTTGAGACATAGTCGGTTGAGTTCTTGCAAAGTGGACAATATTTTTATTATAATTAGTTTGGGCCGAACCCTAAGGTGGGTTGCCTACATATCTCCATGTGTGAATGAACTTTGGAAGTTCTTTCTTGTTTGTGGTGTTGAAGTGCATGTGATTTGGAGAATCAGGCCCGATGTAGTTCTTATGGGTACAAGAGAAATTTGTTTTTTTTTTTATTTATTTTACAAGATTTTATCCGTGGCCACATCCACTAGTAGGATGTCTACGTAACCCCACACTAATTACAGAGAGTGCAAAATGGGTCAAATGTTGTAGGAACATTGACTTGGGGACTCAGGCCTTGCGTAGTTCTTTATGGATCTACGTTATTCCTAATACTCTAGGTGATGATAGGTTGGATGTTGTTGAAGCTTCAAGGGTCAATGACCCCAGCGTCGATCAAATCTTGGATTTTGTGGCGGAGCTCTTCGCAGCCGTCGGTGTCGTGGCCGCAAGCTTGACAAAAGCGGCAAAAGGTGGTGCAACTCAGTTCACCACATTAGGGAACAGCAGGTGGCAATTGAGGAGTCATGAGGTCAGCCCTCACTAGCTGGTTGAAGATGTGCTCTCGAGAGTGACGAAGGATCGAAAACCAACGTTTAGGGCGAGGATCACTGGTGGAAATCATCACATGTTTCCCAACTTTTGACAAGTCGGGTGCTCTTTCTAGCTTTGCCGCATCAAGGCAGTAGCCTCGATGTTCCATCTCTTCTAGTGTCTTAAAGGTCTCATTACCCATCTCGTCAAAATAAGCCTGGTTCAGACCTGAGGCAATCATTAGCATGCACTCCTTCAGTGTTGGGGGAATATAGGTTTCTCGATACTGAGTGCGCCAACGAGCGCAGTAGCTGGAGAATGACTCGTCGACTCCCTGTCGAACTCCCATCAATTGCAGCCTTGCCGAATCTATGTTCTGGTGGAACTTAACCCACTTGACAAACGAGTTTCGCAACACCGGCCAAGTACTCTTGAGTTCGATAGGCAGCTCGTAGAACCATTTCAATGCAGGACCATCTAGGCTTTGGTCAAACAAAGGAGCATAGCTGTCCGGGTGGATTCGTTGGGCCCTCATCTTCTGGCAAAACTTGATGAGATGAAGCTGTGGATCACCCCAGCCTGTGAACTTACTAAACACTGGGATGATATACCCCGGAGGTAAGTGGAAATGAGGGAATGGGTCTAGGTCCAAAGCCGGAGGCTGTACCCTTGGCATGATCGCATCCCAATCGACCTGAGTATCTGGGATGGCTTGTGGCGGCGCCACAGAGACTTGTGACCCTTCACCAGAGCCTGCCGACCATATGTTAGACGTGTTCTCACTTGGATGGTCACTAGGATATTCGTCGTCCTCCATGGGTTCACTCTCACTTGAATCGACACTTAATACATTAATTAGAAACCCATCCAAACAATGAGCCAACTCTTCATTCAGATTGAGAACAGTCTTACTTGCCACAGCGGCATCCATGAATCCCGTGCCTCCTTCGAGGGTAACAACTCCAGTTTCGGTCATAAACTTGACCTTTCGGTGTAGGGTGGATGGAACGGCCCTCATGGCGTGAATCCATGGCCTCCCTAATAACAGATTGAAACATGCTGGAATGTCGATCACCATGAAGTTCACTTCTCGCGTTACAGGTCCGAACTCCAAGTGTAGTGAAACTATACCCAAGACTTCCCTTTTAGCATTGTCGAACCCCCGCACTCCCTCCTTGGACGGCTTCAGATGCTCATTGGAATACCCAAGCCTCTGGAGGACTCGTAAAGGGCATACGTTGGCGCCCGACCCATTGTCGACTAGCACCATGGGGACTATCTTACCGCTACACTCAACCGTGAGGTGTAGGGCATTGTTGTGTGGGACATCATCTGGTAAATCATCATCACTGAATACGATCGCGGTAGATATCGGATGTACAAGAGCAACCACTTCTTCGGGAGACATTAAAGATGAGACGGCCACTTCATTTAGCAATTTTAAAACCGCGGCCCTGTGAGGTTGCGAGTGCATGAGTAACTGCCACAGAGAAACATTCGAATTTACCTCCTTCATTCTCTTGACGGCATCCAGAGCCTCACCTTCATCCCCAGGGAGCTCTTTCCCCTTTTCCTTTCTTCTTAAGGCTTCCAAAGGATTTTCTTCTTCCAGGTGAGGCGGTTTGAAGTGCCTCCCGGTTCGTGTGAGGTGAGCCACCACAGAGTCTTCCTCGTCACTGAGATCTCCTAAACAAATCGGGCTTGTCACCGTAAGACCGAGAACATTGTTCAAATGTTTTGTGGCTCGACTACAGATATCGGTGACGGTGGCTTCTGCCTCATCTTCGTCGAACATGTAAAAAGCACCGTCACACTCTATGGTACCACACAGCTCGTCAAAGTGGTCTTTCCTCAGGACACTCTCAAGGTCCATCGTTTTCTTTGATGCCGACTTATCCTTCGTCGAAAAGTCATATACTAGGTACTCTTTCCTCGAACATATCTCTCCTTGGATCATTCTTGATTCGATTGGTCGTATGCCCCTCGAGGCGTCACACAAGGGGGAGAGTGAGATCATGTTGATTGAGGGAACATCCTTGTGGTTAGGAAGTGGGTTTTTTGTGATGTTGGGATTGTCATTTCGGTTTACCACAAGCTTCCCTTGATCAATGAGGTCCTGAATCGTGTGTTTCAATGCTCCACAATTTTCAGTATCGTGACCCGGACCTTGGTGGAAATTGCAATGTTCATTTGGGTTGTAGCCAGGGTAAGGGTTCTTTGGAGGTGGCTTAGGAGTTAGAGGTTTGATCAGATTGGCTTTTGTTAATTTTGAAAAGGCTTGAGTGTAGCTCATGTGGATCGGGACAAACTCTCTTCTTTGTCTTGTCTGAAAGAAATTTCCGGAGGTCACAGCATTCACCCCCGTGTATTGTTTCGAGGTACCTCCCTCGTTTGCTACAGGCTTTTTGGCAGCAAACCTATAGCTACCTTGATTAGCATTGGAGCTAGATCCGGTCTTCTTGATTTCACCCTTCTTAATGGCATCCTCTACCAATGACCCGGTTGCTATCAAAGCCTTAAAGGATGGAAAGTATTGAAAGCCCATGTGCTCCCTATAAGCCGGTAAGAGGTTCTTGATGACCATCTGGATTTGCTCTTCTTCCCCAGGCCTATTAACCATTTGAGCGGCCTTAGATCTCCACCTAGTGATGAAAGCGGAGAAGGTCTCATCGAAGTTCTGGGAGGTTGTCTCCAAATCTCTCCGGGTGATGTCGATTTCCTCATTGTACTTGTATTGGTTAGTGAATTCCCGTACAATATCGGACCAAGTGGACTTCTTGCTATTTTCTAAGCCCAAAAACCAATTCAAGGCTGCACCCTCAAGATATTGTTGAAACATTTGAGCCATCAGCGGCTCATCTAACTTTAGTAAGCTCATGGTTCCGGCGTACAATTTAAGGAAGTTGGTAGGGCTGCCGGTTCCATTAAACTTCGAGATACTGGGGCTCCGGAATCCCTCGGGTAGATGGGCCTTGGGAAATAGTGTTAATCCATGGATGTCCAACCAGGGTTCAGCTTGGGTCATACCCTTCAAGACGTCTTTCAACTTGTTTATCTCATCCTCTAACCTATTCGGCACCACTTCTTGGTGCTCGGAGGGCGGTCCTAGGTTGAAGGGTATTCCAATTTCAGAGGGAACGGGTGGTCTTAAGATGTGATCTCGTTGCATATTGAGAATGGTCTGCTCGACCGTGTCCTGACGATCGAGTATGGTTTGCATCATCACCTTTAACTCACTCATGGCATCGGAGTGGGGGTTGATTCGGTTGTCATTGTCGTTACTACCTTGAGCATCGGCCATTTCAGATGGTGGTTTTGGTGACTCACAAGTAGGTGCTCGAATTAATCTAGACCCGGATCGAAGCCAAAGGGTTGACCTACAAATTGAGGAAAAAAAAGGCGGTTTAGTAATGGTTGTGAGAGAAACGAAATTTTCATTGATAGTGGGAGATGAAACGACAAACTTATTTACAAGTGTGTTTCGGGTGAACTCTTTATTAATCTTTGGATTGAAAGTTTCTTTTCGATGTTGAAATTTACAAATTCGAAAACTTTGATATTTGAAAAAAAGTTGCGATATTTACAAAAGTAGGAAAAGGAAAGTTTGTGTGTATTTTACAAAACTTTGTACAAGGTTGAGTATATTTAGAAAATTTGTGTATATCGACAAGGTTCGAGGGGTAGTGCCCGCATCCATGAGGACTGCCTACGTATCCCTTTCGGGAATCAGGGCGACGTAGTTCGGAAGTGAACTACGAAAAGATAGATTCTGAAAAGACCCTTTTATCTTTTGAAAAACGGAGACCCTATTATCTCGTTTGATTGGTTGGAAGTAGATTTGTTAGATCGTTGAAGGTTTGAGTAGACACCATCGTCTCGTTTTGAATTTTGAAAACATTTGTTTTGAAGTTTGATTTTTGGGATTTTCGTTGATTTTTGAATTTCTCGGTTTGAAAATGGGAGAGGTTTTATTGGAAGTGGAAAAAAGAATTTTCTCTTTACAAAAGAATAGTAGAGGTTGGATTTGATTGTAAAAAATAGTTTATTTACAAAAGAAATTGAATTTGAAGATATTTACAAGTAAAAACCTCATTTTCATTTTTGAAAAACTTTTGAGAGTTTTATTTACAATTTTCAAAAAGGATATAGAGTTAGTAGTTAGTTAGGTTTGAAAACATTTGATTTTGATATGAAGGAAAAAAAAGTTATTCGAAAAACTTTCTTTGAAGCAAAAATCTTTTCCAAAAGAAGAAAATATGTGTATTTACACAAAACTGAATTTTGAAAACGGTTGGAAAATTTTGACACTTATATTAGACAAGACTCGTGAGACAGACTCGGACTCGACAAATCAAAAGAATGACTATGTATGTAGACGTAGTAACGACGCTATTCAAGCATGCGTTGGTCCATGTGTCCTACGCTCAGACTCAGGGTGGTTGATTAAGGTATAATTTTTCTTTAAGTGACCTCGGCGCACTCCATTGTGCCCTCCGAGGGTTGAACGCTCTTGCATAGCCGGTCCTCGATAAGTCGCGGATACAAGTTTACGCTCTTTAGTATTTTATAATCTTTTCTTCTATTCCTGACCCGTCCTCAATAAGGATAGGTGTCAGGCCTAAATTTGGTTTATCTAGAGAACAACATCACTGTGCAGTGTGTGCGGACCGGGGGATTCAAACAGGCATTCCTAAACACACGTAATTTCACATATATACATGCCAGAGCAAGAATATACAAAAGCGATGGATCTACGCAACCAATACACGTCATCGATTCTAAAGAAGGAAATGATGTACTTTCGGGTCAAGGCCTCGGAAAGAATTTAGTTTATTTTTTTTGTATAAAAAAAAATAAATAAAATCAAATATCCCCAGCGGAGTCGCCAGACTGCGGCGCCCGCAAAAATTTGGTTTGAGGTTTGACGGCTATTGAACTAACCGAAGTTGGATCGTTGAAAACTCAGAGTCGTCACCCTGTCTTTACCCCGACAAGGAAGGGTTTCGAAACAAGTTTTAAAAAGCACAAGTTCGAAAACAAATGAAAGAATTTTACGGAAAACCTTTCTAAAACCAAAATGACTCCATGCGCCCTAAGGCAAAATTCCATTTTATTGTATTTACAAATTGATTTGGAAAACTAGTCTGCGAATCAGAGAAAAAGGGTTCGGGGCCTTAGTTAAGGGGTGCGAACATTTGGAACTCGTCTCCCCTTCCGTCCTAAGGACGGGCACTTACTAATACATCATTTCCTTCTAAAGATTCTCGGTGAATTGGTTACGTTAAGATCCATATAAACAGGTAGGAATAGAAAAGCATATATATTCACATTGTCATTCACATGCAAGAGTTTAGAAAAAGAATTTACAAAAGATTTCCCGAGTCTTTTGAGTACGGACTTGGGGGGTTTGAGCACCAAAGTTGCCCTACGTACCTTTCATCGTGGGATTGGAATCCACTCGAGGATCAAAACCCTACGTAGTTCTGACGGGCAGCCCCACGACAACGGCATTTTCCACTGGGGGGTAGCGGCTAATATCCGCGAGGGTGGATGGATGGATCCACATGGTAGATATCATTCCACTGGGGAAATGATCGGGTTGAATCCACTGGGGATATCACCAATGTGGGGGTAGAGATGGGTTTTACTTCGCTTGGAAGTGGTAGAAGTCGTTTCACTCAAAGTCGTGCTATTGAGAGACTTTATAGATGACTCACATTAGAGTCAAGTCGATCCACGTAGAATAGAGCAAGGTATATTCCGCTTGCATCTATGTGTCTCTCGTCGAGACGGCGATCGCCATGATCACCATGCCTCCTGAACCAGGCATGCCTCCTGAACGAGGTCTTAAAGTGGATGACTCGACCTCTCTAAGGCGAGTTTAAAGATTAGACCTCTCAATAGTTTGACTAAGGTTGAATTAACTCTCGCGGGGAGATTTAATGGAAATGGATTGGGTTGTGTGTTTGGGCTCGGTGGAATTGGCCGTGTCGTTAGAGCTGCCCGTGTAGGCCCTACAACAATATAAGGAAAATAAATCGCCGATTCGATTATGTTCGATCAAGTGGTGTTCCACTGGGGTGTTGGTGGAATAGATGGTAGAGGTGAATGTAGATCGACCTCATGATCGCGCATAAGCGAATTGGCAATCCTTGCCTAGTGTTGGGGTAGGGCCCCGTCCAAAGTCCATACAAGAACGGGAAAAGCAAACTTTACATGCAAAGCACAACAAAGAAAGTTTATTTACTTCCATGTACAAAAAGTTTTAGAAAAAGAAATGAATTTCTTAAAACGTTGAGGAAAAGGGAGAAAACGACTTTAACTAAAAAAAAGACGTTTGAAAACAAATAGAAGACATTTTTAGGGGTTTTTGGTTTTATTAATTAGATTATTGACAAAAGAATCAATTTTAGTCCTTATTGACTTTAATCGACTCGGGTTGACTTAAGTTGACTTGCACCTATTTGCAAAGTTGACTTTAGTCGATTTTTGGGTAGATTTGGGTTGACTTGGATAGACTTTGACATTGATAGGCTTAGGTAGATGTGTTTGACTTTAGTTGACTTTGGTTGACTTTAGTTGACTTTGGTTGACTTTTGGTTGACTTTGGTTGACTTAGTTGGATTTTAGTAGACTTTGGTAGACTTGGTTGTATTTGGGTGGACTTTGAATAATTAGTTGGATTTTAGTAGACTTGGTTGTAATTGAATTGGTTTTAGACGACGGTTGACTTTCATTGACTTGACCTCGATTGACTTGACTTAGGTAGACTCAACTTGGGTAGACTTGACTTAGATTCACCTAGACTTCTTTCTAAGTGTTTTAAAGTCATCAAACAAATGGGTTGATCAATTAAACTTCCTATTAAGTCTAATTGTTTTTATAAATTGGTTGAGTAGACTCCTAATTAAGTCTAAATCGATTTTAGCATTTTGACATCTTAATGAGGTGGACTAATTAGACTCCCTATTAAGTCTAACCATTTAATTAATTATGACAATTAATTTGGGTGTAAAACTTGTCATTTTCAACCCCAAAAACAGAAAATTGATGGAAATCGAATGGTTTGAAAGATCAAATCAAATCTTCAAATTTTTCTGGGTTGAAGGTGGGTTCATGAACATCTTGGGATCACACATGAATTTTTTCATGACCCCAAAAGTCCATTTACTCACAAAACAAATTTAAGGTTGAAATTCGGATTTCTGAGAAAAACAGGATCTGTTTTCAAAAAATCATAGCTGTTGATAGAGACATGACAAAATTTTGAACCTTAGCTTTCTGGAAACTTGGGAGTCTGATCTTCAACTTTTATGAAGGAGACATACCCAAAAAAGGTCGTTTTCAACTCGAAAAACCTCGTTGAATACAACTGGTCGGAGCAGGGACCAGTTTTGAGTCATTTTATTGAAACAATCATCATAAATAATCTGGTTTGAGTTTGGATCTGAAATTTTGCAGGGTTGCATTTAAGACCCCAAAGAAGAATTGTTTATAAAATCAGGAATTTTACCAAAAGGGAAGATTTTATACGGATTTTGGAAGTCAGACTGAAAAACAGTTTTCAAAGAACAAAAAATCGGATTGAGTTGTAGATAGTTTTTGTACATGGAAATAATTGTAGAAAAATTTGTGAAAAATATCAAATCACCACAAAAGGTTAATAAAACAGTATACATAAGAAAAAATACACCAATGGGCACTCCACTCCTAAAACTCTCTCATCTAATGTTCCCCTCAATAAAGGGAACGGCCCCCGTAAGGCCCTAGAAGTTGGCTTATGGATCTTGGTGTGGCTCAATAAACCACACTAGACCCATTACCAACCAAGGCTAGACAAAAAACAAGTTAGTAGAGTATTTGAGATGAAAATAAAATGAAATACAATAAAAGAAGAAAGGGAGAAGAAATACTACCTTTGATGCTCAATGGTTAATGATCCTCCAATGCTAGGGTACTAAATGATCTAAATTGATTTTAATCTAGGTGGGATTGATTGAGTTTACTTACCTAAGCTAGGTGGCCCTAACACTACACATTTATTAGATTGAATTAGAATTAAAGTGGAGTTTTGATGTGGGAATGAATGAGAAAATATGAGAATGAATGTAGAAGTAAATGTAGAAGTAAACTCTCTTTTTTTCTCTTGAAGGAGCCGGCCCTCTCTCACTCTCACTCTCTTTTTTTGCTTTCTTTGTGTGTAATTCATGTGTGTGTTGATGTTAAATGAGGAGTGTTTGCTTAAGGATGAAGAGAAGAGAATAAAATGAGTGAATGAGAATGAATGAGGGAGATATTATCTACTTAATTGAAGAATTAAATTAAAACAAAAACTTGCTCTGCAATCCTTGTTTGGCCGGCCCTCTCAAGCCACACACCTCATCAATTCTTTTTTTGTCTTTTGCAATTGTAATGAAGGGAGAGAATCCATGAGTCATCAATTCAAAAATAAATCAAAAATCAAATAGTTAGCATATTGTTAGCATCTTGTTAGTGTAAATGTGAGTGACATGGGCATGACATATAAAATGATGTCATTGCCTATGTGGTTTAGTAGTACGAAAAAATGAAATCGAGTTTGGCTCGTCTCGAGCAAATTTACCTCGGTTTGCGCAAAAATGAAAACCGGGTGAATTAAATCAAAGAATAAATGAATTTGGCATTAAAAACAATGAAAATCAATATTATTAACATTATTAACATAATTTTCGAAATTTATAATAATAATAGAAAAAATGGTGAAATTGAAATTGTTGAGAAATCGTTTTGTTTGCAAATAAACGAATAGAAATAGGTAAATAGAAATGAATAGAATAAAATTGAATTAGAAAATGGAAATAGAATTAGAAAATATAAATAGATTAACAAAAATGAAAATAAAAAAGGTGAGACAAAATTTGGTGTCTACAGCCCCGCAAAGCCGAGACACAATACACTCGGCAACTGTTGCATGCGCGGGTGACGAGCGCGGTGTTGGTGGTGGCTAGGCTGGTTCATGGGTATGCTGACATCGCCGAATACGGATTTGGTGGTGGAGGCAGCGGCCGAACTGAGCTAGGCAGGTGGAAATCACACCCGTTGTGGTGGTTGTAAGGAAGTGAAGAGGATGATTCGTGATTTTACTTTTGGTTGAAATATTGATTTGGGAAAGTTGAGATGATCAGTTATGCGTAATGGGGTCTGCATTTGTTTGATAAAGTCATATGAGTTGATAAGTCAACTTGTGACCTTGTGTACGTGTTACACAATAACAATGGCTAAGTTATGTTGACCATTTTGTTGTTTTGTAACTTTCTAAGAATCCACGTACGACTTACGATTATTATGAATAATACCACTTAATTAATATTGATTGAAATGAAATAATAAACTTTTATGTGATTAATTTGTTAATTATTTGCATGCTAATTTATGTGTTTAATCGTTAAATGCTCTTTTTGTGTTTAAATCGTTTAAATGCATGATTATTCGATTTAATATGTTATATTGAATGAATGGTTATAATGTGCGATATTATTGTGGAGGTGACTAATATGGCCCAAAATAAGATAGAAAATACGGTCTGCATACCGTTATGTATTTTTGTAATTAATTATTTATATCGCTTTACGGTCTACGTACCGTTTCATAAATTGTAATTACAATGAAGACTTGTGAGACGATGATGGAAGATCATGGATGAGATCCAGCTTACAAGACGGAGCCTAGCTAGAAGATTAGATCTTTAGGATTAGGGGCCATATTAGGATCACATTTATTTTTCGCATTTAATTACCGTAATTATTTTGCGCTACTTATTTTATGTTTGGATGTTAGTATCACGCGTGTTCACTAGATATTAGGTCATACGTAAAATAAGAATACCCTAAGTAATATTGAGCTAGATGCCTTTCCAATTCAACACCTATGATGCCTTGGATTTTAGGTGATAGGTTTCGCCAAAGCGAGGTGTTATCTAAAATCTTAGGATAGTACGGGTAATTCTCTAGGGGAATTGCATGTGTGAATTGGTTACTCTCAACAAAATATCAAAAGACAAAGTTTTGGTTTGGAGGCATAGTGATAAGTAGGTGATGAGATTACACTTATCAAACCAAGAGTTATAAACGGTTATAATTAGTAAAGGAGTTTACTTACCTTGATCATTTAAGTTTTAGGGAAGGGCCAAAGTCCGCTTAAAACTTAGATGAAATGGGGTCTTGGAATTGTTTAATTCAACAAGGGTATTTGATTTTGTTGAATTAGATGTTGATAGCTTATATGTTTTAAATTGGTTAAAGTTATACGCTATGATATAAACATAATCTAAAATCTTTGCGTTTATTTGTAGATATCATTAATCACGATAATTTCAATTTGCGTTCGATCCTTGAGAAGGATGAGCTGAACGACAAAAACCTCCTTGATTGGGAGAAAACTTTGGAAATAGTTCCAAGGGCTGTAGGCCGAGAGGATGTTCTTGATACCCCAATTCCTGTCCTAGATGAAGCAGCTCCCGTAGCTGAAAAGGACTTAAATCCGGAGCCTAAGAAAGAAGTTCTTATGATTGCCAAGGGAAAGGGTTTTAAGAAAATTGGGGCTGTTGACAAGAAGCACATGGATCGCAAAGGGAAACCTAAGCCAAAATCTATTCCTGCTCCTGAAAAGAAGAGGGTTGCTGCCAATAGCAAGTGTTTCCATTGTTCTGAGATTAAACATTGGAAAAGAAACTGCCCCAAATACAAGGAAACCTTGAAAAGTGGAAAACTAGTCGATTCCACTAGAGGTATTTATGTTATCGAAATTAATTTCACATATTCTTCTTATTGGGTATTAGATACCGGCTGTGGTTCTCACATTATTTCGAATGTGCAGGGACTCAGGAGAAGTAGAAGCCTGGCAAAATGAGAGGTAGATCTACGCGCTGGACATGGAGCACGAGTTGCTGCCTTGAGCGTAGGATCATATAGTTTACTATTACCCTCTGGTTTAGCATTAGAACTAAATAAATTGTTATTTCGTTCATACAATTACCAAAACATCATTTCAGTTTCAGTTTTGGATTCTGAAGGTTATTCATTTCATATTAAGAATAATTGCTGTTCTATTTATATGAATATGATGTTTTATGCCAAGGCGAATTTAATTCATGGTCTTTACATAATTGATTTAAAGAGCCATATCTATAACATAAATGACAAACAGCAAAAATCAAAAGATTCTAATCTCGCTTATCTATGGCATTGTCGATTAGGTCACATTAATAAAAACGCATACAGAAACTCCAAAGGGATGGAGTTCTAGAATCGTTTGATCTTGAATCTTTCGATGTTTGCGAATCATGTTTAATGGGAAAAATGACAAAGTCACCTTTTACTCGAAAAGGGGAGAGGGCTAGTGATCTATTGGGACTCATCCATACTGATGTATGTGGACCAATGAGTACACAAGCTCGAAGCGGATTTAGTTACTTCATTACTTTTACTGATGATTTAAGTAGATACGGATATATCTATTTAATGAAACACAAGTCTGAATCATTTGACATGTTCAAACGATTTCAACATGAAGTAGAGAATCAGCTTGGCAAGAAAATCAAAACATTACGTTCTGATCGTGGTGGAGAATATTTGAGCCAAGAATTTGATAATCATCTATCAGATTGTGGAATTCTTTCACAATTAACTTCTCTTGGAACGCCACAATGGAATGGTGTGTCTGAAAGGAGGAATAGAACCCTATTAGATATGGTTCGCTCGATGATGAGTTTTGCTGATCTTCCAATATCCTTTTGGGGATATGCTCTCGAGACTGCACCATTTACACTTAACAGGTCTCCATCAAAAGCTCTGGATAAGACACCATATGAGATATGGACTGGAAAAGCTCCTAAATTGTCTTTTCTGAAGATTTGGGGTTGCGAAATCTATGTAAAACGGTTACTGTCAGACAAACACGGACCCAAATCAGATAAATGTTTCTTCGTGGGTTATCCCAAAGAAACAAAGGGTTACTACTTTTACAATCCAAATGAGCGCAAGGTGCTTGTTGCTCGTGATGGTGTCTTTTTGGAAAGAAATTTTGTTTCCAAAAAGGCAAGTGGGAGTAGTAGTGTGTTTCTCGAAGAAGTTCGAGATGAGCAACAAATGGATGTGGTTGACCCTACATCAGAGACGGGCTGGCCGGATTCCACCATTCCTTCGGGGAATGTGGAACAAGCTCAGAGGATGACGTATTCCACACGCGAATCCTCTTCCGTCCCACTAGGATCTAATTCTAACGAAGATTCACAAAATGTTGTGACGTTTTCTCTTGTTGCTAATAACCCACGTGAATCGAGTAGGCCATGGGTACTGTCGGAAAAAAAAAATGTGGATTTTCTTTTGACACAGAGCCACGATATCTTACTTTTGGAAAGTGAAGAGCCTACAACCTATAAACAAGCTTTGATCGCAAATGTGAGGGAGAAACCTGTGTGTATAAGAAAGTTAGTTGGAGTAATGTAGTCTTCTAAAATCTTGTATGTAGATGACATACTTCTCATTGGAATCGATATACCTATGCTGGAATCTATAAAGATTTGGCTTTGAAAATGTTTCTCAATGAAAGATTTAGGAGATGCAGAGCACATTCTTGAAATCTAAATCTATAGGGATAGATCCAAGAGAATGATTATATTGATAATGTTCTTAAGAGGTTCAGCATGGAAAACTCTAAGAGAGGTTTTCTACCTATGTAACATGGCATACGTCTTAGCAAGACTCAGTGTCCTAAAACACTTGATGAGCTGAAACAGATGAGCTCGATTCCTTATGCATGAGTCATAGGATCGATCATGTACGCTATGATTTGTACTTCCCCAGATGTCACGTATTTTTTGATTCTACAAACTAAAATTGAGTACATTGCTGCTAGTGAAGCAGCAGAGGAAGCTGTTTGGATGGTGAACTTGGTGTTGTTCCTAGTGTTGCTAATGGAATAGACCTTTATTGCGAGAATAATGGTGCTATTGCTCAAGCAAAAGAACCAAGGTCACAAAGTAAAGCCAAACGTGTGCTCATGAAATTTCATATCATTCGTGAGATTGTCAAACGAGAAGATGTGAAATTTTGCAAAGTGCATACGGATGCTAACATTGCAGATCCGTTAACTAAACCTTTAACGCAATCAAAGCATGATAGTCATATTCGAGATATGGGTATCAAGCATGTTGGAGATTGGCTTTGATTTTGTATGATTTTTGAAATTATGAATTTGTTCATGGTTTGAATCTTACACTACGATTATGTTTATTATTTCGAAACATTGTTTCATGATCTATTTAATTATGGTTTAGAAATTAAATATTGTCCTAAATAATTTATGATTTCAAATAGGTTTGTCAAAATCGTTTAGACAAATGAAACCCTATTTAGTGAACTGAAATTATAAATTAAGATTTTAGTCCCTGGTATAAGTCATTTGTAATGGACAAACTAATGACACGAAAATAATAGTTTGTAAGTTGATTGATGGTGCTGTTTCATGGACCATAAGGACATTGGATGTCTAGTCAATTACATGGATATATACTAGAGAGTATATATTGGACTGACCCGCTATCAATTCCAGAAATTATATTTGGAATTCATATTGATTATTATGGTAAATTCCTTAGACATGAGTGCATCATTTCTCCTATAAAAGGATTGGTATGTCTTTGATCTTGCTCAACGCCATGCTGTAAAAAGGGGCTATAAAGGCAACGATTGGGGCTGCTAAAAATTGAGTAGGAGTAATGGGTGTACGAGATTGGAGAGTCCTCCTTCGAGATAGGAACGGTGTCCGGGCCACTTGAAGAGTAGGAACTGAAAATGCATGGCCGTGCTCGAATGGATTACATGTTAATCATTCGTCTTGCAGTTGAACTCAGATTTCAATGAAGCGTTTGATTGATGATATTAAGGACATGTGATGTCACAATATATTCAAATCAGACACTAAGAGATGAAGGAATTATATGACACACTTGCTGTAGGACAAGTGGGAGATTGAAGGATTGTGCCCTTCAATCAAGTGTCATTCCGATAATAATAAGGATTATATCAGTGGATTTTATATTCGGTAATAATATTAGGTGGTCGTAGTGTTTTGCTAGAAACCAACTACGGTTTGTTGGCTTGATAAGCTGACTGCTAACTATTACCGAGTCCTACAGGGTCACACGCTTAGAGTCTCGAACCAGGTCTAAGACGATAATATCTAATGGGTTATTAGTTATTATTGGGCTTAGGGTTTTACTCGGTGATTAGGTTATTTACTGTATACAATATACTCGGAGTATATAGGTATACACACTACGTGTATCACGTAAGATACAATACAGAGAGTATTGACTCTAACCTAATCACACGTAAAATTTCACAACCTCCTCAAGAGCAATTCGTGAGACGGTCTCCCGGAGTTCTAGCAGACGAAGCTTGAGGAATCTGTTTTGATGCTCGCGTGGACTGAGTAGAGGGGTCGCGTTTGGGATCATGTTCCTCCTATAATCCGAGTACCTGATTCACGCATCAAGAGGTATGATTAATTGTATTGGTCCTATTAATCTATGTATGCGATCTTGGGTCAGATGCACGAAAAACGTTTTTCCAAATTCCGCACTTTTAGCATCTGAAACCCTACTACAACAACTGAGGTTTGAGCTCCAATGCAAGACACCAATTGTAATTTTGGTTAAAAGAGTGGTGTACATATTAGATAACAATCATCTAGTGCTAAATGAAAAACCTAGGTATCTGAAAGAGAAAGGCCTTCAGAAAATCCTGCAGTTTGGAGAATTTGAGCCTCGACAATATCCTTTATGCCACCTACACAGAATTTAGCCTTTGATGGGTTAGCAAAAACACCTAAAATTCTAGCAGAATGACTTAAACAATTATTTGTAGCACTCACTAATGAAAGTGTCTCACATATTAAATATCAAATATCATGTGATTTTTAACTGGTCCACGCCATTGCGTCTAGCGCATGACACAAACGAAATTAAACAAATACTTATTCAGGTCAATTTAGTTTGAATCGTCTCATATTCGGTCTAGGTCAAATCATTTTTCAATCAAATCGGATCATTATGATCAAGTAATCGGATCGAACGAGCCATCTCTACCAAATCAACCAGGTCTTTTTTTTATTTATTTTTTAAAGGGAAGATCTACCAGGTCTTTGTAGAGTACTGATACAGGGAGCACTGTGCTGTCCCATTTCTCGGGCAGCACGCATAGGACAAAGCAGGAGAAGGGTAGCGGAGCAAATGTTGTGCCAAGATGATAATTTGGTGGAGAGGGGCATGTAAGCAAAATCTGGAAAATAAAAAAAAGAATGACTCAACCAAACCTAAATCCCCATCTCATTTTCACTCTCCTCAAGCTCCCCAATATAATTTTCTCTCTCCTCAAACCCACTGCTCTATTCTTTAAGCTCCGGTTATATTCTTCTCCAAACTCCAAGATGAAAATATTGTCACTGACCTACAACAAATTAAGGTCCATCAGGTATTTTGTCTTTTGATTTCTTAATGGTTTCAATCAAAGAAACTAGGTTTAGTTCGTAATTTGGGTTTTTTTTTTCTTAGAATGTCAATTAGAAGGTAAGATGTTTTATAGATTAGGTTTAGTTATTATTCTGGGTGATTGCTATAAAGTTTTCAGTTTAAAAAAATCATTGTAGTTAATATTCTGGGTGAAATTAGGTTTTTGAGAATGTCAATTAAATGGTCTGATGATGTAAATTGTTAATTGAATGTTCTTATTAAAAGGATCAGGTGTTAGCATAATTTGTGTTCGTTAGAATAATGTCAATAATATATGAATTGTTAATTGTGTTGTATAATTAGATGCGCTCTTATTGTGAGTTCAATTTAAATGGGCGAATCGAGAAATTGTAATTGGTACTGTTTATGAATTAGGGTTCGTATTTTGATTTGGGGGTTTTAATCGTGATTCGAAATTAGGTTTATTAGTGATGTCATTGTTGTTAGATGTGGTCTAAAAGCAGTTTGGTATCCGAATGCATAAGCTACGATACCTATATGCTGTATACTTGACTTGGATATCTCTGTGCTATGTTAGTGTTACATAGACTCGGCGTGTGTGATGCAGGTTTGCGTTTGACTCAGTTATTTTGTGAAAAGATTTCTTATCCTTTGGCCTAAAATGGAGTCTCCTAGTATATTTGGGTGTTGATATTTTCTGTCGTGCTGCCCATTTTGCCTTTATGTTTTATCCTTCCTATTATGACATGAGTGATATCTTGTGTAACATAATCAAGAAAGTCCTAAAGCATAATGATCCCACATGTGTCTTTATCTTAAAACTGATTGCTGGATTTTCAGCCTTTTCATAACCTTGCAATGTGGAAGAGAAGGTAGGGGGATCGGTATATGTTATGTCAACGGCCAGGGGAAATCCTCTGAGTTGCAATCAATTGGGTAGTTCCGAAAACCAAAAAAAGTCTCTTTAAAACTTGTGAATACCGTGACCACCATTTTTATAAGTGTTCCTTTTTTTTATCGCGCTAGTTTAAAGTTACAACGTCTGTTTACGCTTTTTCATTGAAAGTCCAAGTTCAAGTACAACAACTTTGAAGTGTAAAGGGAGTATAAATGTCTATTGATATATGCTAGAGGTTTGAGAAAGTATGACACATAGACACTTGGTGTACAAGAGTGATTGGAGGTTGAAAAATGTGTCATGGGTTCCCCAATCTAGTCGCAATAAATAGTGTTAAACTTAGAGTAAGGTTCATGTCTATGCTTCTTGAGGTAGAATATTGGACTTTCTGAAGTCTCATAAAAGATAATTAGCGAGTATCAATCTTGTACTCTGATCCCTTGATTTATGGTGTTATTTGCCATATGAAGTGCTGATACGTGTTTTAGGATGTAGATTCCATGGTTGTCGAGAGAGGCCTTGGTGAGTCGCAAAGTTTATCGGGTTCTCTTCAGTCACTGTGTTGGGGATCTTCGACTTTTGGGGGCATTGTGATTTGTGAGTGCTTATTTTAGTGACTCTTTGGTTGGTGCTTATGGTGTAACGTCTTTCAAAATATTGACCATGAACTTGTAAGTTTTGTTCACCTTCCGTTGTAAAGGATTTTTTGCTTTATTCAATTTGTATTTCAGATACATTTTTGGTGTGACTGCTTTTCTACCGCTAATCACATCTGATGTCGCCGATAGTAAAGCATTGGAGTAACACAGAGAGTGTAAGTTTTGGTAATTTGAATTAGTTTTGAATTGGTTAATGTAAGTATAATTAGTATTGAATTCCATATTGTTTCGTGATTATTTTTTATAACATCCCAAACAAAAACTGTAATGTCTCATGATTTACTTGTGTTATTGCAAAACTGAGTTATGTTACTGTTAGTGATTTTGATGTTATTCCTCCAATTCTAAATTCCCAAATAACTTCTCCTAAGAACCCCTCTTCCATTGTTACACCTTTTGTGGGAATGGTGAATCACTTAGAGAAAATGGTGAAAGATTGATTAGTTGTAGAGTATGCCTTCACTTAGTAGTTAGTACATGTTATTTAATGGAAGGGTAATTTGTAATCACGATTTATGTGGCTGTTTTGAGGATCCAAAAGAGAAGGCGGGTGGGTTCTTTTTCTTGTTTCAACATAGATTGGTGTGTCCTATGTAATGCGGTTGTCCGAGCTTATTAACCAGCTAGCCTGCCATTTGATCCCGCTCTTCTGTTTGCATACCTGTTTCTCTGTCTACAATCACAAATTCAAGCATTATTAAGCAATGTTTGAGCCTTTGGATAGATTGAAGCAGTTTTCCAGAACTCAGTATGTTAGTATGTTGCAAGGCTGTTGCAAAGCCATACCAAAACGCTCACGTAATGTTCTTTTTGTTAGCCTAGTGCTGTAAATTAGCATCTTGGACACTCTTTACTAAACTAGCCATAGAAATTTGACCACATATCGGACTCAACTCAAATTTGTCCCATTGAAAATCTACCTCCAAAATCTACAACTTGAACACAAAAATATCCAAAACAGAAATCTGTACAATTAGTTATCAGCTATAGAAGTGAAGACAGCGGATCAAAAGTTTTAGCACTTTCTCATGGACAGTCTGAACAAAGAATTATACTGCAACCTATTGACACAACTAATACCAATTCTGTTAGTCCCATATGAATCTAGACTTCAAGTAATTCATTTTGAACACAAGAATCATGAAAAAAAGATATCTACACCCCAAGATATCAGCCTTCAAAGTTGGATGACAGTTTTCAGAGTTTCAGACTAGTCCCCTGCATCAGGTCTTCACTAAAACTTAAACTGGTACTAAACCACATAATATTTTCATGTAATTCCAAAACCATTGGTTAGTTGGGTCTCTTAGCTTTCCAAAATGGTATGGCACGGAAATAAGGGACTTCATTTGAGCCTTTTAAGAACCTCAACATTTTAAGTGCACAAAAGTGAACTCAAGCTGCAAATTCTGACATGCTCTCTTAGAGCGACATTTACCTTGATGTTGATCTTTTTTCATCTCTTTATAGTTTATCTTAATAGTAGGTGAGGGAAGGACCTTCACAATTCACATGTTACATCACTACTTTAAGCGTTATATCTTGGAATGTCAAGGAAATGTCATACCCTTTTAAGAGACTTTTGCACTATTAATGTTTAAGTTTCTCAAATCTTTGGAGCAGTGTTGGGATGCAGAGCTTATAAATTTCTGAAATAGAGCTCAATTTCTGTGATACTGGCCATATCAGTCACATGGCGCTGTGACAATTTGAGGGTTTTCATTAGTAAAACATGTTTATGGGTTTTCAGTTATGCAGCAAAGAAATTCTATTCTGGGAACTAATGTGTCTTCTTTTGTGAGAATATTAGGAAATATTTAAATGTTAAAGTGGGGGTCTCCTTACGTTCATTGTCTTATGGACCACTAATGTAATACAAGGTAGTCAATTTACTTGATAAGAATCAGGTGAACAAATTGGTTTGGTTGGCTTGTGCTTCTCTGTTCTATTCTAGCTGATATAGTCATAGTAATGAAGCTAATCACTAATTACACATATATTTTTGCCTTCAGGCCCAGGAATGTACTATATTCATTGTTGGTTCTAACAACAGCATCTTCTATTGTATGGAAGGTACCTTGGTAAATCTCATTGTCCTAGATTTTGGTTTCTATAGTTTACGTGTGCACCAATTATTGACTGATGTAAGTTGTACTTGGCCAGGTTGGATCAAACTTGTCGCAAAGTGACCTACACAAATTCATTTTGGGTGAGGAGATAGCTTTAGCTTTCATTGCTCTAGCAAGTAAGCGATCTCTTTCTTGCTCTCGATCTTTTCGAAACCAAGTGTTAAGCAGACATGTTGTGTCATGAAGAATGATGTAGTATCACTGTTCACTTCTAGGTTTGATGTTATTAGATAGCCCCCAAAGGTCCCTCCCCAGCACACCCAAGACAGTGGGATTTAGAACACGTTATCTCTATCTTTTTTCCCCCTCCTAAAAAAACAGTGATTTAAGACGTCATATATGTTGAGGAGTCATGAAGTGATCAACATTCAACTGATGCTATGTGATTTAAGTGAATTTATGCTTCTTTTAAGGTTGTGGTAAAGCAGAAGCAAAAATCTGAGCACTATTTCTGATGAACAGGTGCGGAGGTGGGGGTGATCATTCATGGCATAGATGCAGGAGTGGAGTATATAAGATAAGTTCTGTATATGATTTTGTCCCATGGGGTAAGTATCTGGTTAACAAGGGCTATGTTCAAAAGGGCAGGCTTGCTACCATTGGACAAAGTGCAAGGTCTCTCGTTGTGGGGGCAGATGTCACTTTAATTCTCATCCTACTTTCTTTTGTGCCGCAATTTTGAAGGTAATGGTTTAGTTTTTCATCATTTCTGATGACACTTTGTTGATCCTTATTCTTGTATCTATCTGATTCATCTCGTGAAGGTATGGAATATATTTGATCAATATAGTCCTGCTAGGCAGACATCTTCGGGGATCTTCCTTGTACATCTTTGGCCTTTTGTAGACGTGAGTAGTGGAAATGGGTGGTTGTATGAATATTGACTAAACGTGCTTCAGTGTTTAGCCTTCTCTTCACTATCTCTAATCATACCTTCTTTATCCGCAAGCTTGTCCAATTAGCATATATGTGAGTTCTCTATGTTATGTGATGTCAATAGTTGTTGTCATTCTTTAGAGGCTATTAGCTCAACCATGGAAGAGCATGTGCATTTGCACAAAGATGTGGGTTCGAATCCCATATAGCCAATGGAAAAAAAAAATTGATCATACCCTCTAAGATCATATTTCAGTTATACAGCCTCCTATAATTCCTAAATGGTGTTGTTGGCTTGATACTTTGGTAGTGTTGTATGAAAAATTGTTTAATTTATCATGTTACTTCTATTGTTAGTTGATGAAGTTATATAGCCATAAAAGTCACATATGTTGTATTACTTGTTCTATTACATTTGTTGATGTCTTTTTTCAAGCTTATTCATTTCTCTTCTATTAAAGCCTAAAATTACTTCTAAACACAAAAAGAGTAATGCACAAACACATTCACAATTTAGCAAAAATTAACTTTTGCAATCTTTTAACGAGAGTTTGGCATTATTGTCGTAATAGTGTACTATTTGACTACATCAATAGAAGAACAGAATGTTAGCACATGCCAATCACTCACTCACTTTTCCTTAATGATTTTATGCCCTACGTTAGTTTTGATGATCACTACCTAAGGCCTTTTCATGGGCCGTCATTACTTAGATTGTTTTAGTGGTCGTCACTAATTAGCTCTCTCAAAAGAACATTGTCTTATAGGCGTTATACCCACGCATTGGAAAATATAAGTTCGAATCTTGTATAGGCTATTTTTTTTTTTTTTGTTACAACTTACATATACATAGTACTTGTATTATGTAGCTTATGCAACTTATATTATCTTCATATCAGCTTATATGTTTTAGAAATATTATGATGTTGTATAAATTAGTTTTAAATTTTCAAGTTTGCCTAAATTATTATGAATCGGGTCACCAATTGTCATCGTCCGTTAGAGTAACTAACTTGTAATCCTTTAGACGACCTATATCATTTTTACCTTCCTAAGATCAACCAACGACAATTACTACGCTTGCAATAAACTTGTAACTATACCACTACAACACATATTGCCGGATAACGTAATAACATCACTACGTAATCGAATTTAATGACAAAAAAATAATACTAGAATCAGATAATATAATACATCAATTTAGACATGTAAGACGCGTTTAAGACAAGATAAGTTACATCTTGCTATCAACATTTTGAACAATTTTTCGAAGTGGGGTAACATTATTCTATATATTTTAGATGTCATTACTAGTTTCAATAGTACTCAATTCACTCATATCAGCGAATTTTGGCATTCAATCCGGCGCTATATATGAGTGTATCGTGTTAAAGAAACGAAGATTCATTATTCGGACTAATTGCGTGATGTTGCTTCGCTTATGTAACTTATACTATCTATAATATAACTAGTCTTATTTGTCTCTTTGGAATTAAGAGTGTGGTTGTCTATAGTAGTTTTAGAGTTTCGTAGTAGGTTTTAATTATTGATCATGGATCGCCAAATATGTTTAAGCGATTTAATTGTATCATGGAACTAATCCGCTATTATATTTACTCGATTTGTTAGCAATTTAACTTAAATTTTCTATAGATGACCTTATATGTTTATGTAGTATTGTTATGTTGTCGAATTTTGTATATGAGTAAAATTAGGTATTAGACTATTTATAATTACGTATTAAATTTATTTTGATTCACCACGCCTATTATTTATGTCATCGAAATCGTGTAACTCATGTTGTCTAGAACTATCATATTTATTTTAGCAATGCATTATGTTGGCTTAGTTTTATGGTGATTAGCTTAGATCTCACAACTCTATTAGTGTGGTATCACCCAACATGCCATAAATAGTACTCCCTCCGTTCCAGCCATTTCTTAGACTTTCGTTTTTGCACAAAAACAACGGAGAGGTTGGGAGAGGAGAGAAAAACTACTAAAACTCCACTCTTAACACCTAAGTAAGTGGGGCACAATGGTTACAATGATTAATGGTTATTTTGCAAGTAAAACACCCCACAATTATAGAAAGTCCAAGAAATGAATGAAACGGCCCAATGAGGAATAGTCCAAGAAATGACTGGAACGGAGGGAGTACATCATTATACTAACTTACTAAACATGCTATAAATATGTTATCTACGACATACCTTATATTATTGCCAAGTAATATTATGAAGTCGTAAAAATTTTTAAAAAAAGAAATTAATTCATCGATTCATAAGCAATATGCTAAAATTGGTTTTGTTTTTTTGATGAAATTATACATAATCATCTCTAAAAAAACAGGAGGTTGAAATTTTGTACGTATATGAAAGGTAAGAACCATGGATAAAGTTTGAACGGACTGTGAGATTTTCATCTCAAACCACTACCTTGTGCGTACGTACTATTTTTGTACTCGGAAATGTAGTTATTTGAAGGAGGTAACTTATATTATCTTGACCTCAAAAAACTTATATTATCTTAAACTCGACTTATATGTCTTAGTTTGTGTATTATATTATCTGATCTAAATATGTCATTTAGAAATAGGTATTGAGTTTGAACTTGGATTTTGAATACAAAGAACCATAAATCTTGTGAAAAGAGAAGAAAGAATAACCGAAGTTAAACAAGCTTGATGATTGATGAACTCAAAATCGATAGTCCAAACATTGATGATTGATGAACTCATAATTGATAGTTCGAACTATAACAATTAACAAGCTTCGTTGGGTCGCTGGTTCATTGAGCACTAAACACAAAGTTACACATCACTATATTGAGCATGCTATAAATATATTATCTGCGATTGATCTTATTTTATTGATTAGTATTATTATATTATCATAAAAATTTTATTAAAAACATATAAATTTTATTCATCAACAGATAAGCATATACCGAAATTAGGTTTGTTTTAAGATGAAATTATGCAATAATCGTCTCTAAATAAAGACGGAATGTTAAAAGATGGTATCTCTACGAAAGGTAAATATAATAGCCCGATCCATGACTCCGATTCCATTTGTAACAGCACGACCCATCATACATTTGTAGTCTATCTTATAAGTGGCATTATTGTCGGAACACTCGCTAAAACTTTAATGGTCGATCTAATGGGAGGTAAAAATGATATATGTCGTCTAAAAGATTACAAGTTAGCTACTCTAATGGTCGATGATAAATGACAAAGGGTGACACGATAAATTATAATTTAGATAATTTTTAAAATTTAAAACTAATGAAGACAACATAATAATACTTCTAAAACATATAAGCCGATATGATAATAGTATGAGTTGCATAAATAATACAAATAGTCGGTATATGTAATCAAAAAACCAAATAGCCTATATAAGATTCGAATTTATATTTTCCAATACGTAGCTATAAGACAATGTTCTTTTGAGAGACCTAATTAGTGACAGCCACTATATTATCGACGGCCGATGATAAGGTCTTAGGTAGCCATCAAACCTAACAATTTGTTCTTCAATTCTATCTGTTGTAGTCAAATAGCACACTATTACAAACTCTCATTAAAAGATTGCGGAAGTTAATTCTTACTAAATTGTATGTGAATTTGTGGAATGCATTACTCTTTCTATGTTTTAAAATTAAATTTAGGCTTAATAAAAGTAAATAAATAAGCTTCAATTAACACATCAACACATGTAACTGAACAAGTAAATTAAAACAATATATGTGACTTAGGCCTTGTTTGATAGGACTTATTTGCAGTAGTATTCACATCAGTTCAGAATCATTCAGATCAGATCAGATCAGTTCAGAATCATTCAGATCAGATCAGATCAGTTCAGAATCATTCAGATCAGATCAGATCAGATCAGAAATGTTCAAATTTTTATCAATGTATTTGGTCCATAACTAATACTAATTCGTTGAAATTCAATCAAAATTTCAACACATTCAGATCAGATCAGATCAGTTCAGAATCATTCAGATCAGATCAGTTCAGATCAAAATCATTCAGATCAGATCAGATCAGATCAGAATCATTCAGATCAGATTAGATCAGTTCAAAAAGATGCAGTCCTATCAAACGGGGCCTTATACGACTATATAACCTCATCTACCGACAATATAAGCAAAATCAGAAAACAATAGGTCTAGTGAGAGAACGTCTCCCAATAATTTATTATGAGACCATTGTTATTATTTATACCGTGACGGCGTGACCCACATCATATAATTATTGAACTTAACAAAACGTGAATTTTGATCATATCAAATTATGCTACATTTAATTATCTGACTTATAATGTTTTCAACCAGCCTTATCTGTCTCAGTAGCAATGCAGTATTATCAAAGAAGTTAAATCAATTAATTATAATTTTTATATTGTAGTACGTAGATTTTTACATGGTGATGTTATTTGTCCATCCGACGAGAGTTATTGTTAATTAGCACATCAATGATATTCGAACAATCATGCAAGCCTTTAAGACAACGACTTATGGTGTAAGAAAAAAAGCTTATATGTTTATCTTAGACAGATCAATTAAGATACGTTGTTTCGTTCATATCTTTTCAATTCGTGTCTTTTCATTGTCTATATAAAGGCCTTTATGTGAGTCTTTTATGTGATTTTTGTTAGAAGTATGAATTAATTGTGATGGTTGATGTTGATGAGTCTATTCGTCATACAAGTCATCTTGTCTCCCTTAATCGTGTCGCGGTATTGAGTACAAGGATGGATTGTGTTTGCTGTAGCCTTACTATATTGGAGTATTCTACGTATGGTAAGGACGAAATCTGTTCTGTCCTGTGACACGTATGCGGTATGCCCATTGAGTACCGCAAATGAGGCAATAACGTATTAAGGACACAACGTGTATTCGTTGGACTCGGATTATTCTTGCATTTATTATGATTTATGATCATATTTTGCGGATTTTATTTAGGATAATTTGTCAGTAAACACGCAGTGGTTGAGGCCTAATTGATTTTCACTTACCTTTGTATGTGAATTTGTTTCAAGATTGAACATAGTATAAGGACATATACATATTCTAACTAACAATAATTCATATAATTCGTTCAGACCACATAACACTGCTACCAAGACACATAAGTTCATATGAAGACAATATAAAGTCATAATCAAAAAGAGTAAGGCCCCGTTTGATAGGATTGCATCTTTCTGATCTGATCTGATCTGATCTGAATGATTCTGATCTGATCTGATTTGAATGACTCTGAACTGAATTAATCTGATCTGAATGTGTTGAAATTTTGATTGAATTTCAACGAATTAGTATCAGTTATGGACCAAATACATTGATAGAAATTTGATCCGATCTGATCTGATTTGAATGACTGTGATCTGATCTGATCTGAATGACTTTGATCTGATCTAATCTGATCCGAATGATTCTGAACTGATTTGAATACTACTGCAAATAAGTCCTATCAAACAGGGCCTTATACAAATAGCGTATATAGGATGGAACATACATCTTTTATACATGGTTATTACCATAATACTCGGATGTAATGAAATTTTGATAATTGCGATGACATAGAATGTACTAAGATACAAAATGTGTCTTAGAAGTACTATTATGTGGTCTGAATTTTACATTTTTTTTGTCAATTTTAATCCAAATTACATGCTATATATTAGGCTATATGGGATTCGAACCCACATCTTTATGCAAATGCATATGCTCTTCCCCCTTGAGCTAATAGCCTTTGAGTTATATCAGTGTTAGGGAACGCAAATCACGAAAACAAAGAACTATAGTAATCCTCTCTAGGAATCCTTGACCATTAATAGGAGCACCCATAAAGTGAAAACATACCTTAGGTCCTGGTATGTTGATCGTCTCTCCCCGATGCTCTTCAACTCCTTGTTCCGTAATCAATGGGACAGTCCCACATTGTGGTCATCTATACGAAGCCATGGAAGGGAACTTTACATAAGCTAAAACAGAAATTACTCCAACAAGATACGGAGTATTATACACTTACATTTCCAAAAAAAAAAAAAAAAAAAAAAAGAAAAAGAGCAAGTACTACTTGATGAGTTATGCAGCAAGTGAAGTAATCCCAAAAAGAATTGACTATGTCAAGGATTTTCAGTCGTGGAGAAAATCATTCTAAAGTCAAGGCGGAACAGTCATATGATGTGCATCAGCTTCACAGATGACAATGATGTACTTGAAATAGAAATAGTAGTAAATGGACAAACTTTACTTCTGCAGATAGCATGCTTGTTACTAACCTTCAACACCAGTGTGAAAAATTCCAAGGCCAGCCCAATACATGTAGCCATTGATGGGTGTCAAGTCATACACATTAAGGTAGACTAGAGTGTAGCCGGACAGACTATCTGCTGATTTCACCTTAGACAACAAGCAAAAGTGAGAGGCAAACTTACCTTTTATACGTACAGGCTTCCCACTCTTCGAGCCATTTTGGGTTTCCCGTTTCATGTTTTCAGTTTGGCTGGA
The DNA here is from genome assembly GCA_963457585.1 of Spergularia bocconei. NCBI lineage: Eukaryota > Viridiplantae > Streptophyta > Magnoliopsida > Caryophyllales > Caryophyllaceae > Spergularia > Spergularia bocconei. The sequence continues at coordinate 5,626,968 of OY734958.1, forward strand.
AACTATGAGAAAGAGAGCCTCCTTGATGTGTAGGTCCAACCTGAAATTGAGCCCCATAAGAGTTCCAAGGTCAACAAAAAGGCGGGAATCATTTTGCTTACAAGAAAAGCTACCAAGTTTACATGGCAACGTGTTCAACTTACTCAGTGAAGCTCATATGTCAAACCAAACCCGGGACTAAAATGATAGCAGAACTGAGTAAAGATGAGAGCGCAAGCAAGCTAATGACACAAGCATCCAAAAAAACGGGACACAAGTACTATTTTTCTAAAGAAAACTCGTAACACTAAACTTCGATGAAACGAGGTTACATGTATCTTCTTTTAAAAGCCAAACCCGGAAAAAAAAAAAAAGGTAAATATGCAAATTAAATCAAGCTGAATTCAAGCTTTACTCGCAACATTTCTAATTTTAAAGGCTAAGAACCTGATTAAGCTCACTAGGAGCAATAAGCAATTCAGCAGTCTAATATAAATCATGACACACATATACATTCAATTGTTAGAGGAAATCGCAAATTCGCAAGAATACCAAAACAAGCATTAGTTTCCTTTAATGACGAATTGGTCACTACAACGTTTTAGCACAAACCAGCCAATACAAGGGAGAACTTGATGCTTAAAAAGACATGCCGAAAGAAGAAGAGGATTCAACCCACCTGTTGGAGCAAGGTGCAAAGAGCGAGAGCAAATACGTGACTTGGACCTGTGCTCTGCCCTTCCCTAGTTCAACGAGATATGTGTCTACGTCTATCATCACTATCCAGTCAGGATTCCTCCACCTAAAACATGCAACAACAAACTTCTGATTAGAAAGAGAACATTTATTATTTCCATGCTAGACTGTAAATGCTCTAAGTTTAACCTCTGGAGGATTCTGTTGAGTGATGAATATGTTTAACCTCTGGAGGATTCTGTTATTTGGTAATAAATTCAATCCTCGAGATACTAGGTTGATTAACTTATTTAGTACCACTTCATTAACCCATAAACAAAGCTTATAATTTGAAACATAAACAATGTAAATGCACCAAGTGACACAAAAACAACAAAAATAAACTGAGAAAATACATAGAAAGAAGTCAAATTTATCATGCAAAACATACAATTGACCAAAATACACCAAAGTTTCACTAATTGCCATTGGATATTCTAATTACTTCAATAAAAGAAAAAAGTAACTAAAATCAGTTTAAAATTAAAACAACAAAAAAAAAAAACAAAGCTCAGCTAGGGATTGAAGATACTCATTTCAACAAGCCATCACAAAGGCAGAGAAATCATACACCATATCCGAACACATACCCCTCTAATTAACACTACAAAATCTCACCAGCCAAATGTTTCCAATCAGTCCAATTTACCAACCAACTCTCGAAACAGATGTATATACTTGTCGTCACAATCTCTAATCCCCCACAACAAGTCAACAACAAAAATAATTTTATATGAAATCCACCAAATTTCGACGTATCCAGACCTTACCCATCACACCAGTCCAGAAAAGCCCAAAAATAATTCTACATACAATGAGGATTCATCGACCTTAGATGCCAATAGCATGCACCCAAACATTCTTTACGAAAATCATCCTTCGTTTCCTCGTCTAACTCCTTTCATATCCGACCCCAAAACTAACATTACCTTAATGCACCTTGAGTGTTGACACCCTAGGAAGGTCAAACGTACGCAACCTCTATCATTAAAAGACTGCAACTCTCTATTTAAAAAAAAAAAAGACTGCCACTCTACTTCACAATATACTGTATGGGATAGGCATACTCCATATCAGATTAATTTGATCCATTACAATTTACTCCAATTCTAGAGGGGCACTAAATTTCCACGCTATCCAGTAAGTCAACCAAACAACATGAAGCGTGTCAATAACGCCTTAGTCCCAAAATGATTTCGGGTCGATTAACATGTATCATGATATGAAACAATCATACATAAGCAATAAAAAGTCGAAACTTATCACATGAGCAACAATATGATATCCACAGCATCCAAATTACATGAAAAACAAGTACTCACACAAACAACTCACAAATCAAAAAGTTCACCAGTGCTTTCATCTATATCAAATTAATTACCCTATCCTGCCATACATATAAATCCCGGATATATTACCAACGAAAAAAAAAAAAATATTGGACCTTCGTTAACTTTCATAAGCCTAGTAAAACTATTACAAAGTCTCGAATCAACAAATCCCAATCTCAAACCCTAATTAACAACCCCTAAATCAAAAATCCTAATTAAGAATCCCTAAATCAAACCCTAATTAAAAATCCCCAAATCGCAAAACCTAGTTAAAGATCCCCAAATCGCAAAACCTAGTTAAAGATCCCCTAAACAAAACCCTAATCAACAATCCCCAAATTAAAGCCGTGATTAACAATCCCCATATCAAAACCCTAATTAACAATCCCCAAATCGCAAAACCATATTAACAATCCGCAAAAAATAGCATGCAAAACTAAATTATGAATCACGAAAATAATTAAATCTCAATACATATTTAAAATTGCAAACTAGAAAAGACAAATTAAATTAAATACCTCAACTGTAGTAGCAACTTTTTATCTTGCAGAAGAAAGGATTGAAATTGAAGTGAGAGTGAAGGACCGGGATGAATTGAGCGAAGAGTTGTACGAGAAGGTTGAAGCTGGGATTTGATTGAGAGTAGGGAGGAGAGAGAAGGAGTCAAAAAGAGGGAGAAAATTTTATCAGAAATGAGCAGAGAACTGAGAGGGGGTGTATTTTTTTTCTTTATTTGCTTAGAAGCCCTTCTTCCCTTGCTTTGCAATTTCTGCTTGGTTTTGCTCCGGTGCCCTTCTACTTGCTTGTCGTTTTGTGTGCTGTACGAGAATTTGCGGAGCACAGTGCTCCCTCTATCAGTTCTCGTCTTTGTAGATGCGATACTCAACAAATGGGCCACGTGATTCTGTGGACGTTGGTAAGACTAGCAGAAACCGCAAAGTGGCGGTTATTTTGTAGGCAAAATCAAACTTTTTGAGAGACGCAAAGCGCAGTAAAGAATCCACTGTACAATTGTTGAATAATAATCCTACTGTTCTGTAGCCCCATACATTATTATAATCCCTCTCTCTCTCTATCACAGTCTCACACACTGGATTCAACTCAGCTGTATTACAACCATCTCCTATTTCTGGGTTTGTGCTCTTAACATCTCTGATTCTCTCTGTTCTTTTTTTTTGGTTTGATTCATTTATATGCAACAATTTAATGTAGTAATGGATATTTTTTATTCTGGGTTCTACTAAGTTTGTCATTATTGTATCATTTGATTTGCGTCTACTACTCTGCTACATACCATGAATTCGGCTGGTTACATTATTTGCTGTTCAATTTCATGAAATGGGTATTTGATTCTGAAATTTGTATGTTCAATTGATTATGAAATAGGAAATTTATGGTCTGGGATATTATTTTATATTCGGATTTCTAGTTCTTTTTGTGGGTTTGGTGCGCAATTAAAAGCCTGATGTTTCGATTTTTTTATTAATGTATGTGTGTTTGATTTTGTTAGGATTTTCAGGATCAAGCTGGATTATTTTTTTGGGGGTTTTTTCATTTATGATTTATGAAATTGTTCAATTTTGGGAATCATTTTAGGGTTTTAGTGATGATTATGAAATTTAAAAAGTCTCCAGCTTTTGGGTTAGGTAGCTTTTTCTATTATTATTTGATTATCATTGTATGGTTTTCTTCTTTTTCCCCTCACTCTTGCTGCTTTTGAAACCCATCTTTTGGTTTTTGATTGGATAGGAGACTAGGAGTGATAGATTCTCTTCTATCAATTCTATCGGTTTATCCGTAGGAAAGGTCTCCCCTTTCGCAAGACTAGTAAAATACTACTCAACTTGTCACTCTCATACAAATGTTATTTTCACATTTGAGGCCTTATAAATTGTAATCGATCAGAGTTCTTCATGGGTTGAGTTCCAACCATTTTGTTTAATTATGAGTTTAGGAGATAGGGAACGTAGTAACGGTAAACTGGCCTGGTATAGTGGTGAAGTTGGCAAACTTTGTCGTTCCCGGATTTGATTAGCAGTGCTTGCCAAACCAGCAGTTAGGACGTAGGACTCATGAAGTCAAGTGAAGTATTTAACTTCCCAGGTCCAGTTGTTTGGAGTGTGCAGACTAAGAGTGAGCTCAGAAAAATCACATATTAATTCTGTGAACTTTGTTTAATAGTTGATGGCATCGATCTGAATTGAATGCTGGTCATTGTTAGTAAAGGTTCTTGGTTAAATCAATCTGCAGAATAAAAATGCCCGAGAAGATGACTAGTGAGAATCTTCTCAACAATATAATGGAAACATTAGCTGAAGGTGTTCAGAAGCAGAAGTCGGGCTCCTTTGTAGAGGAAGAGATATCTGAGTTTTCTGACTCAGTCAGTAACCAGTTCAATCGTCTTTTTGGGCGTCAGAAGCCTGTACATAAAATTCTGGGAGGTGGAAAATGTGAGCATTTTGTTTCTGCTTATGTATTCGATTTACAAAATTGCAATTCTTTGCACTTCCAATCGTCAATTTCATCGATTAATTCTCATATTAGTTTGTCGTTGCAAGCAGCTGCTGATGTGTTGCTGTGGAGGAACAAAAAGATTTCTGCCAGTGTGATCGCTGTTGCCACTGGTATCTGGGTGATGTTTGAATGGCTGAACTATCATTTCTTATCTCTTGTCTGTTTCGCTGTGGCTCTTGGCATGCTTGTTCAGTTTCTTTGGTCAAATGCCTCAGGTTTCATGAACAGGTATTTACTCCAAAAATTCTTTTCTGCTGAAGCAAATTCTACATTTTCTTCTCTTAGAAATTTCAACTTTTATTAATGGGGCCAGGAAACCATCTGAAGTCCCACGAATTCAAGTGCCAGAAGAATGGTTTGTGAATATTGGAATGTCAGTTGGTGCCGAAGTCAATCGGATATTAAGATTACTGCAAGATATTGCTTGTAATGGGAATGTGAAGCAGTTTCTTCTGGTATGCAATATGTATCTGTTAAATCTTTGAAACTTGCCACCTTCCGTTCTCCATTTTGTTAGTCTTCTCACCTTTTCTTTCTTTAGTTGCTAGCGTTGCTTGTGAGAACTTCATTTTCTGTTTACTTTTTGACGAAAACTGACTGCTTTGCATCTGTTGCAAATTGCAATTTCACAAACACCTCAAATTAACCCGTGAATAATGGAGGGTGTGGAAGTGATATGAACCAACACATATTCTGACTACCACATGGTTTTCTCACTTAGATGCTGATGGTTAATGACCTCTTCGCTCCACACTTACTGAAGGCCATTGTATATACCTCCGGTTATAAGAGAAATCTGAGTGCTGCCTGATTGTTGGTGCTATTGTCTTTTTTTTTTTTTTTTTTTTTTTTTTTTTTTTTTTTTTAATTTCTTTTTTGACATAGGTACGTTGGTGCTTTCGTCATGACCCATAAATTTTCATTTTGTGATTTTTGGTGTCCTTGTGTAGATTTTCTCATGTTGTCTATGTCTATCTCTATCAGACATGTGATGGTCTAAGGATTGCTGTGGATACTGGACTGCTTAAAAGATTGAATCTTTTCTTCTTACATCTTTATTCTTTGAATAAGTACCTTACGAATGCCACCCAAAAGAAAGCCATTTGTTGCCAAGAGTTTATTCATTCTGTAATTTCACTGTCTACGGGCAAAAAAATTTCTCTGTGCATGCATAAATTCATGCTCTGAGGATTGCGAATTAACTTAAAATTGCTATCCTAATGCTAAATTTCCTTTTCTTCATCCTACAAAAAAAAAAAGAGTTTCTAGATTTCTATTGTTTTGTTGTTGACCATAGACTACAATGATCATCGTAGGTTGGAGGGAGCTTGTTTGCTGCTGCTATCATTGGAAGCTGGTGCAATTTTCTTACTGTATTATACATTGGTGAGACTTTCTGTGTCCATTTAAATTTTGCTTCATAGTTAAAAATGTATTCGTACTTTCTGAAATTGATGTTTCGTGTAAAAATATAGGAGCCAACAAGAACTTATAAAGTTATAAATGCAATTTGGTTCTTGAGTTCATTGTTCTGGTTTTTGTGTTTATTTTTGCTATCATAACAATTTTATAAACTGATAACTATGTTTATTGAGTAAATTATTATTGGTATCATAGGACATGGCAGTTTTAGTTTGGCTTTTGTGAATTTTGTCAGCCCACATTTCCACCGTCAGTCTTCCCCTATGTGTCTATGTCTACTAAGAGACCAAGCATACCTTGCCAAATTTCTCAACGGTTTATAGGTGGTCTTAGGTTGGTTTTGCATCCTTCTTTTGATATCTGATCCTCCTAAGTCCTAATTGCTGAAGTTTGAATAGTCAACTTCTTTATGTACATGGATCATGAGTGGTGGAAGTTGCCCCTCTCTTGGTGCTAAATCACCGTGGAACTATACACCGTTGGAGTTCTGATTTTTCTGCAGATCTCTTCCCTTTCTTCGGGACCGAACGAAATATATAAATAATGTGATCCGAATTAATAGGCTGTTCATTTCAAAAAAAAAAAAATTAATAGGCTGTAGCTGTAGCTTTGGAAGAAAATGTTTTTTTTTTTTTTTCTAATTGGTTAATGGAGAGAGGCAGAATCTTTTAATTAATAGCAAGAGGGTAATTAAAATTTTATATGCCAGCTTCAAGCTTTGACAATCTTGGGCCAGGAAGCATATGAGAAGAAAACCTGAACGACATAAACTCAGCTTCAAGTTACTGAGTAAATGCCCTTAAAAAAAAGTCATTAAGTAATTGTCTTTTCTTTTAAAATTATATTACTGCTACGCATGCTTTCTCTTCACTGCTTTCTGATTGACCAACTAAAAATAAGAGGGGGTGTAAATCAACATACTTACCCCATTTAATTGTAGTCCATGTTTATGAGTAACAATTTCTGGAATATGAGTTCTTCTATAGTTTGATAGCCTTGTGGTGTTTTCCTTTTTTTTTTTTTTTTTTTTTTTTCCCCGAGGAAGATGAGTTCTTGTCCATCCTGTATGATTTCCTGAGGAACTTTTCTGTTAGTCTATGTGAATAGAGGTTTCGTGAGCTCATAATTCTAGCATTGTGGTGGCATCCTTTTTTTTCTTCTTTTTTACACAACGATTTATTGTATATATGTTCATCAAAATTGCAAAAATAGGGTATGTACTGCATTCTTGTATAAGCAAATCTGGGATGATAACCTTAACGTCTATGCAAATAACATTTAGTAACCTTGGCTTCGTCCTTCTTGTTGTAGGATTTGTTGCTGCCCACACATTACCAGTTCTGTATGAAAGATATGACGATCAAGTTGATGGATTTGTTGATAATCTGCTAGGAAGAGCGCAACACCATTACAAGAGGATTGACGCTGGTGTCCTCAGTAGAATTCCGTCCAGCAGGAACTGGGGAAAGAAGCGCGAGTAAATACAAAAAAGAAACAAATCTTCTCATGTATTTGTGTCTAGTTCTTCTTTCATTGCAGAGTACTCTAGTTGACAGGTTATTGCTGCCTGTTTGTACATGATCATGAATGCTAGAACATTATTCGTACTCCCCTGAACATAGAGTACACAGCCCTTCCCTGAGGTGGCTTCAATGTCTTATGTGATCTTACCTGTTATAATGTTGATGAAAATTTGAATTCTTTCGTTTTCGTCCTGGCACAATTGTGATGGTAGTCTAGGTTGGGTTTGTTCAATTATTTTGTGACTGTAAGCCGATTTCGATGAAGGGCTGACACCATTTGTTCAGCCTAACTCATCAAATTTTATTATCCATTGTCTGATTTGTCTCATTCCAGGATAACATTTTTCAGTTACTTACCCCTAAATAAAGTCCATCGGGGACATCTGGGTTATAAATCTTATAATTAACCAGGTGCTTTTGATAGGTGCTTTTGATGACAATGAGATTTAAAGACTATTTAGACAGGAATGGTGAAAGTTTCGAGTTATTATTACACTAGAAATTTTCAAAGGTCCAGACATAAAACTATATTAGGTCCGTAGTACATTCACCGATGTTTTATAATATTATTTACCCATCTATCGAAATGCAATGGTATGGAGTAGTATTGTCCTTCCAACCAATTATGCAAATTAAATTGCTTTATGTTGTAGAGGATTTAAAGATGGAGGGAGGAGTCTTTTATTTTTCTTTTATTGAATGCTAAATTGATGTGTCACTAACTTACAAGTGATTCTAACTTTCAGTGATTTTTCTAGTGAAATTGTCATATCATATTTTAAATATGAGATCAATATTATTATTGTATTCAAATCAAATTGAGAATTGATAAGAGAAAAGAGGAAACTAAAATCTTTTATGTAGTCAAAATGAAAAATTCCCTCCATTTTCTCCCGCCAAAATAGAAAGTAGCAGTCCAACAAAATCCCCCTTTTCCCCATTTCTACCTCTTCATCAGACCTAAATCACGACAATCCCCAACTCCCCATCTGAAAATCCTCCCTCCTCCGTCACCAACAATGTCCGACGCCGGCGGTGCCGCTCCTACAGGCTGCTATAAGTGCGGCCGACCAGGCCACTGGTCCCGCGACTGTCCGTCTTCAAACCCTAACCCTAACTCTACCTCGGCTCCGACGCCGGCATACACCAAGCCCTCCACCTCCACCTTCTCAAAGTCCACCAGTGGCACCAGCTCCTTCCACTCGAAGCTCAGCGCCTCCGCGGCTCCTCCAAAGCCCAAGAAGGCCCCGCGAACCCGGCCCAAGCTAACCCCTGAATTACTCCTCTCCGATCAAGGCCTCGGCTACATTCTCCGCTACTTTCCTCGCAATTTCAAGTGTCGTGGCCGCGGCTACGAGGTGATTTACTGTTTCAATCTTGGTGTCTGAGAATTAGCATTTTAGGATTAAATTTTAAATCTGGTTCTTTCTCTTGGTGGACTTGTTTATTTGGGCTTGAATATGGTCTGATTGTTGCACTTCGATTAATCATGTAGCAGATTTGTGAACCGAAAAAATCAGATGATCGTAGTTCAAACATCGATCTTGTATTTCTAATATTTTTGCTCCTGTTGTGCAAAGAATGATGGTTGTTTTCTTGTGCAATTTCAAATGACGCTTCATGTTAGCCGACTTAAAATCCATTATGAGACTAAGGCTTAGTTATAGGTGTTGTTGTTGAGCAAATAATGAGATGCCCGAGGTGAATGTTTAAGGCTTTGGGCAATTTGAAGGTGCCATTTTAGAAACTCACCTTAAATCTCGATCGTGATAAAGCACCCTCGTCTCAACCAAGGGTAGCTCATTGGTCGATTTTTAAGATGCTGCTTGATTGTGTGTGTGTGTGTGTGTGAGTGGATGTGGAATTCGGTCGTGTTAGGCAGAAAGATTTGAGATTTAGAATGGTGATATTGGCCTTGTTAGTGTACAGTTATTTTTTTGGGAACGGAGTAGAACCCATGATAACACTTCCGAAGGGTGGCAAAAAACTACTACCCTAGGTTATCCACGAATTAGTAGCTAATTGCTAGGAATTGAGCTACTAAACTTGTCAATGGCTCTAGTACAAACATTGAATTTGATACATTAAGCTACTTGATCAGCATTTCTAATTAATTAATAAAAAAGCCTATTGTTTCATTCTCCAAGTCTCATACAAAGTATTGACAAATGATAACAGGTGGTCGTTTCCCTTCTTGCTTCTGATCTTGTTCTTATACCAGTTTAATTCAGATGTACGGCTTCCAATTCTTCTCCTGTAACCCAGCTCACTAAAAGCATCATACCATCTTGATGGGAGAAGCAGCATTTGAAAAGAAAAAAAAGATGATCAATCCCCTCTTCGTTGTATTTACACAGGATACTTCTGCTTGGGATTGACATTCCTCTTTTCTTTAGGTTTTCCACAGTAGGAAGGCATTGTAAATGGGCATAACAGCAATTATAGAGGTTTTAAGAATGCAGAAATCATCCCAATTTGTTTGGAACTGCTCCTCAGTAGGCATTTTGTCTCTTAAGGAATCATAGATGTGCTTTATTGCCTTGACTCTGTTTCATTTTCCAGCTAATGATCAAGTGATCTGCCATATCAACCCCACCAATTTTCTGCAATATTTCATCTCTAATTTGCAAAAGATTTCTTCAGGAATCAGAGCAATCAGCTTTAGCATTTACAGCCCAAAAACTCTTCTTTTTCAGATAGAGTAATACCTTCGTTTCTCTTATGGTTGCTAATGTCTCTGTGTGAGCATTTGATTGGGTCGAAATTTTCGCTACCTTCTTGAACATCTTTGATACCATGCTTGCTAATCCTTGATTATCTTCTCTGGACTTTGGTAGCTCAGTTAGTCATCATCCCATTGCATTTTTATTAGAATCCTGTGCATAATTCTGATCTCTGATCTTCAAGTTTCCAGCTTTCTTTCTTGTTTATTGATCAATTTCCGTGAGTGTTAGTGCTAAAGTGTTTGCTGATGTGCCTAAGGAAACTTGTGTAAGGATGTGAGTATTATAGCTTGGTTATAACGGTAACTTGGAAGTAAGATGAGGATTTTGGAGAAGTTTTATTGTATCCCAGTTTGAAGTCTGTTTATTATCAACTATCAAGGGCAGTTGTTTTACAATTGGAAAAGTCTTGTATAAGGTTTTTTAAGATAGGAATAGACAAATAAGTAGGATGGAGGATGAAATATAGATGGTCTTTTATATATAAACTTGTTCTTTACAGCATCTTCTCTAGCAGAAGAGAAGCCATTTCAGTATAGGAATATTGCTCTCAGGATTTAGCTAGTTACTTGCTCAGTTCCTTAATAGTTGCTGTGAGCTGGGCTCGGTGCATTGTAGCCCACTACCTCTGGCTTCAAATTGGATCTTTTTTAGGGGGTTGGAAAGCATTGGTAATTACTTTCCAGTTATATTTCGAGATTGTAAAGTATTGAGCAGATGTTGTATACCATTTGGAGTCCTGGATGTCATTGTATGGTTGTTCATGAGCATGTATGAAAGTGCACACTTAATCCTTTCTGTGAAATTCAACCTATATCTGCAATAGTAATGTAGAGAAATTGATATCTGCTTCTTATAAACTTATCTAGTTCCATTTCTGCAAAGTGAACGCCAAACTGGAGCTTGCCTTCTTTTATTTTGATCCTTGTGCCCTTACACCTTACCTATATTCTGCAGGTCAATGATTTGGGGAATCTACTTCGTATGTATGCAGAATGGCACGATCAACTTATCCCATACTTCCCTTTTGATCAGTTTATACACAAGGTGGAGGAAGCTGGATCAAGACGTGTGAAGGTGCAGTGTATTCTTCTCTGAAAATACTTTATTTGACATTTCTCAAGCACTTTGCCTTCGTATAAAGTGTTCGACTAATTTCCATCTGTCCAATGTTGTGTCCTTATATTGTTATCTGTGAAAAAGCTTACACTTTGTTTTCCTGTGAATTCTTAAATTAGACAGATTCTCATGTTTATTTTGATCTTTTATCTTACAGGACCTATGGCTTGATGTTTTTTTTCCTGATATATGAGTAGCACTACAAGTACACAGTTTCAATGCATTAATACTACTTTGTTTCTTTGATGACCAACTCTTATTGAACTAAGACTATTGCTTTCTTATATATTGGGGAGTTGGGGACCCTTATTCCCAAATATGTCGTATCAACATATTTATTTCATCTTGTCTGACAGCATGCTAGTCGTTAACTCTTTTCAGCTTCTTAGTTTTAATAACCTGGTTATTTCTTCTGAGACGACAAGTTTGAATTCCCTTTAACTCTTCCTGTTCTTGCAAGACGAATATATTTTGCTATCCGAATACTTATCTCCTTGTTTTAATAAACTCAGACCTGCATTGCTGATTTAAAAGAAAGAGTTGCTAATGGAGGAGATCCTACAAAGCTTAAAGAGCCAGAACCTGAGATTGAGAATCTATGTGATAAAGAAGGTATGCCTTTTTTTCTTTTCACATGTTAAATTGTATGTGTTTTAAATAGCACTTTCTGCATCCCTCAATGTCAAAGAGAATATGAAAATTGTTGGTAGTTGAAAAGATTACTGTGCCCAACTTCAAACTCGTTAACACAGTATTCAGCAGGTCACGTTTTGCTAACAGTACATTTACAAGTAAATAAATCATAATAGAATATATACAACTTACTATGTTTGCCAACTTAATTAATGTGAAGGGTAACCAATATCTTAAGCTCTTGAAATCAGCGTTTGCTTCCTTAACATCTGCATACTAGTTCTGGTATTTGAGAGAAGACCGAAAAAGCTAATTTTGGGGGCCTTGAAGAATTTAATAGAAGAGGTGAACTTTTTAACCAAATGTTGGCTACATGATTGTAGCAGGTTATTATATGAAAGTTACCTTTCGGATTCTTCATGACTACATTAACATAGAATCAACCGATAAGCAATCTCAACAGAAAGTATCTACCAATAAGAAAGGAAGCATCCTCCATCCTCTCTATGATTGTATTCATCGTAATTTGAATTTCTGTGATGAAGCTGCTCTTTTTTTTCCCCCTTCTTACAAGCAATTCACCTTGTTTAATTTAGTCATGCAGAACTAAAACCAATATGTCGAAAGTGAACCTTTTTGGTTTTAAACCTTTTTCCACATCTTTCGATCTACATTTATGATTTATCTAGTCACAGTCAGAAAGGCTTTCTCATACCTCGTATTTTGATCAAAGCTAACGCCTATAGTAGATTGGGTTTTCTTAGAGATCTTAATGCAGGTCATGTTTGAGAATGGGGATAAGTTTTACGTGGTGATTAATTGGGCTAAAGAACCAGTCGGTTGAAAGTAGACTGTGAAGTCTAGTTATCTTATAGGACGCTAACAGTAGGAGGACAGAAGGTGGGATAGTAAAGAAGAGGGGATATAATTCACTAATTCTCTACCTGTTATTTTTTACTACACGAGTGCTACCTCTAATGTAAAATGTGAGGTACCATTTAAGGACACTCTATTATTACTCGTAAGTTGCTTTGTACTCGACATAAAACCTAACTGGGATGCTGTCCCCCTGAATCTCTTTTGTAAATGATGGGCCTGCAAATTTGTTACTATTTGACCTGTTATTGATCTGACATTATTCAACTCTTTCAGATGTTATGAATATGGAAGAGCCAGCTAATCGCCAGGACAATGTGCCTTTCAACAGCAACGATGCTGATGAGATGCATGAAGCTATTTTCAATGAAATATTCAACAAGACTACTGAAGTAAGTGCAATGCGTTTCTTAAAGTTTCTTGTGTGTGCGTGTGTTATGTATTAAATCTGTCAACAATTCTGTATGCCATTTAAAAAGGATACTCGCCAAGTACTTTTTCTGTTTGGAGGGAAGACTGAGGGGGGAGGGACTGAGTATTGTCTTTCTGTACATAGTTAGCAATAATGAGTTATAGAAGTATAGCACAGTAACAGACATACCCACACAATGCGAGAAATTGTCTGATTTGTAGAAGTGTGAAATAGGAGAAAGGTGTTACATTTTCTCAAACCTTGTCATTCATCGACAAAGCACTGTCCTATTGCGCAACTAGAGTGATTACATATACCGGCATCACTATTCCATATCGTGCTATATGTTTATACCACTGTCATGTTTTGGAACAGGAATCATCCAATGCGCATGGTAACCCTCCAGTTGCAGATAAGCCTGCAAGTACCGGGACAAGTAAACAATCGGATCATTCACCAGATGGTGCAGGTAGTAGCCCCAAGGTTGCTCAGATTACAGAAGAACAGAAAGCACTGATGGAAGCCAAGAGGCTAAAGGCACTCGAGAAAGCTGCTGCCAGATCGCGGCTGCTGAAAGCTTCTTGACTCCCCTGCCGCGCATTCTTGTGTTAACATCTAGGAGAAAAAATTGTTCCTGCGTAGTTCTCTCGGTTGCTGTTTTTTTTGCTGCAAATTTAGAAAACAGAATGTCCAGGTAAAGCAGGATACACTCAGCTATGAGCCTATGATCCTGCTACAGAAGAAGTCCTTATGAGAAAATCAGTAGAAAAAGGAGGAAAGTGGGGAAGTTTGGTCTTTATTATCTTTTAGTCAAGGGTACACAGTAAAGCGAATCATCTAAGCTTATAATTGAAGTTTATTCTTTCTATAATTAGTCCATCAACTTCTAATTACACTTTTTAGATGTTGGTTATCTTTCATATAATTAGTTAATGCAAGTCTTTAATGTGCATGAGTGGAAATGTACCAACTACCGAGTCATTTGATTTATGATGACCTTTGTATAATTGTATCCTACGTTCGAATCTTTGGTTGTAGTTAAGCGAAAAGAAGAGCAGGTTTCTCCTATCTTATAGAGGGAACTAGATTGTCTATAATCTGGCCGATTTTCATAAATTTGCAAGTGATAGTTATGAAACACGAAGCACAAAATTCATAGATGGTGTTAGGCTAATTCAAGAGTGGACCGTACTCAGGTCCAAGAAGTCTATGAATTAGGCCAAGCAATCTGAATTCGGTTACTAATTAGTCATGTGACTCATCTCTTGGACAAGACTGGTTCATACCAGGTCTGATGTTGATTATAGTTGTCTCGTTCATTTGTGACTAATTTGGCTTAGGACAAGTTTAGACTAAGTTCGGACTACTTACTTTCAAATTGAAATATAATAAGTTTCTTTCTTACTCTATACTCTCACCAATGTGGATTAAACCCTTTCCACATAGCATTATTCTAAAACTAGTCACAAATTCACAACTCACACAACCCATTAAAACGAAAATAATTACACCAAAATTAAATAAAAAGGCTCCTGTAGGCCATATAAATTGTGTCTCTTTTTCTTGATTTTGGCATCCTTTTATCTTTATGGATTTTGTTTCTTCTTGCTGCATAGCAAGTTGCAAATGGTTGAGAGTAGCAATTTGACATGGAAAGGCAAATAATTTCATAAAAAAGGCATGGGAAAACACACAGAAGCAAAAATCAGAAAAGAAAAGTGAATATGGGAAAATAAATAGAGAGCACACCAACACACACACATAAACACAATAATAGTACTGTACTAACTAAGGCAAAAAATATAAAGTTGAACAAAGCAGGGCAGGCTCCACAATAATTGGCATCAATGCCATCAAATGCTCTTCTGGGGATTCTCACTGTTGCTGAATTCCAAGATCTGCATACACCAACCAAAAAATACCATTATATAATTAATATTTGGAAAATTGGCAAAAAACCACCTTTAAGTTTCATAAGTTTGAAAACAACCACCTTTTAAAATTATCTTTGCAAGAAACCACCTTATAAAATTGATAAGCCTTACTAGGACCACCTATTGTCCTTTGTCCTCCACCAAACCACCATTGACTACCATTGACCACCCCTACCTCGCCTTATACCACCACGAGCCACCCTCGAAAATCGCAAAAAAATAAAATTGTTTACCGTAATCTATAAAATTAATTAATATACTTATTACACTATGCCAATCTTAATCTAATCCACTAAATATCTTATTAGTATACTCACTACACTTGAAAAAAAAAACATTTTACCCTCTTTCATCTCGCCAAACATACTTTACCATGCGATATACTCCGTACTAATTTGGCGGGATAAAAGAGGGTGAAAGAGTTTTTTTTAGTGTAATTAGTATACTAATTTGATATTTAGTTGGGGGGTTGTTAAGATGGACATACTATTAAATATATTAATTAAGTTTTTTGAATTAAATTTTTTTTTTTCGATTTTCAATGGTCGTTGGTGGTGGTATAAGGCGGTTTCAGGGCGTCAAGGGGTGGTCAATGGTGGTTTGGTGGAGGTCAAAGGACAGTAGGTGGTCTTAACAAGGCTTATTGATTTTATAAGGTGGTTTCTCGCAAAGATAATTTTAAAAGGTGGTTGTTTACAAAATTGTGAAACTTAAAGGTGGTTTTTTGCCAAATTTCCTTAATATTTTCATCGAATGGAGTCATCTCTTTATTGGCTTATGACTTAACTTAACTAGAGGTTTCGAGTTCGAGTTCTTAAAATGTTGAGATGTTAACGCTCAAGATGAAAGTTTTGGCGTCATACATACATAGTCACATCGGTACGAATCCTGACCAAACTGGATGACGCAAAATCCGCTAACCAATAAACAAATAAAATAAAATTCTTCCTAAAATTTTCTAAAGAAATGAAAATAAGTTAACCAAACCATTACACAATACACACACTGACACACACTCTCTCTCTATCTCCCTGAACTTTCTCTCTCTAGATTCTCTCTATCTTTCACCCCACCCAACTTTTGTTGTGCTCCCATTGGCAGATACCTTCTTTCCCAATTCCTGCATTTCTCCAACTCAGAGAAAGTTAGAGAGAGAGAGAAATATAAACATTTTTAAGAGTTAGCTTATTACTAAGTAAGAATAAAAAAGTAGCGTTGTTGGTTTGGTGCTCTGTTTGTGGGTATTATTCTGAGAGATAAAACAAAGAAACACACCACTGAAGAAGCTGAAAACTGAAAACACCCCCCTTTCTTCTCAAAATTAGGGCTTTCTCAAAATTCTCCCAAAGGTATCTTCTTTCTTTCTCTCTCTCTTGTTCACCATTGATTTTTTAGGGGTTTAGATACTATTTTTTGTTTGATTTACTAGCTCAACTTCAGTTTTTAGCTTATTCTCTTTCTGGGTGTTGTTGGAATCTGATTTTGCTATCTGGGTTTTGTTGGGTTTCCCATTTTTCTGTGTTTTTTTTCAGCTTGATTTGAGGTTTATTTTGATGTTCAGTGAGTTATGAACTTTTAATTGTGTGATCAAATGATGTTTTTATTTTGTTCTAGCTCCTCAATTTGATGTTGATTTTGGCTGAAATTTGTCTTTTCTGAGGTACTGTATTGTAGAAGCAACCTTTAAGTAGGAGTTTTAGGGTGAGTTATAAATGTTCTAAATGTTGGTTGATCATGGGATGTTATGTTTGATGTGTTATTCTGCTCTAGGTGTATACTTTAAGCAATGTGACATTGTGAAGCGCTTTTTAATAGTGGAGATCGCGTAATATCTGTGGTAGTGGAAGGCGGGCAAGATGGCGGCTGAGTCAAATACTAGCTTTCGTCCAGAGGATACGTTGAGCTCAGGCTTGCATCGGCATGCTATATCATTTCAGTCTGGGGCTGTGAACAGCACATCCGAAATGATCCCAATTGGTAGCTATTATGGGGTGAACAGTAGTACCGGAAATCTGATGTTCTGTGACAGTTCCAGCATCATTAGTACTGGCAGCCCCACAGCTACTGCAGCGGGCAATTCTTCCAGTTCGCTTCTTTTGGACTCGGTACCTGGGCTTAAGCATGATGCTGGACTGGCTGTTGAGTGGACTGAGGAGGAACAGTACAAACTGGAGGAAGGTCTAGTCAAGTCAGTACCCTGATCTTAACTCTCGCATTGATATTAATTGTTATCTGTTGTCGGCGTTATTTCCCGTGGTCTTGGTAATAACCTCAGTATATGTCTTAGTGCTGTAAGTGTTCCTTGCAGAAGTGTCACAGCCATTCCATATAACCCATTAACCCTTTGTTGTATCTAGAAATAATTGAAGGGGTTTTTTCCTTGTGTAATGAAGAGGGATACTTCTCTGTGACTGTAAGGTGAAGAGTAGTATTGAAACTTCTTGTTATGGGGTTGGCAATTTGTACTTTGCTCCTTCAAGTAGTAGCCTATTATATAATGAATTAGTACATGCCCTTGGAGTCTTTATATGTTTTCCGCATAGCTTCAGCCTCCGGGGTTCTGTTTGAGGACATACTAGTATGAGTAATTATCATCATCAGCTTTCCTTTCGTGCCAAACACAGGTAACAGAGTGTGATTGAGAGAAACAGAAGCAAGGGGTGCAGGGGGGGGGGGGATGAGAGAGTAAACCATGGTGCGTTAGCTAACGAGATATGATTGGAAACAGCAAGAACCCGCATGGTCACATAAATGTGTTTCACATTATTCCTTTTTCTGTGCTAATTGGAAGACTGTAGAGTTAAATTCAACATTATGTGCAAGTGGCTAAGGTGTTCATTTCTAAATGCACATTTCAGGTTTAAGGACGAGCCTAGTATTATGAAGTACATCAAAATTGCTGCTATATTGCGGGACAAAACTGTACGTGATGTTGCTCTCAGATGTCGATGGATGACGGTGAGCTGTTCGTTTCTGAACATAATGAAATTTTTTGTCCTTGGTCTTTCCAAATTGTGGGATTAAAATGTACAAGAATTTGTGAGAAACCTTCATTTGTTTTTAAAATCTGGGTTATATATGGTTGAATTTATTAAGGTGAATTTTTCCGCAGTATGATTTTGTATCATGGGGGTACAGATTCCAGGTTTCTTACGAAAAAGTTGTTTTGTCTGAGTGCTTCGGTATCACCGATCTTGCCTTGTTTGAGTAGTAAAAAGTGGAATCATATGCATCAGTATTGGGTGAGATATTCTCTTACGTAGAATGATCCTATTGAAGGATCCCATATATAGGGGAAATATATACTGTCGTTTGGTCCAAATGGTTCAGTACTCGGTAGTTATGATCTTCCTCATTTAGAGAGTGAAAAATCGAAACTTATATGTGAGCTTAAGTCTTGATGGGGTGAATTTGTTAATGTAAAATGATTGCATATGCAAGGAAATATCCATGGTCAGGTACGAGGTTCTCTATATGATTCATCAATCATGAAGTGCGGTGAATATGCAAGGAGTATGAGTGTCTTCCATGGATATCCACACAATAGCCCTGAACTCCGAAAGTTCTCTTTTGTAAGTAGATCAATTCACTCATAACGAGGACAAGAGTTGAATTTAACAAAGATAGGTTGTAAGCTTAGCTGTAATTGGCAGAGAAGTTAGCTGCAATCACCTGTCTACTTAAGCAGCTCCAAAAGTCTTTTCTAGAATACGCGGATGAATGTTTTGCAGTCCAGCATTTATTGGACATAAGATAATGGGCTGTGCAGGCCTGCAGTTTCTGTGTCCTGCTTCTGACTTTGGGAAATGAAGTCCTTTCATGATAATCAATGTCAAAACTTCCATTAAATTTGTCATGACCTTGCTTATGCTTCTGCTTGTAGAACCCTAACCAACAGTAGTTACACTTTCATTGACTTACTTGAGCAGAAGCTTGCACTTCACGGGAGAAGAGTGTGAAAAGTCAAATATGAACTCATAGATCTATGATCAATGGGGTCTGAAAACTGAAGATGCCTCCTTGTTGCTGTATTCCATCAAGCCACACGGCTGACTGCTATTTTACTTTTCTTTGGTGACAGGGTGATGTGGTGTTTGCATTTTAATTGCATTCTGATGCCACTATAGCTTATGTTACAACTTTAGGTTCAGCTCTCTGCTCTTTTGTCCTGTTATTTTTTGTGGTTACTTACAATCTAGGGCTTGCTTGGATTGGGAGTAATCATTAAGGGGGTAATAGGGACTAAAACAAGGGGAAAATGAGAGAAATGTGGTGGTGGTCAGAGGAAGTAAGGGGTGGATTTAGTTCCACCCCAACCCTTAATTCCTCCCTCCACCACCACCATTTCTAACATTTTCCCCTTGTTTTAGCCTCTATTACTCCCTTAATGATGACTCTCGATCCAAGCAAGCCCTAAGGAGGAATAAACACTTACCTTAGATATGAGATGAACATACAGATCTTTTGGATAGATTTTAAATTTTCTTGTTCTTCCTGTCGGGTGCTGTATAGTTTTATGTTTATTTTGTTCTCCCTTGGCTGGGGCAGTCTGTCGGGTCTTGGGTTAATAAGATGATAATTGGGGAATCCATGATTCCAGTTTTTATGCCCACCTTTTTACGAGCATGGCATATTGGCTATGCTAATGCTTCTTGATTTTAAATCTCTTTGCAAGAGCAAGCTCTTTATACCAGTATGCGTTAAAATCATATTCGTTCATTTGATCTTTTGTACTAAATCTAATTTTGTTTACATTGCTAAACCACATTTGTATTGAAAATAAAATTTAACGAAAATGCAAAGTAATTATGTGTTTGTACGATCTGTCAACTAATAGCCACAAAATTATGATTTGCTTTGTGATCCTTGCATCTCTGCTGGTAGCTTATCTTGGGGTTTTTCTGATGTTATGACTTTTGTAAATGAGCCATACTCTCATTCTTCGTGTCACTTTGTACTCTTCTTGCATCCATGGTAGTTAGTTCCTTAGTTTAAAGGAGTGTTTTGTTGATTGCTTTACAGAGAAAACGGAGAAAACAAGAGGAGTCAATCTTGGGACGGAAGGGAAATTACAGAAAGGTATGCATGTTAAAGTGGTATGCATTTAAGCTATGTGTATCCTGTCTCTGGTAGATGTGTGGTCGTTGGCTTCTTTTGTGAATGCTGATAATCTAATTACCTTAATGTTTGACCTTTATACTCAACTTCAATCACTACGCTTGCATTTAGTTCAGTGTTTCATCCAATCTCTCATACATTCTATCTAATTTTCCCTGCTTAGATTCTGCTTAAGCCAAAAAAAATTCTGATTCCACTATGCGAGCACCCCATTCGTGAAATTCAATCAATAAATTTAGGTTTCTTTGTTAGACGCTACCTTTTACAGTTTTATGTACCAACATCTTGTATAAAAATTTCGTCTGTTTTCGGGTGCAAAATACTAACTGATAAGATGTTGTTGTGTAACACTACTATCTGACCTAATCTGTCAGATAGCCACATGCCACTCACTTGACACGAAATTTGAGAGGTTTTATTTTGGAGTTGATGTTACAAATGAAATATTTGAAACTTACGTGAAGTTATTGTTTTTACGCAATGGTAATGGACTAATGATAGTTCAATGAAAATAATAAGGATCAATTTATCTATATTACACCCAAGCTATTTTTGGAGCTCACCTTTTCTTTCTTTTCAAAACAGATGAAAATGTGTGAAAGATAGTTAATATGAGGGAAAAATACGTTAGCGAAGTTGGGGATTCATATATTGTCTTGGTGATTTGGGGAAGTTTTAGGAGTGAGAGGCATAAGGTACAAATTCTTGTTTAAGAGGAAAGAAATGAAACCGTGAGGCGCACAGTAATTGATTTGATTGAAAACTTAACCGAAAATGTATGTGGTAAATACCATAAGGAAGTAAAAAAAAAAAGAACCTTTTGCCAATATTTTTGAAAGAACGCTAGATTTACGCAATTTTTGGTACATAAAAGGTATGTTTGCATCTAGTCCCACGTCTTTATTTTTTTGTTAACACTGAAAGCTTACGACAACAAAATCAACACACAAAGACTTAGTTCTATATGATTTGGGTCCGCCTACCATGAATTGTCATATGAAAACATCATATGTGGGCAATAAAAGTTGAATGCTTACTTTAGTTGTTAAATCTGTGCACTCTCCTCCTCCTTCCCCACTTGCTTTGGCCTTGCCTGAATAATTGGTCCAAAAACAGAGGATCCCCATATTTCCACAGGTATATTTTGCTCTTCCGCGGCAAACATCTAATAGGCTGCCTAAAATGCCCCTTCTTTTATGGAGTTGCCTTTTTCATTTCCTATCATGAGCGGGTGAATAGGCCAATGTGCTCATAATTGCTTTGGAAGAGTACAATTCCAGCATGGAAGATGGTTACAATAGCTATTTGGTGGTGTTCTTGGAAAGAAAGAAATCATGGAATAATTGATGATACTATGTTGACATACTAGACTTCAAAGTTAGGTTTTTGAGGATGGAGTCAAGTGTTTCATCCCCACCGACACTTGACTTTCATTCCTTCATAAAACTTCTCATGATAGTCCTAGAGCTTGATTAGCTCTCTTTTGTATATTGGCATTACTCCATTAGGTGTCTTTGTGTATATGGGAGTCACCCCCTTGGTGTCTGTATCCTACAACAACAACAACAACAACAACAACAACAACAACAACAACAACAACAACAACAACAACAACCAAGCCTTAATCCCAAAATGATTTGGGGCCGGCTAACATGAACCGTCATCCGGTAACCGTCTTGTATATGCCATAAAATTTCAAAAACGTCTTGTGTACGCCAGAAGAGTTTTAGAACATCAACAAAATAAATAAAAAAGTTTGAAAAAAAGTGAAAAACATATGACCTTGGTGTCTGTATCCTAACTTACAAAAAAAAAAATACAATCCCAGCGTGGAGTTATGGTTTCCCAGTACAAATGGGAAGATATGGACAGAAAAAAAGGGAGTAGTAATTTGTTCAAATTTGGTATCAATTTATGTCAGGGTGTGGGTTACCTTCTACATATTCGTTAAATTTCAACTGTAATTATTTTCTCGTGATGATTTGGATGGCACACAGGGAGTAGATCTTTTTTGTTTTCTATCGTGAATGAGGAGTTTCAGGATTACCGTCGTGGCAATAATAATTGTTTGTTTTCGTTTGGTCACTTCTTTGTCTTCCTTCGCCACCCAGATCCCAACTCCTTTACCCTCCTACTTTTGGTGATGACTTATTAACTTATAAGCTTTATTTTAGTATTACTGTTTGTTTGCTGATTGTGTTTGCGCCACTTGTTTTACCACTTGCCCCCCCCCCCTTAAACTGGAATAAGATCTACAGATAAGTGGTGAGTTACTGTATGTTTCCTGTAATGTTTTTTTTTTTCTTTTTTCTTTTGAGGTCTCCTGTTATGAGTTCTTGTATGCATTGCACGGCCTACAAAGGAAAAGTCGTCTGAGTTAGGTTTCTTAAGGCTGTCACTAGAATTACTGCTGTAGGGCTAACTGGTTGAGTCATACAAGATTGTTCCTAAGACTGGTATATGTGTTTACTCTGCCTTGCTGCCTATTCTGGTTTAGTGCAGACTAGAGAGTAGAGAGGATTAGGATCACAATTTGTTTTTGCGAAAAATGGCTAACGTATGACGATTCATGTTATCCGACCCCAAATCATTTTGGGAATAAGGCTTGATTGTATCTTATTCCAATTATGTTTCATACTTCCTAAGATAATTTAAACGTTGTGCTTTTGTTTTTCAGGATAAATTTGTGGAATCGTCTTCGAAGACTAATTTGCCTTCAGCTTCAATACCTAATGTGGCTCCATATCCCTTCCAGCCAAACCAAATGGACCAGAATCAACGTTTAAAATGTCAAGGTCTGTATATCAATTATTTCCGACGTTTAATTGATTTTAAGTGGCAGTCTTTATATCCCCTCCCATATTCTTTGTCTGGACTCTACTACATACTAAGGTCAATAAAAGTAGACTTTTTATCTTTCCGCTGAGCTGAGCTGTGTCTTTTATTTCTTTTAACATTTTGCATAAGTTCTGTCAATTGACGCATGTATTTGTGGGTCCTGTATTGAGAAATTTCATTGGCTTCCATAACTCTTTCAAAATTTGGAAGAGATTACATGCTGGAATGGAAAAAGTGTACTGTAGATTTCTCAAGGCTTCAGGCTTTACTTTGTTTCCATACAGTGACATGATCAAATTTGTATGCCTACTTCTGAGGATTAAACAAGTAGTTGCTCCTTCGGTTCCTTCGAGTTGTTTATGTTTGCCTTTGGCACTAATTTTTAGTACAGATGATTAAAATTCCACATGGGGGCAATTTTCTTGAGAGCGAAAATGTTGTTGACCCATTATGACCAAGACGTAAGGGCACAAATGTGATTCTAAAACACAAAACAATGCCAAATAGGAAAAGTAAAGAATTGAGAGGAATGGCCCAAAAAGGAAAACGAAAAGATATTTGAACGAAAGCCGGAATAAGATTTCAGCTGAGAAACATGAATGGTATATAACCAAGTAAAGTATAGAAGAATGTTAGCTGAGATGTGCAAAGATACATGGAAAGTGGAGGTTGCGAACTTGGGCACATCTACCTCCTTACCCCGCCATAGTAGGGGCCTTTAAGGCACTGGGGTGATGCTGCTGTTGTTGTTGGAGTTATCTGTAGACCTCGTAAGCAACTGAAAAACAGTAATAGTTGAGACAAGTCTGAGAACTTGAAGGTGGCATCCTGGTCTGATTTGGGTTGCCTATTGGTTTAGACTTTAGAGCTCTTGATAAGTTATCAAATAACACATTTGTTTCTGGCTTTGATCCAATGGAAGCACATAACAAACACTTTTGATTGCTGATCTAATTTGGGTTGCCTATTCAGATCTGGTTTGGATGATTTTATTTATTTTACTTATGATGACGGTGAATATGGGTAATGTCATGGTAATCCTATGATCCTAATCTTGGTACTCTATAGGTTGAATATTAAAAAGTATTATATACTAGAGTAAATGGTATCACAGAGGTCTGGACTGGTTTTGGATTTGGACTAATGACAACCCTATATGGAAACAATATCTCTGACATTTTGCAACAAACCTTAACCAATTTGAAAAAGTATTCACGTATCGGTTCATGTTAGCCTACCAAAGGTTTTGTGCTAAGCCATTGACTGAGTGTGAAATCTAAGTTACCTTTGAGATGTAACACTCCGATATCCATTTGACACAACTAGCAATCTAGCATTTTTACTCTGATAACCATTTTATTTCAATTTTAATTTGTGAAGCTCTTGTTTGGCTGTAAATATAACAAAATTGTCTCTAAACTGTTTTTGCTTCTTCTATTGTGTGGTAGTAGTTGGTTGAGACTATTCTCGACAGCATTTTTTCAATTTGGGTCATCCAGAAATAGCTGTTCTAGATTTTCGACATAGTGTGAGGCTCAGATTGCTTGACCTTACCTCGTCATCGGCTAGAGCCTTACACTGGGCTAATATGTTTGCTAATCTTTTTTTTTTTGTTCTTTTTATCTGTAACAGTACTGAGTAGCAAAGCAAAGCAGCTTTTGGAGCAAAATCTTGAGTCGTTTAATCAAATTGACAGTAATATGTCTTGTTTAAAGGTGAGCATATCCCCCCCCCCCTCCTCTCCTATTACTCACTGCACGTGAAACTACTTCTCTCATTATGTTCTTCGGGTTGCTCTTTTCTACATTGGAGACAATTTATAAAAAAAGGACTTCAAGATTAGGTTTTTGAGTGATGGGGGTCTCTACATCCTTTTAGGACTTAACTTTGTTGGCATCATCGGAGTCGTCGAGGATCAGTTTTATGATGGAAGTTTGAGTGTTTCACGGAAACAATGATCTTGCTTTTCGGGAGGGCATGCAAATATAATTTTTTTTTTTTTTTGGGGGGGGAGGGGGGGGGGGGGGGTGGGGTAGAGTTCACAGACCACTTAAAGAAGGATACCCTTAAGTTATGCTGACTTTGGCCATATATATTAAAATCTTTTTTGCAAGTAGGCTTAATATTCTTTTCCCCTTTCTAATGGTACGTACATTTTCTTGTTCCGCACAAAGCTATTAGTCTGTCTACTTATCCTTGTCATTTACTTCTGCCCTCTTGTCTGATGGATTCACATAAAACCTTCCTTGTATATCTTTCTCTATTGTGCCCGGGAGGTAACACTTCCATACCTTACTATTGGAAAGGACTTGTCTGAACTTCTAAAAGAACATAGGTCCTACGTTATCGTGGTGCGTACTTGTTTTGATCCTTTGCAGGATTTAGGTGGGGCCTCCTTAATTTTTTTTTTTTCAGTTTTAACTAATACGTGTGTTCTCAGTTGCAGGATAATATTGATCTCTTTTGTCGCACAAGAGACAACATCAACAACATTAATGTCATCCTAAACAAGTATGTATCTGATATCCTCTACATCTTTGCGGGTTACCCATGTAAAGTTGACACATTCTTGCTTCAAGCTTCTGATCCCAGTCTTTGAAATAATTGCAGCATGAGAGAATTCTCGGGCAAAATGAGCCAGATGCGGGAACTTCCAATCTCTATCGATGAGAATCTTGTGAACAGTATTTTACCCCGGACAACTCCGGTAAGTTCTCGTATCTGACCGAGTATGATTCGGTAGTGTTCATGATTCCATCAATTCTATATTTCTATAGCCCCCCCCCCCCTCTCAGGCTCCCATTTTTTAATTCTCATCTCAATTGTCAGATTGACTTAAATCACTTAATTATAAAAGACAAAGTCAAAGTATCTGGGGCCTGAAAGTTAGTTCATGATTAACTTTTAAATCTCGTGGAGGAGGTCGTTGAAAGAGAGAATGTAGATTCAGCATCTTCTTTTCCACTCTTCTGACAGACCAACAACTACCTTTTACGTCACCCAGCCCCTTTCTTTCTGCTCTCCTTTCTCCTCTCATACTTGAAACAACCTTCTCCTCAGATACTGAACTCCAGCTTTTGGCTTTGTCTACTTATATTTCTTTTAGCTTCCTATGAGGATTAAGGTTGGCCTAGTGGTTAGGAAACGAAGTCCTGGGTTCAAATCCTCATATCCCCATCCCCACAGCATTAGCAACTCCTATGTACCAGGAAAAAAAAAAAAAAAAAAAAAGAAACACTACTTGCTTCCTGTTAAATATTGTGGAGATAAAACCCTTTAATCTCGTAAGGTGTGTAGTCCCATAGATATATGCAATAAGGATGCAAACTGTAGTTTGACCTATGTACTCTGATAAGCTTAAATATGAAAACCTCATTCCCCCTGTATTTTAATCACGGTCATAATTTGTGATACACTAGAGTATAAGGGGATAGGGGATTTGAAAGGAGGGGGGGGGGGGGGGGGGGAAGAGGGAGGGGATTAAATCCTCTTGTTTGGTTAAGGCTTTGAAATTTGGAGGAGGGTGGAAGGAAATGGAACTTCACTCTTACCTCCCTCACCCTTCACCACCCACCCCCCCTTATCCAAACACTGTAAAAATATTTTTTTTTACAGTCAAACGGAACTTTTACTATCTTTTTACTAAAGTGCTTCTTTTATCATTGCCATTCCAGTAGATAATGATGTACGGATTGCGTAATGGGTTGCAACCCAAGCAGGAGTCCAGATATTGACGAAGATCTCAGAATTGGACTAGTGGAGATCTCTGACTACCGAGTACAGATATTCCACTGTAAATTTAAATAGGACCTGTCTCTATGTACTGTTGCATATATTAGGTCCCATGTTTATTTGTAGAGAACACAATTTTGGAGCCTGCTGCCGGGTTTTACAATGAAGACTATTTGGAGACGAGGCATCAGAGAATAATAATGCCGAGGTTGCCCACTACTTCAAGGGCGCATGCCAGTCTCTCTTGACTTAGAGTAAGCTGTGTATAGGGTGATGATGCTGAAAAGGAGTAGAAGAACAGAAAATAACATGGTAGGGATCCTTGTTTGACGCTGGCGCTCTATTACTCTGACTATGGAAACCTTGTCTGTTACTATGAATAGGGCCAGCCTCTCTCTTGCTACAAATAGACCGGTGTGTCGCTTGATACTTCAACTAGCCCCGAGGGTTTCTTGATATTGTGTATTCTGATAAGAGTTGTAGAATTCATTACTTCGTCCATGCGCTGAGTAGCTGAAACACAAGGCATTATTGTAGATGTTGCACTAATATATATGGGCTGGTACATCACAATGCAAGTTCCCTATTAACTGGACGCTCTTCTTTCGTGTAGCTGCTACACTGAGTTTGTATTGTCGCTCTTCCCCCTACCCTTTTTTTTACTTTTCCTAAATATGATTAGGATCAAACCGTGGGCATCTACGACACAGCCAGGCCTGAAGAATTTGTGTCAGATCGAGTGCGCGAGATCAGGCTATTTTATCACCTCATCTCAATTTCTCAAATACTCTGTGCACCTAAAGGTTTCAAATTTATACGATGTGATTGACACATCAGCGTCATACTAAAAAGCTGTCCATAACTTTCCTAAAGAAAAACCCCAGGTCGATTACGGGGCATTTCCATCTTTGAAGCCGAGCTGAAGCAAAGCATCCTTCAGAATCTCCTCTGCTTAAAAATATACAAAGCCACCCGTTGGAATCTCCTTGCTTGACACTACAAAGTCTGCTTGCCTAATCGACGTGATTAACGGATGCACAAGCGTTGCCCTTTATTGAGCAGAATGAGCAGTACAAAATTTATTGCCATGGATATATGGAGGATTGCTATGCATACTCATGTTCTGGACACGGTTTGAGCGCGTACGAATAGTACAAAAAACCAACTATTCACGTCAAGTATAGCAGAGATAGTTGACTGGTGAAGAGACGACCCAATGATAGAAAAAATACAGAGAGATGGTGATCCTTGACCACCGAGTTCACCCTTAAACCTCAAAGTGTAACCTCAACAAGCTATAAGCGGGTCTTGTCCAACGTAAAGCAAGAGAATATAGGTTCCAAGCCCGACTTGCGTTACAATTAAGATACGAATTAAGGTTTGTATGAATCGTTAGTTTGTTTACTTTGATCTAAGTCAGCAAAAAAAAAATAAAAAAAAAAAAGCAATGCCTTCAGGGATCATTGCTCCTTTCCACTCCCACAAATTGGAGATGGATTCTCAGTTTCTCACTAAAGAACCTATACAAGGTCTATTGAAACACACCAAAAAATTTGTATGAACTTAAGCCTAATGCCAATGAAGTACAAGTCGACATTAAAAACTAGAAGATATTTAAGGCATGATGCGTATGTTTAAACATAGAACGAACAAACTCAAGGACTTACCATTTTGTACATGAGTAATACTTATTGTAGCTTACACCTTAACAACCCTTGAAAATAAGGGTGATGATTTTGCCAAGCCAAATCAGCATCTTCTAAGGCAACTATGTCCATTACATGGGCCAGGTTCAATGAGTCTACCTTGGCAGTAGTAATTACTGCCCTGGCAAAATCATCGCCCAAAAATAATTGTCTAGTCCAGAAAGGGAAGAGCGCTTCAACTCTACACTAGCTCTAAAGAATTCGAAGACGATCATTAATTGGGAAAACGCCAGTTTCTTTTAGCATTACACTCCTTCTGAACATCATATGCGCTTGCTTCATACCAATGAGACCATCGCCCTGCATATGGAGTAACCAAGATATTAAAAAAAGAAACAAAAAACACCAATCATAAGAAATCATAGCACAAGCAATTCAGCTTAATATACTGGGTTAGAGGAAATCTGCATAGGTGAAACAATATTTGAAGAGATCGGCTAGTCCAGGAGGGGCATTAATATGCAGAGAGAAACTATGTAATTCTCCAAAAGCTAGAATATCTTTCCAAAAAATTGTGAAACACTCAGCAAAGACTTTATAAAAAGAACAACTCCCAACATTTCTCAATCAGGTTGTCTAATAACTCCTAACATTTCTCAATCAGGTATCTAAAGTCTCTGAGGTTTGGTTCGGCTTTTGAATACAAAAACACAGCACCTTGGATATTATGATGACACAAAGTGATAGTAATCATAGCTAGGCCTTCTCTTTCTTTCTGGTAGGTCAGGATAAATATGAAATTCAGGAATTGGAAGATATAGATTCGAGATTTACCGAATTGCAGTATTCGTTCTGGACAGCATTCTCCAACATTTGTGTATCAAAACGAATATCAACAGGGGAAAGTAATGGGTTCGACAATTAACTCGATGCTCATTGTCGCAGCCTCGATAATGGTGGGGTACCGAAAAACATGGCTTTGATCTAGTAACCATCAACGGTACTTCATGTCTTTTTTCTTCTTCAGATTTGGATTGGATATGAATCTGATCCTCTGAGGTTAGGGCATGTGCTTCTGTGAACTGGGCAACAGTCAGATCCCTACGCAGACCAGGATTTTTCCTGTGAGCACAGCGTTGCACATTACATTGTGAGAAGATTTGATAGTCACAAAGAGAAAAAAAGAAAAAAAAAAATTCTGTATTCCCGATTACTTTTCTTCAAAAAGATTTAGAAACATTTGTAATTTCTTATCTGCAAGGACTATATTGCCCTCTCAACTTCTACGTTTAATTTAACAAAAAACAAGTTCTTCTATAACAAACTTCAACAACAACATTACCCAGTGCCTTTAAGGTGTTCCCATCTATGGCGAAGTAAGGGAGGTAAGGATCTAAGCAGCCTTATCCTATATTCAAAACACAAAAAATTGCATCTATCGAAACACTTCACTAATCACAATTTAAGAAGCTTAAAACCATATAAAGCTTAGAGACACATCTTGCTCTGTACCATTATGTTCCCAACCCAAACAATAGGAAGTCTGTTGAAGAACGTTTCAATTCCTTATTCAAAAATATTAATTGAATAGAATGTACACCTACAAGACTCTGAAGTAAGTTTAGTCCTACAGATAGGGGTGAGATGTAATAGTGTCCACAATGAAGAAAATCGTGCGACTATGTGTGGTCTCATCATCTAAGACCCTTTGAGTGAGAGGGTGAATTCGGGTTCTTAGGTTGGTTTACTTTGTGTGAGGGTTCTCAAGATTGTCCTTAACTTCTTCTTAGACTACTTTTATAGTGGAATTGTGTTGTGGAGTAACTGGCTTACGCTGAACCACTGTAAAATCTTTCTCTTGCATTCCTCCTCTATTTTATGTGTGCACAAAAATTCCAAACAAAGTCTTCGGCTCCATTGGAAACGAAAACGTATTCTTTTATCAAAATAAATAAAGTTACAGTGCTTGACTACAATCAGTGTAAGCGATGTCTCTACCTAGCAAACCAGAGAGGCAGACCCCTAAGAACCTTCTAGAACACATCCTTAACAGACTATGGGACATAATCACTAAGATCATCCTCACTAACAAACATCTCAGGCTACAGGATATAATCGGCAGACAACAAACAAACGTGCAGGCTGCAATATTTGCACAGAGACCAAATAATTCATAACAGATACTGAGAGGAGTGTGAGCAGTATCTTGTATGTCAATATGTTTTTCGTTTGTAAAAGATACAAATTTATTTCCTCGGATACAACTTACAAGCACTAAAGTTTCAATGTCACCGATAATCAACTCTTGAAGAAATAAAACTGGATAACCAACTCTTGAAGAAATAAAACTGGATAACCAACTCTTAAATTTCGTCTTTGTAACAAAAAAAAAAAAAAAAAAAAAAAAAAAAAAAAAAAAAACTCTTAAAGAAATAAAATTGGATAATTAACTCTTAAAGAAATAGAATTATTTCACAGTGAGTTGGAGTATATAAAAGCTCGAGTGTGAAAGAAATCTTATTGATATGAACAGAAGTACTAAGTGCTAAGATTCCAACCAGTACCAAAGTGGCAAACAAGTGAACAACAGCATATGTTAACTACAATTCTTGTGAACGTGCCTAATATCTGAGACAAATCCACAACGATGGGCATGGTGATCTGTTCTCACATTTTTTTTAAGGTAAGAAAAACTTAATTAATGATCAAGAGAGATACAAGAGTGGAACGCTTAAGATAGGTTCCCCCAACTATGTTGTAGAATCATGATAGCATAATCCTTAATAGATCCGAATGAGTTAGCCCACAAGGATGAGAAGCAAACAATCTGACCCCAGACATAAACAAGAGGTGAGAAACTCCTTGAAAGGAGTGGGTATTCCTGTCCAACCAAACACACCAAAAAATTGCAATAAAAGCACACTTCCACAGAATCTTGTCATCCTTATGACTCCCCAGACAAGCATAGTTGATTCGCAAGTGCTCCACAACCCCTTTAGGGGAGTTCCACTGCTCTCCTCTTACCACTATCTTTATCTGCATTGATGTAGCTGCCTCTCTGAGATCTTACAGCTGACCCCTCAACCCATGGTTCAGTATATTTACCAAAACCACGACATTCTATGTGTCCCTGAAACCCGACATAATCATATTCCCACCCATCGCAGAAAAATATCCTTTTTTTTTCCTTTTGGAGTAACCTATATCCCTCACTAACCATCCAACTAAAAATGTAGAATACATTTACTACAATTGGAAATTAAAGAGTCAATATTAGATAACTCTCCGAAACTAAAAAAAAAAATATATTATATATTCAAGAAAACAACACAGCTGTAACAAATTATATACTCCGATTGAACTTTAGAATCAGAAACCGATAATCCCATTATGCAGTTAAAAGCTGTCCCGGACTTTTATGATAATTAATTGAATTGAAACTAATTTGTGGTCTTGATTTGGAAATTTCTAGCATACGCTAATTCTTAGAAGTACTTTCGAGTGTCTATTTTCAGACTAAGATTCAACGATGTCTATCTTCACCAGTTCACCTATTCTATTTGGCACTTAAACTCAATTCTCTCAGCGCTGGTTTGGTTTGAGAAGTCAAACTATCCATGAATCAATACTTCCAAGGTAATTGCAATCCTCAAAATCTTAAGTGCCAACCAAATGAGCACCTAGTGCAAGAGTAGGATATGTATCATCATCCGCTTCGCCATATGGTCTCATGATTACTAAAGCTCATCCTTTCATCAACATTCTCACCTAATGGATTCCCTCACATCAATAGAAGTACAGAACTGATAGTCCTTGGAAAAAAAAAAAAAAAAAAAAAACAGCAGGCCAGAAATAGAACAAGTACGAACTGTAGAATTCAACACTAAAGATAATGTCTCAGAGTCCTATTGAAACCGCATTCTTCTGCTAATGACATACTAAAGTACAGAGGTGCACCATTCACATGAATGTATATCGCCTATTCACCCAATCAATATATTATTTGGATATGAAGAGGTAATAATGAAACGATAGAGAGCTTACCAAGAGAAATTTCATCAGCTTTGTCAAATAAGGAAACCGAAGGAATCGAGGAACATGATTACGCAAACTAATGCAGTACCATCAGCAAGAACTGACTACCAAAACCTATTTTACCACATCTTCCATTACGTCAAGCCACTAAATCTCCAAACAGTTACCCTGCCTAGTAGAACCAGTAGAATCCTCAATAAAATGCTTATGGAAAACTTTTTGAAGCACCGCGGTGATATTTACCAAGGAAACTTGTGATCGGATTAGATGAATATAGGGTGAAGGATGGATGAACAACTAAGAGTAAAAAAAGATGAATGGTTAAGGACTGATAAACTAAGGGTCCCAAACTTTGAGTCTTGGTCCTCTACCCTGTTGTTTCTCATCATCTCATGTCCATCCCCTACTTCTAGATTTGGCTCAACATTTGCATAACCACTGGTGGTTGGTCTGATGTCTCCCAACAACGGCGTTGGATAGGTAACTAGACATCAGCGGGCCGTAGGCCGTTACAGACTCACTGATCCCGTGAAAATGGTGATTTTGTTGGGCAATGGCGCAACGGTAGAGAGTGGGTGGAAAGTCACGTGAAGTTACAAGACAGGATCTAAGTAATGAGAGAGCGGAAACAAGGAGGCAACAAAAGATGCCATTAGTGCAAGCAATTAATATATTCCTTACGTCTAACAAATCTCTCGGTGGAGATTAGTTCTTAACATTCCTACATGAGTACAGGAGTTATCATATGTACCATCACCAAACCCTATACCTGATTGACATAGATCTGAGGCAGCATTAATACCCGGTATGTTGCTTTCATGCCATTAGAACCCAAAAACCAACCAAAAATTAAAAGATCCCTTAAGCCCGTTTTCCTTGTAGTGCCTTTTATGCATATTAGATCCCTTAGACCAACTAGTCGGCTAACATGAATTGTGCTCTGGAACCGCCATATGCGAGCAATAAAACGAGCCAACAGTGGGAATGATCTCCACATAAGAAGAAAAATATTAATATTTGAGAGGCTTGTGCATAAATGGAGATGCTTACCAATGCTTAAACAGAGAGTTCACAACAATTGCTTCCTCTCGTCTTTACCATAAATGCGCTGAAGTTCACGAGTTGCAGCAAGGTAAGATTCTGAATGGCAGAATATGAGAAGATTCAGAGTAGAGCTAGAGAATAAAGTTGAATTACACACAATATTTTAAACTTCACAATCAAGATAGCAAAACTGTAGTCACCTTTCCATAGGCGAAATGATTTCTGATTGATGGGTGACCCCGTAATTGTTTGAAGAATGTCAAAAAGCATATTTTGAGGAGTACTTCTGAGTTCTTGTACAACTCCATAAATGGTTTTCCCGTTATCAAAGTAAATGTGATTGTTTGGGTGTTTAGTTTTACAGCCAGCATGGCGCTCGAACTCATACGCATTAATAACCTGCCAAAAGGAATTTTTTCTGATCACAACAAATTCCTAGCACGAGATTCCATCAAAGAGTGAACAAGGACACTAACCTTAGAGAAGTTGCACGCCTGACATCCACAAAGATATCCGGAACCTTTTATGATACCACGGAGGACCTTTCAATAAGAAGTAAATAATATGATGTTAACAAAAGTTATATTAAAGCAAATGGTGAGCAAGTTGCTACGTGCAACGATTCCAAAAAGTTACCTCTCGGGACCAAGCAGTGTACTTCACAGGAACATCATCCAAAATACCAGTTGAAAGCAAGCTTCTCACATTTGAAGGAAAATTGTTCGACGGTATCTTCTTAATTGACTTATGGTCCTCTTTCCTTTTGGAGGCACTCTCTGCTCCAGCAGAGAGACCCTGCGGAGTACAAATGACTGGATTAGTATTCTTAACACCAAAGTCTTTAGGGTTGTGAGTGTCTAAACTTTGAGTCTGGCGCATTGGCAAGTTGTAACTGCACATCAGTCTCCCGGAAGTATTGGCATCATAGTGACCACCACCAAAAGAAATTATGTTACTTTCTCCCTTGTCTAACGGGTGGCTCACGGATAAACCGTGACTTTGACATTTGCTGCTAGATTGAGCCATGGATGTGGTGCTCACTTTATAATTAAAATTGTTACTTTCTGAGACACAATTGTCACCATTGTACGCCTGCCTCATAGGAGTTATTTCATCATCTTTTTTGCTTGGGTTTTCAATGGAAATGACACTGTTATCTCCCTTACACAAGTCCTCGGGCGTCGATATGATATCAACATTGCTTTTGTTCAACGAAATTGACATTGGCATGATGCTACTGTCTGCCTCATTGTTATACCCCATAGCAAGTTTGGTGAAATCCCCTTTTCTGAAAGTTTGACTCGTTGATAAAAAATTGTCTTCTTCTCTACCAAAAGAATCCCCCAACGTAATAACGGTGGCATCCTCTCCACCATATGTCAAGACCATGGAAACACTGCTATTATCGACCTTGCTAATATTGTCCACCTTGCTATAATCATGAGTTGTTGTCATGACACCAGCTTCTTCAGTACGGGAAGGTCCAATAGATATAGGGGTGAGGTTCTCGGAATCCCGTACTTCACTAACTTTTACCTTCCTGATTCCTCCGTAGTCAACACTGAACAAGGAAGGCTCGGGTGAATGAGACATGGATAAACCAAAAGAGGTAAAATTCCCGAAATGATTGCTTGCCGTACTCAAATGCCCTGTATTCACAGGTGGAACATTCCTCTCATCGAAATTAATATTCTGGATTGTGTCAGTGTCGAACAACCTTTCATTAAGTGGAGTAGATACAGAGCTGAAGCCTGGCGCATTACCCCAAGAAGGAACACTTGAGGGTTGCACACCACCAAATGAACTACCACTTCCGTCTCCTAGTGCTTGCTTCTTATTTGGGAACATTTCTGCTTCACTACCATCCATAAACCATTGTTGTAGCCGTTTAACTTCCATTCTCGAGTTACTATCAAAACTCCCAATTAGTCAAGATCTCACCATCATTAGACAATGAAAGGGCCTTCCGTCTGATAAAACTGTAACATAGAACCACTCCATAAATTTATAAATTATGAAACATATGAGTATCATATGTGCATTTTCGACAATTGTGTCAAGTGTCGACAATCAACTTCGACCAAACAAGCAGCAACGGAATACAAATAGCTGGGCAATGAATCACAAACTGGTGCCAACTTTACAGCTCAACAAATAAAATTCCCCATTTTTACTTAAATCCCCTACGCCATAGTGAAACTGAAATGGCACCAATATTAAAAAAAAAAAAAAAAAAAAAAAAAAAGGTATCCACAAGAATGTGGAGTAATACACAAGCTAATTCACTGTCGGCTTCGGCTACCCAACTCAAGAGACTACAAACACACATGGATTTCAACTTCATTTTATCGTATATCAGGATTTTAGAAGCCTTGTGCGAAAACTCGAATAATAGGTCGTTGCGAAATGAAATTTTTTGGGAGTAAAACTAATACTCGTACTGTAATATGAATTAATCAAAATGCAAATTTTCTCTCTTAGTTATCAATTGTTTCGCAATAGCATAACTTTAAAAACAGTTTATAGTGAACTAAATTAAGCATTTAAATAATCAGCAAAAATCAGAAATATGATCATGAGTATCGAAATAAAGGAACGATCTAATTATGAGGAAATGGATTTGAAATTCACCTGTACAGTTCGTAGATTGATTTGGGCGAAAATTGCAGGATTAGCTTGAAGATCACAACTGCCTCTGCGTTCTGTCACTTGTAGACTTGTAGTATGAGTGATATTCTTTTCCAAAATTGAGTCTTTTCGATTGCTACAAATCTACAATCTCTTCGGAAGAAATCCTGTCTGTTATTTTGAGTAATTGGGCTCTTTGAGTTTAGGTTACTAGTGGCTCGTTTGGAAAGCGGGATAAATGTGGGATTACGGAATAGGGAGTGACTAGTTTGCATGCCCGTTTGGAAGTCCGGTCTATTTGTATTCTTTATGGGTGCTGATTTTGCCAAGGCAAGATTTACTCCCTCCAAGACAAATTATATAATCTGACGAAATCGCCCTTATACAAGCTGCCCGCTGCCTCTTGCTCGTTAGTTAATTATGTAAATATATCTAATTTTACCTACCTTAATACATAATCTTGGGCATTAAAAAAGGAAGCTCAGACACCCCACTTCTTATGATATCAAAAAATACATAAAAGCTCATATAGCATGAGCAAATCAAAATATTGGACGCACCTTGCTTCTTGTAGCCAATTTATTCCATAGTTTACATAAAACCAAACTTTAAATTAGAAGATTGTGATCAATCTAATGAACAAAAAGGGATTTTACCTAAAAAAAAGATTGGGATCAAAATTCGTCAGACATAAAAGCTTACCAGTAAGTCTGATCGAGGAACTATAACGCTATGCGGGAGTTTGTAATGCACTAATCGACATGCGGAAACTATAACTAAACAAGAGTTTGGTTGTAGAAACACAATTGAATTTGATTTGCAGTATTTTTAAATAGTGATTTGTGAGCACAAGCGAAATTTTAGTGGGTACTCAATTTACGAGTTTCTATTTTTAATGGCAGAACTTGTTGTAAAAAATATGCATAAAGATCTCAAGTGGGCAGCGGGTAGATTGTATAAGGGTGATTTCGTCAGATTATATAATTTGCCTTGGAATGAGTAAATCTTGCCTTGGCAAAATCAGCACCCTTCTTTATTTTGTTTTTGTTATGAAATATTCTATTGTGGATGTCCATATCTCATAGGATATATTATGTCATATAGTTATAGTATGTACACGTATACGAATATCTCCTTACCATACTGTAAATGTCTTGTCCTCCAAGACAGTACTTGTATATATACCCCTTATGTCATTAATAAGACGGTTACTCCTCTCCTTACCTCTCTAATCTCTCTACTCTATTTTATAACACGTTATCAGCACGAGACTCTAACCCTAATAATATTGCAACTAGCTCTTAGTTTGTAGATTTGTGCGTTGCACTTCATTTGGTAAGATTCATCAATTGCTACCACTGCTCCGGATGGTATTATATGTACGTGCTATGTATTTCACTTCACCGCATGCATGTTTTTGTGATTGGACCTTTCTTATAGTTTTTCAAACCTAAATTCTTCTTTGCAAAAATTGCAACCTAACATGATCCATGAGTCGTAAGTTTCTCTAATCTTTCATAGTTTTGTTCTCTTTTGATATTGGAAATTAATCATCACTGTATTGTCGTACATACGCCTAACTCGTAAGATCCTCTTTGCTTTTCAAACCTAAATTCTTCTTTATTTTTCCTTTTTGTTCTCTTATAATTATAATGATATATGTGAGCCTTGTGATCATTTGGTACATCATCTTGTGATGAACTTCTCATAATCTCATTGGAAATCAAGATTTTGGAAATTAAATTGAATGGGTATGACATGGAAGAATTGATGATGGGTGTAAAAAGTATATGATTTGATGGAGGAGCAAGGAATGTATGTAGACTATCAGGTATACGTACTCATACAAATTTTTATGACAAAGATAAAGATCATGTCATGACTTATGGTCGTGCACAGTCATGCCAAGAGATCATACCAGTAGCTATGATCATTTAACAATGATATTGACATAGTCGTGGATAAGACAATTACATATAATGAGTACATTAAACGGTCCTTCATATATATGAACTATAAGTTCGTGATAATACAAATATGAACCCGAAGTTCACAAAACAACCAATGACACCAAACTCACACCAAAATTTTGGCTTGAAGTTCAAAATTTAAAAGCGTAGAATATTATGTGATTGATCATGCAATTCGCGATCCGTGTATTGTAAAAGAGGACATACTACAGTAGACCATTCAATGATTCGAGTAAGAGGAAAAAGCTCAATCATATAATTGGTAAAAATCAAATAACCTTGTACGATGGATAGTAAAATTCGTGATTTTATATATTTTCGAGAAATCGTATAATTTATAACTTTGATCCCATGAATTATTTGGGCCAGAAGTTCCAATCAATTTCATTTATTACAAGGGAATAGAGCAAATTTTTGACCCGAAGTTCAAAGTTGTCTCTTATAATTATCTAAACATTGATCAGTTTGAGATTAATTAATGTAAGGATCATGATTGGATTACATATGTAGGTTTAAAGTGTGTTTTTTGGTGCATTAGCTATAAATCTATAATCTTGTATTGGGTTTGAACGATAACATATAGTGTCATGTACAAAGTAATTTGAGAAAACCAAATTAGTCTCGCTGACTTATAAAATATTTGGACCTCAAGTTCTATATTATTATTTTTTGAGGGAAGAAGTTTTCTTAATCTCATTATGATTGAGCAATTAAGTTCACAAAACTTCTTTATTAAAATGTCCAAATTCGAGATTATATATATTTTAGTATATAGATGATCACAGGAAACTTGTTGATGGTGAATATGAGAATATGTTCACAACGACAATGAGACATGTAAATTATCTTTGGACCCGAAGTTCCAAATCTCTACAGTGAACTAATTAGTCAGACTGGCCTGGGGATCACATAATACTTCAACCTGAAGTTCAAATTATGATTTATGAAACGCAACAAAGTTGCATCAAATAATCCAATTATAGATTGAGCTTGAAGTCTCAATAAATTAGTAGAGTAACTATAGTTTACATTTCGAGTTTATATTTCTTGTACTAAATTTAAATATTATTTTCTAACTTTCTTTTTATCTAATTTATTATTGTTAGTTGATATTTATTAATCAGTGAAGATAGGTAGAGTTATTATGAAATAACCTACAACTTATTAGCGACATCTGTTGAAAGTATCATAATCAGATGCTCCTGAAGAGCATGGGGTGAAGGGTAATGTATTTGCTCTAGAAGAGTTCAAATTATACAAAAGATGTCAATATAATGTGATAAATTTGATCCAGAAGATCATTGTCTACCCTCAAGAATATCCGCTCTAGATGAGTACAAATCATACATACCCCTATATGTC
Source organism: Spergularia bocconei (assembly GCA_963457585.1). Lineage (NCBI taxonomy): Eukaryota > Viridiplantae > Streptophyta > Magnoliopsida > Caryophyllales > Caryophyllaceae > Spergularia > Spergularia bocconei. The sequence goes on from OY734958.1 coordinate 5,666,542, forward strand.
GAAGTAGGTGATAAAGATTTTAGTCTTGCCAATATTAAAAGAGACACTGGATTGTGTCCATGTATCACATCATTTTTAATATGTGCACATGAGAATTTGTGAAATTTAATCAACCAGAAGATTGACTTATGATCATTACAAATTTAGCCGGCTATAAGTTTGACATTTGACAAATTATCAAAAATGAACTACGACCAACATGAAGTTTGATGTGATAAATACGACCATCAAAGTATAAAACGACTTGAATTCCCTTTTATGGAATATGATATTGTGCTGAAAGGCTATCTCGTGTTATGATTAACTTATATTTTATTTCTTATCATGGCAAGACGTAACATTGAGATGAAGCCAAATTTAATATTGGAGATCTTTATGCTAAAGAAATTATACACCACTCAAAGTCAATGAAAACAATTTAGTGGCCCGACGTCCACATTTTTTTAGGTAGTTATGAAATATGCCTATAATTTTATGAACAAGTGATCTCCTATTTTGGGGCAATTATGTTACAGCACAAGAAAACCAACTGCATGATGCATATAAGTACTCCCCATGACCAATGATAATGTGTGCTCCTGAATTGAGCTGATTAAGTATGTAATTATATTTCCTTTAAGGTGGACATGATTGATAAGTGGCCCCATAAATCTATCCATTGTATAGTTTTTACCACCTTAGGGGAGGAATGATGGGAGAAAGCTGGTAAAAATATATGTTTTCCCAAGTTTACAAGAATTTCTTGTAAATATATTTTAGATACATAAGAAAGGATATTTCAGATAGAAATGAATTTGTGTATTGATATATTAGATGAACCAGTTTTGTCTTCCCAAGTCATTAATAAATGTCTGTGCATGATACTATTATGATTTGACTGTAAACAGATACCATTATTAATGAAGTAGCGAGTTGCAGATTAGTCAAAGAGTTGACATGTATCGAACATTTAGATTCTTGCCACGTTTGTGTTAAACATTGCACCTGAAATGTGATATAAGCATTATTTTCGGTTCCAATATTAGAATAAATGGCAAGATGATGCAGTTGGCTCTCATGAAGAGTACTACGATACTATGAGTATCTATAAGTCTATAAAGAGACATTGATATCTGAATTATTGTAGATGGCCTACTAGAAAAGGAAAGGTATCTCCGAAATTTGTATTCAGATATAATTTATTATCAGTACTGGCCAATGAAGTTAATGTAAGGAATTATAAAATTCTTATACCGGTATATATGGAACCGATGAATAAAAAGGCATATGCGAGATATTTGGACATGACATGAAGATGGGGATTACATGTAAGTCCAAATTGAAGTCGACGTGATAATAATTGAAATGAGCTCATGGACCTGTAGTCCAATTGATCTATAATCTGTACAGTAGAGTTTTATTATTGAGTCTTCTCTTTACGTGCATGTAGGAAAATCTAGTTTCTAGTTATTAGTTTAATTTGTATATGAATTTATTGGAAATTTGTAATATTATCATTTTAGTCTATCTTAATAATTTTCAAATACATATTTCATGCTGCATGAGTTAATATGTTATCGATGTGTTTTAGAGTGCCCCTAGACATTGTGTTGAAGTATATGTGCTATCGATATTATATTATATTGAAGTTCGTGAATAACTGATATGGAAGTTTTCCGAATAAATTAGATCGATAAAATGTTGCAGAAGAATTCATATGTTTTATGGGTAAGATATAATCATATTGAACAAAATATGATGATGAGACATTTTACTTCATATGAAATTATTTCTATCTAGATTGACTCAACCAGAAGTTGAGACTATGTAAATTGATCATGAATGAATATGGTTCAGAAGTAGCATAACTATAATGTAAAAGTTATTAAACCGATCCTTAAAAATTATAAGAATTAAATATTGCGGTAGTTCATAACATCTTGTAAAAGGAATAAGAGGGTATGATAATCTAAAATTATAGATGTTGGCTACCTTGAGAAGAAAGATCGGTTATAATCTCAAGAAAGATATTTTTCATGATGATTGTTGTACTCTTTTTCCCTTCGTCTAGGGTTTTATCCCAATGGGTTTTACCTAACAAGGTTTTTAATGAGACAACACTATGTGTATAAATATTTTGTTGAAAATGAATGCATAAAGACGATTTCAAACAATATTAACTAAATATTGCATTTCTCTTTAGACGCCCTACCTCCAGAAGAGGGTTGGTGGATATATGTTGCTAAATAAATGAAAATATTATAATTGAGATTATGCGCATGGTATGAAGCAATTGCTGTACTCTTTTTCCCTTAAACTAGATTTTTGTCCCATTGGGTTTTTCCTAGTATAAGGTTTTTAACGAGGCAGCATTATAAGCGCACAAATAATTACTTCCATAATTTTTATACTTTTGGTATGATGATACCATAAGCTATTTTGGTTGTGTATAAATATCTTGAAGATTTCGAGAAGTACAATACTTCTACTCTTGAAACGAATAATTATGATATGGCAAGTTCTACAAATTGAAGAAACCATGTAATAATTTCGAAGGAGCTCCACTACTGCAAGTGTTCAAGAAGACGAATCAAGTTTAGCAGCCAATTGTCTACTTCATCAATGAATAAGGTTTATGTTAGTTGTTCCAATCAAGATCAAGGAGATTTCAAGTGATGTATTCATCAGGGGGAGTAGATACGCGTTGCACTCTTTTTCCCTTAACTATGGTTTTGTCCCACAGGGTTTTCCAAGCAAGGTTTTTAATGAGGCAACTTCATAAGCGTATTTTGAAGAAAATGTACTCTTTTTCTTTAATTAGGATTTTGTCCCACTGGGTTTTTCCTAACAAGGTTTTAACGAGGCATGATCTTCAATGATGGACATCCAAGGGGGAGTGTTATGAAATATTCTATTGTGGATGTCCATATCTCATAGTAGGGGTGAGCATCAACGGGTACCCGCTCCAAAAACTAGGAACCGGAACCGTACCCGTTGACAACGGTTCCTAAAAACTAGGAACCGGAACCGGAACCGTTGACAACGGTTCCTAGAAACTAGGAACCGGAACCGGAACCGCTAAAAGTCACACCGGGTAGCGGGTACCCGTTCAATTTTAAGCAACTATGGATAACATGGACCAAAAGTCATCCAATAAACTTTTAACTAATAGCTAACCATGCAAATACAATGGTTCACTTAACTTAGACCAACATTGAGGCCCAAGACATAGAAAAGTTAAGCAAGAGGGAGTATTTATAAGTGAAAGGTGTGTCCACTCTTCTTTTCATGACCAATGTGGGACAATTTTTTTTCACTCTTATAAGCTTTGTCAACCTACTTACTTCGACCATGAATTTCGACTACGTAAGTGTATTATTTGAGAAATAGTCATGAAATAGTTCTTATAGATCGTGTTGCTAGCTTTCCGTAGACGGTTGTTGCAACCATTTTTGACTTCGTATGTCAAAGTTATGATCAAAACAAGAACACTAGTTACACAAATAATGGACATCATAGTTAATAATCACTTCTCCATTAGCTATGATGAAATTTGAGAAAACTATATACATGAGTCATATAAAAGTTAATAATTCCTTCTAAATATCTAAATAGTTAGTAATTTTATCATATTAGCTTAAGTAATTGAAGTTTTTGTTATGTTAATTTGGTCGGAGTACTTTATCTTATTAGCTAAGTATTAGTTTTTTGCATAATCACATAATATACATTGTATATTTTACTAGTTTCATTAGGTTGCCAAAATAATTAGCAATGTGTAAATCTTTATCTATATATATGTTGTATGTATTTGTTGGTGCTACGAATACATTTCTTGAGAAGCGATTTGTGCTCAACTCAATGAGAATTGATATCGTTACGGACCATGATCAATGTGTTGTGTGTCAAAAAGGGTGCCTATATATAGTGTCAATATATAGAATGAAATATGAGTTGCACATTATGTTTACATTTTTATCGACTATGGTACACTCAATAACATTATCAACTCCAATATACACGAATGTTTATGCTATCTCATGTTTTGTAATTTGTAATGATCGTCATAACTCATATCGTAATTATGATAGCTTATACAAATCTATACATACTAATCACTTGGGTAACCTATAAAAATTACTAAGTGGTCATTAGCTTTTTATTATTATTAATTATTAATTTATGTAATTTTCTCAATTTTGATCATAACTCATTGAGAAGTGATGTTAAGTAACATGTGGATTTTATGTGTAAGTAGTGTTCTTGTATTCATCATAACTTTCACAAAAAAAATCGAAAATGGTCGAAATAACCGCTCATGGAAAGATAGCAACATGATCTACAAGAGTTATTTCCGGTGTATTCTTCAAATAACAAAAATAACTAGTCGAAATTTAGTGTCAAACTATGTAGGTTGGCAATGTTATAAGAAATATACAACACTTTGTCCCACATTGGTCATGGAAGTAAAGTGGGCAAAATTTTCACTTATAAGTACAACCCTTTGTTAGTTGCTACCTTGCTTGTAGTACATCAACTTCAAGTTGGGTCAACAAGTTGAGTCAAATTGAGCTATTAATACTTGAAGTTTGTAGATTTTTTAATTTTTTTCATCAACCTTTTTTTTTTTTTTAAAGCGGTGACTTATACGGGTCCGGGTACCCGTTTAGACCCGTTGTTTAACGGGTACCCGTTTAGACCCGTTGTTTAACGGGTACCCGTTTAGACCCGTTGTTTAACGGGTACCCGTTTAGACCCGTTGTTTAACGGGTACCCGACGGGTATCGGCTCCTAGATTCTAGGAACCGGAACCGGACCCGTTGACAACGGTTCCTAGATTCTAGGAACCGGAACCGGACCCGTTGACAACGGTTCCGGTTCCGGACCCGCCGGGTCCAAAGCGGTTCCGGTTCCGAATCCGGGTACCCGTTTTTTTTGCTCACCCCTATCTCATAGGATATATTATGTCATATAGTTATAGTATGTACACTTATACGAATATCTCCTTACCATACTGTAAATGTCTTGTCCTCCAAGACAGTACTTGTATATATACCCCTTATGTCATTAATAAGATGGTTACTCCTCTCCTTACCTCTCTAATCTCTCTACTCTTATCTCTTTTTTTTGCAAGAAGTTATTAGCTCATTTTATTCATCCCATTGTGGGGAATAAAAAGAAAAACCGCTTACAAAATAAGAACCACTAGATAGTTAGAACAAAACTTTGATCCTAATGAATCAGACTGTCCACAATTTCTGGGCAATCTCCACTCTTTTTCCATTTATACAATCGGATACAAACTAAGAACTTTATTCTATTTATAGTCCAACCTTCATCATGCTCAGTATCAGCAAACAGTCTCTGGTTCCTTTCATTCCAAAGCTGGTACACTGTGGCATTTATGCAACATCTGCCCCATTTTGCCATCCAATGCTTTGACCTCTTCCTAGCAGCAAACCAATGGTATTCCTGCTTTATACTCCATTTTCTTTTTCCTATTCCCACCCATTGTAGGAGTTCTTGCCAGACTGCAGATGAGTATTCACAGTGGAAAAACAGGTGCCTGTGACTCTCATTTGCTTTTTTACAAAGAGCACACCTATTTATGATCATCATACCTCTTTTCTGGATGTTATCAACTGTTGATAGCTTATATTGCTGAGCTAATGAAGCTATAAAGCTATGTTTGGGCATATTGATGCTGTCCCAAACAACTTTACTCCACTTAACCCTGTCGTGCTTGTCTCTGATATGATCATAAGCTGTTTTCACTCTGAATTTGCCTCCATTTGCCCAGGAAAGAATCATATTGGTAGCTGCATCCTCTCATGCTTCCTCTAACATTTGATCTCTTACTCTCAGAATGCTCCTCCAACATTCTGGGTCACTCTGCTTGTGCCTGACTTGCCAAATACTTTTTCTTTTCAGACAGTAAGCAGAACACCACCTGCACCAGCTTCCCTGATCTTTGCTAATGATTCTGAACAGCCATTTTGCCAGCATTGCTTTATTCCATGAAAGGACCTCCTTGATATTGAACCCTGCTTCATTTCTTGGAACACAAGAAGATTTCCAGCTTTTGAATGTCATTCTTCTCTGACCTTCACCAATACCCCATAAGAAATCTTTGCAGAGCTTGTTAATTTTCCTCAAAATGCCCTTTGGGATCAGCATACTTGCACACCAAAAATTCTCCAGGCCAAATATGACAGAGTTAAGGAGCTGAATTTTCCCTGCATAAGAGAGAGATTGGGAGCTCCAATGGTTTATAGAGTGCTGAATTTTACTCATGATACTTGAGAACATGTCTGATCTGAGCTTTTTTGAGTGGAGGGGCAGCCCCAAGTATCTAAAGGGGAAATTTCCTTCTGTAAATCCAGTGGTTTCCAGTATTTGCTCCTTCACCTCCTTATTTACACCTCCAAAGTACACATCAGTCTTAGAGGGATTGGCTTCTAATCCTGAGACTGCAGCAAACTTTTCCAAACAATAAACCACTGCCTGAGCTGAAGGAGTGTCTCCTCTAGTGAAAATCATAAGGTCATCTGCAAATATAAGGTGGGTGAGTTTGATCTTCACACATTTAGGATGGTATGAGAAATGAGGCTGATTATGCATTTTCCTCAAATATCTTGAGAGAATCTCCATACTCATCACAAAGATATAAGGTGACATGGGATCACCTTGCCTTATACCACATTTTCCTTCAAAATAGCCCTCATAATTTCCATTGATCTTCAAAGAAAAGGTAGTTGTTGATACACAGCTCATCAACCATTTGATGAAGATTTCAGGAAAATTGTAGGCTTCCAGCATGCTTTTAATGAATTTCCAGTTGAGAGAATCAAATGCTTTTTTGATGTCTACTTTGAATAGACACCTTGGGGAAATGTTCTTTTGATTGTATCCCTTGACCAAAGCTTGTGAAACCATTATATTATCAAAAATGCTCCTATCTTTCACAAAGGCAGCTTGCTCAAAACCAATGAGACTAGGGAGCACTTGTTGAATTCTATTTACCATTACCTTGCTTATGGTTTTGTAGATGGTAGAACAACATGATATTGGCCTGAAATCAGTCACTTGGCTAGCATTTTCCTTCTTAAAGATCAAAGTGATCATAATAACATTTGCTTGCTTTGCCATTTTTCCAGAATTGAAAAATTCCATTGCTGCACAAATGAAATCTTCTTTTATTGTCTCCCATGAATTCCTAAAAAAGCCAGAAGCAAATCCATCTTGACCTGGGCTTTTATTAGGATCAATGCTAAACAAAGCATCCCTAATTTCCTCCTCTGTGATTGGTTGAATTAATCTCCTGCTCTGCTCACTTGTAAGAGTTGCACCCTCTGAAATGGCATCTTTATCAAGAGGCTGCACAGGTCTAGCCTTGCCTAGCAAATTCTGGTAGTAGTCTATGAAAGCTGTGTTTATGCCAGCAGCTTCATTATGAGTATTACCATGCCTGTCCACAATCTGTCCTATGTAGCTCTGGTGCCTTCTTTCTGCTATTTTTGAGAAGAAATATTTGGAGCTGCAATCAGAATCCTTCATGTGATGAATTTTTGCCCTTTGACTTAACATACTCATCTCTGCCTTCTTCAGTTTCATGTACTTCTCCTTCAGGGCATTATTCTCCTCAATCAAAAGCTGATCATTTTTCCCTTGTAATTTCTCCTGACTGTTGAGCAACTCCATTTTGCTCTGTCTTACTCTTTCAGTGAGATTAGAGTAGTGAAGCTTATTCAGCTCAACTAGGCTATATTTCACTTGTTTGAGCTTCAGAAAAAGAATGTGCATAGCACTCCCATTCTGCTGAGTACTCCATGCTTTCTTTACTATTTCCCCATAGTCTTTATGACTCTCCCAGCAATTCAAAAATCTGAAAGTTTTCCTGATTTTTGCAGGCTCTCTAATTCTCACAATGATTGGGGAGTGGTCAGACAGTCCTGCAGGCAGAAAATTAGCAAAAGAATTGGGGTGGTTTATCATCCATGCTGGGTTGATTAATGCCCTATCCAACTTATTCCAACTTCTAGCTTCACCATCTTGGTTATTAGTCCAAGTGAAGAAGCAACCCTGATGATACGAGTAACGCAGCGGAACACGGACCGAGGGAACAGAATGGGGTACTGTTCTCTCTAATACAAAACTGTACTAACAGCAGGACAGAACAGAACGTAGAACTGTTCTATGTGAACGATTGTTGGTGTTTTGTGTTTTAAAGAACGAAAATAAAAGATATGAACGACAGAATCTCAGCCCTTAGAGATTCAATCGAGCTAAGCCAATCCCTAAACAGTACGGTCGTTTAGTTTTAGCCTTTGACCTCCAGTACCTCTAGCCGATCAACGATAGAACGAGTGCCTTCCGTTCCCTCTTTTGAGTTCAATTACCTTTAGAACTAAAACAAATGCAAAGGGTGAGAAAACTCTTCTCAGACTCTTTTTATTGCTTTTCTTAATCCAACGATACAATTATAAAAGAAACGTCCTAGACTTTGTTTATATAGTAAACATAAGCTCTAGAAACTACCTTAAACTAACCTAATACAATATGGAAAATAAGACTCCTAAGGAAACAAGGTAATCTACTTATCTCCTTAATTTTATTCTAACAATAATATGGATATTAATATTAACTAATCATATGGAAAATGACCTATAGCTAAAGATCACATCCTTCCTAATCAATATACTCGAATCCACGCAAATGGAGGGTACAGAACTCGGTTCTGTCCCCTTTATAGCAGTTTCACACTGACTGATGGAACAGTTACTGGTACTGTTCTATGAGGCACATGAATTCGTATCATCCTCCCCCTCTTAAAAAGATTCGACCTCGAATCCAATAGGATGAAGTCAACCCAACATTGAATATTCTAGCTCGTCTTCCACCCAACCACCCTCTGAGCCTCCTTTTAGGTTTTGAATCAAACCTCATCTTCATCTTGTAAGTAGCCTTGTCCACGCCCCTTGAAGAAAAATCTTGCATTGTATGCCTTAGACTCTCATGTTCTCCAATAAGCATAGTTAAAGCTTTGTTCTTCTTTGGCTGCAATATTTTATCTATAGTGAAGATATATGCACTTGAACTTGCCTTGTTGCAACTGTTGCTTACTTTGTCTTCTTCACGAACCTTGATGCACAAATCTGAATTCTGAACTTGATTGTCTTCTAGGATAGACTCAAAATACTTCACCTTGTCGGCCTCTTCAATCTCAGTCAAAGCTTCTTCACCGCAAGTCAAAGATTCAACCTTTGGAGCCTCTTTTTCAACCTCTTGAGATAAACTAGAAACCAACTTCTTAATGTGTTCTCAACTATACACTCAAATTCTGATTGAATCCGCTCACCAAAAGATTTGAACCAATCCTTGTAGTCGATCTCCATGGTAGTAGCGTCAAAGTACTCTTCCAAGATCGTGCATGATTGAGGAAATCAAGAGCCGAAACTCTGATACCACTAATGATACGAGTAACGCAGCGGAACACGGACCGAGGGAACAGAATGGGGTACTGTTCTCTCTAATACAAAACTGTACTAACAGCAGGACAGAACAGAACGCAGAACTGTTCTATGTGAACGATTGTTGGTGTTTTGTGTTTTAAAGAACGAAAATAAAAGATATGAACGACAGAATCTCAGCCCTTAGAGATTCAATCGAGCTAAGTCAATCCCTAAACAGTACGGTCGTTTAGTTTTAGCCTTTGACCTCCAGTACCTCTAGCCGATCAACGATAGAACGAGTGCTTTCCGTTCCCTGTTTTGAGTTCAATTACCTTTAGAACTAAAACAAATGCAAAGGGTGAGAAAACTCTTCTCAGACTCTTTTTATTGCTTTTCTTAATTCAACGATACAATTATAAAAGAAACGTCCTAGACTTTGTTTATATAGTAAACATAAGCTCTAGAAACTACCTTACACTAACCTAATACAATATGGAAAATAAGACTCCTAAGGAAACAAGGTAATCTACTTATCTCCTTAATTTTATTCTAACAATAATATGGATATTAATATTAACTAATCATATGGAAAATGACCTATAGCTAAAGATCACATCCTTCCTAATCAATATACTCGAATCCACGCAAATGGAGGGTACAGAACTCGGTTCTGTCCCCTTTATAGCAGTTTCACACTGACTGATGGAACAGTTACTGGTACTGTTCTATGAGGCACATGAATTCGTATCACATGACTTGCCATATCATCTAAATTACAGGCACTTAAACAGTCATTGAACTCCTCCATGTCTCTTCTCACTGGTGGATGGATGCCCTCCTTCTCAGTTTGAGTTCTTATAACATTGAAATCTCCCATGACCAGCCATGGGTGGTTTCCTGTATTTACACTCACTAATTTACCCCAGAGTTCCCTTCTTTCATTTGCGTCATTACTACCATAGATCATAGTAATGAAGAATACACTGTTATCCACCTTGTTTGTAACCTTGTAGTGTATCATCTGAGCATGGGTTTCTATAATGTCTACCTTGGCATTTGATCTCCAAAGAAGCCAAATTCTCCCATTCCTGTGATAGTTGTAGTTAGTATGACTACTATAACCTCCAAACTTCCTTTTAAGCACTTTATCAATATTCTTTTCCTTTATTCTGGTTTCCATTATGCCAAATACTTCCACCTTATGTTTCAGCAGAAGGTCCTTTACCTCCTGCTGTTTGAGGGCATCATTGAGCCCTCGTACATTCCATGATCCGACTAACATTGAGGGGGAGGAGTGTCTGGTGGCTCCTCTTCCCCTAGAAAATCGATCTTCTCCTGAACAATAGCAGCAAAACCCTTATCTGGCTGACTTTCATCTCTTTTTAGCTGCATAAACTTGTTTTTGGTTCTTGTTATTGGAGAATGAGTGTGAGTCTTAGTCCTTGATTTCTGCTTTCTATTAACCATTTTGAAGCCCAACTCATCAGGTTGAAAGTTTGAAGGGGTGATTACTTCTGAGTGAGTAATGTCCTCCATAACAATTTGCTGCTGTACAGGTTCCTGTATTGTGGTTTCCTGCACTGGAAATGTTTCTCCAGTATTCTGCCCAGTTTTTGGTTTGTATTCTTTTTTCTGTTGCGGCTTGGCCTCCTTCAGCTTTCTCTGCTTGCAACTGTACTCCTGATGTCCCAATTTTTTGCAGCAATTGCAGAAATATGGGACCCACTCATATTCCACCCTCTGAAAAATAGGCTCAGAGTATGGTGTCTTGAGCATTAGATGATCAGGCAGAGGCTGTGATACATCAATCTCCACCATCACTCTGGCAAATGACAGCCTAGTTTTCTGGGTAGTAGTATGGTCTGCACAAAGAGGGTTTCCCAGTTTACTTGCAATTTTGCTTAAAGCAGTTGCTGACCAAAACCATGGGTCAAGTTCTGGCAATAGAACCCAGACTGGCACTACAGAAATCTTATCGAGTTCCTGTGAGAGGCCTGGATTCCATCTTTTCAGGATTAGCGTATTTCCGCCCAATTTCCATTGTCCACCTCTCAGGATTTCCATCATTTCTTCCTCAAAGTGAAATCTGAAAGTGAACCATCCTCTTTTGTAGTACAAGACATCTGGTTTTTTCTGCACATTCCAATTCTTTTCAACATAGTCCTGCACCTCCTTAAGCTTTGGCTTGCCCCAATTATATTCCCAACCAGACTGTTTTTCCAATAGTCCAATTCAGAAGTTACATCAGCCTCTTCAATCACAACTTCATCAGAATTGTCATTAGAATCATGAAAATGCAAATTCATTCCCATTTTGGGCTTTATTCCTATAACCTTGTTCCAGGGTTTAGAAGTTTTGGTTCCAATTTCAGTGTTCTCAGGCACAGGTTTGGGTCCTTCATCAGTATTTCCCCCTTTCTTACACATATCATCATGTTCATTCAGTACAGTTTCCAGAATTTCAACATTTTTCTCAATTCTACCTTCATTCAATTCATTCCCATTGTTAATTGATTTTGATTTCACACCTGACTTTCTCATTGCATTTCTCACAATTTCATCGAGAAAAATTGGTGTTCTCGGCGATTTGCGAAGTTGGGTGTCAAGCTCTTCACCCGATCCTGCTCCGCTCCCGTCGATTTCACCATCATCAGACTCGCCTCGGTGAGATGAAGCTACTTGTCGAGTTACTTTTGGTGGCCGTCCCCTGGGTTTTGGTTGTTTCGATTGCTTCGCCATGTTTGCAAGCTGTCCGTACAGTTAGTTTCTTGAGGAGAAAGCTTCTCCTAACACATGGCTATTTCTATGTAATGGGGCATAAGTTTTAATTATGGACTCTCTACTCTTATCTCTTATTTTATAACAGTTTTAATATTATTATGAACAGTATTATACAACTTTTTTTTTCTTTCCAACTTTTGTCACCCGTCATAATCTATCTATACTTGATTAGCTAGCATCACAGTCTGCGTGTCGAGTATTTAGAGCATTCGCCTAGGTGTCAAAATGAAAATTCCACCTCACTTGCTAACGTGTAGTGCTCATAGCCACCCAATCAATTCTCCAAAATGTATCATCATTGTCATTTCATCTTCCCTAGCTACTAGTGAGTTTTAATTTCAAGATTTGAATGAGGTGTTACTTGAAAAGTTTTTTTAATTAATAAGGGCATTAAACAATGTGACTTTTGGCTCTTGGTTTACCAAATTTGCGGTTATAAGGTGATTCAAGATAGTATATATACCTTTGATTTTGGTGAGAAATATATACACGTCACATATATTACTCTAAACTTTTGAAATGACACAAAGATAGAATGAATTTCTATCAATATTTCAAGAGGTATTAGATACCTATTAGTTTTATCCCTCACAATAATGATATCCAAGTTTGTGTTATTCATCTCAAATTTATTATCTGTTTCTATATTGGTATTCCAGTTAGTAGTTAGATACTACTGCGTTTTTTTTTTTTTTTGCTACATATTGTACCAAGATTATTATAACAAAAGTTAATAGTTTCTTCATGTATATTTTTAGAAAACTATTGACAATATAGTGTGGTCTTCATCTTTATGGTTTACATTTTTCAAATAAAAGTGCAAGATGATACGTAATAACCCGGGGTTTATATGATTTGAGTGGTATTGAAAATCAAAAGAAAATCTGAAAGTTTGCCAACAAAAGTAAGAACAAAAATCAGGAAAATAAACTTGTTTTTGTATGGTTTTTCTATGTTTTTTGTGAGAAATAAAACAATAACAAATTGATAAACACAAGGTTTAATCAATTGGGGAATAAAGGGGATAGATGGTGGTGCAAAACACACCCAAACTGATGTGAATACTCAAGGGTTTATGATGCTTTTGACAGAAATTAATCAAATGCAAAGCTACTGATTTGTTGGAGAATTAAGCTAACGAAAACAAGTGATTCGTAACCAGATATGATGCATTAAACACCTAATAAGAACCACGAAGGCTCAGGTATGCACCACACAGGTTGCTGAATCCACAGAGGAAAGAAAGAGATAAATCTCAAGGGGTTTTTCATTCATTCAAAGTCCGAGATTTCATTACAGCTTTGCACTCTTTATATAGAGGCATGGATTAAATCTAGGCCCTTCAATAAGCATCTAATGGCTCAGATTAATCCATACAAAGACAAAAGCAGAAAAGCAGAAAAGCAGAAAATGTAGGAATTAAATGATGAAAGCGACAGGAACTAGTTCTATTGGCTAGTACAGAAATAGGTGGCCGTCTTCTTGTGCATGTGACTGAAGAAAAGGCTCCATGGCAGGCTGGAGGAGCTGTTTCTTCTGCAAAAAGTTGACAGCAGCTTTGCAGGACCACTCCCTTCCCCATGAGCAGTTACATGTGACAGAATTTTCCATTTCTGGAAAGGTTTACATAAAGAGTGGTGAAGTGGTTTGCTGGCTGATTTAATCCCATTGCTTTGTACCTTTGCCTTATTTATTTACCCTAGGATAGTGTTGAGGCTCAGTTTTTCACACCATCAAATGCAATCAAGGATAAACCCTGATTTGGACCCTGATTTAAGGCATTCTTGGCTGAAAACCTGACCTCGTAGCTTGGATAGGAGAGAATGCCCTTGTTGGTGACTGACTCAGCTATTTTGAACATACCCCTACCCCTTACTCCCGTATCAACCTCCCCTTCTTGAAAAGAGCTTGTCCTCAAGCTTGCATCAGCCATGTCTTCATCCTTTTCATAATCTGGACTTAATTCTTTCACATTGAAGTCACTATGCAGCCCATAGTCTCCAGGCAACTCAAATCTGTGTGCATACTCACCAATCTTCTCAGCCACCTCGAATGTCACCTTAGCTCTAGGCATAAGTCTTCTTTTGCTTGCTGCTGGGAACCTCCCCTTGCTCAGACGTATCCACAATAATTCACCATGCTGGAACTCAGGACTGTGTGCAAGTTGCTTAGCTTTCTTCTCTGTAGAGTCAGTTGCCTTCGCAATTTGTGGTCGGGCCTGTTCATGAAACTTCACAGCCTGCTTTACCATGTTCTTGGCATCAAAAGCGACATATATACTAGTTACAGCAGCCTGATCAACAAGAATTGTCGAGTTAAAGCCATACAACTCATGCTTCTTGAGTGTCTCAAGGACTTGCCTTAGGTATTCATCATATCCTTGTTTGGATACACTGTAGACAAGAGTGTCATCACAGCATTCCACCACAAAGTTACCCAAATATGGCCTCAAAATTTCTGTCATTGATCTCATGTAGATGCTGGGTGTATCTGACAATTGACAAGCTACACCAAGACACTTATGCAGCCCATGCTCAGCCTTGAAGTCAGTCTTCCACTCACCTCCTTCCTTTACCCTTACTTGGTGATATCCTTGCCCTAAACTGAATTTTGAGGACATCACAGCTCCAATAAGTTCATCCAACATGTCATTAAGCTCAGGGATTGGAAATCTGCATTCAATGGTGGTGTTGTTGATAGCCCTGTCAACAATATACATCCTCCAACTCCCATACTTCTTGGGGACAAATAGGGTTGGTGCAGCACATGGATTCAGAAATTCAATCACAAACCCCTTGCCCATCAGCTTTGCAACTTGAATGTACAGCTCTTTGGTAGTAGTAGGGTACTTCATGTATGTTGGATTGTTAAGTAGCACAGCACCTCGTATCAGGTCTTTAGGATGCTTCCCACCTCTTAAAGGCTGTATCCCTGATGATAACTCCTCATTAAAGGCCTGAATACATTCACCAATCAATCTCTGGACCAAAATTGGTTCTTCTTGCTGTTGTGGCTCAATCCCCTTTGCATACATCACCCATACAGGTTCCTCCTCATCAATACACCTTGTCATTTCAGCCTTACTCAGAAATAGATTTTCTTTAACAACATCACTCATGTTTGGAGTACTAGTACACCTCAAACTTGGTGGTAATGGTGTAAGAACAATCTCCTTCTCTCCAAACTTGAAGGTGTATGTATTAGCCCTGCCTTTCCTACTGATATCCCTGTTAAATTCCTAAGGTCGACCAAGCAAAAGATGGCACACATCCATAGGAAGTACATCACAGCAGATTTCATCACAATAATCCTTACCAATGGAGAAATTCACCATACATTGCCCTTTAACTTTCACAACACTTCCCCGATTCAACCAATTCAGCTTATAGGGATTTGGGTGGGCTGTAGTTGGGAGATCAAGCTTCCGAATCATGGTGGTTGAAGCAACATTAGTACAGTTACCCCCATCAATGATTAAGTTGCATACCCTTCCCTTAACAGTACACCTAGACTGAAAAATCAGGCTCCTCTGATCATTTTCCTGTGTTTCTGCTTGTGAGTGCATCACCTTCCTTAAGGCTAAGGCTTGACCTGAATCAGGAAGTACACATAAAGCCCCTTGCTTCTCCTGATCATATTCACTCCCTTCATCTTTCTTGGGGACAAGTAAAATTGGTACAACATAGGAACTTAGAATTTCCCTCAGAATTCTCTTATCCATCATTAGATTTCCACAAAACAGAATTTCAGTTTTGCAGGGAAAACCCATACCTCTCTTTGGTGCAGCACCAAACACCTCTAAGCAAGCTACTAACACATTAAACCAACAGGAAAAGACCCCTCCAGGATAAAAAAAAGTGCCTCACCATTTGTCTTCTTCTAAGACAGAACATATGCATCACAAGTTCTTTACTCCTAAGGAGCAGAGAGAACAAGACCCTTGGTACTAAATACTCAACAGTTAACTTCATCCATAAGAGCCTAGATGATAGACCTTGAGGTCTCTGCTCACACAAATTAATTACACCAAACAGAATCGTCCCCATGTTAAGATCATTCTTACTTTCTCGTAGAGTTTTCTGTGTGTGATTTGTCATTCTTGTGTTTCCCACCCAAGGTAAGTGTTTAGATGGTTTAGGAACATTGAGATTCACTGATTCTTGGGCTAGGTTGTGCATATTCAGATTTAAAGTGCCAAATGACAGGAAATTTGTATATGAAGATGAAACAACCTGATCTAAGCAAAGTTGCAGCCTTAATAGCATGTAAAAACCAAAGTGAGGGACTTCTAGGTCACAGAAAATACCTCCCAAAACAGAATTTGAATCTCCTGACTGCAAACTCATGAATTGATGATGATGTTGATGCTCCTGAGTTGCTAAAACAATGACACCCTCGACTTTCCCTTTCTCCACTGCATTCCTTTCAGTTTTGGCATCAAATAACCTTAAGAATGCACTTACTTTGCAGCTCGAAGTGTATTGCAACTCCTCCTCAATGGCCAGCTCCAAGGGATTCACATACTTGGATGAAAGTGGTTGTACCCTGTCAATGTTGATGGCTGGTACTTGCTCCATCGAAACCAAAACAGTGGACAACTCATTTTCCCCATATTCAGAATGTAATTCACATTCTAAACCTTCTTGAGCTGATTCTTCATTTTCCTCTTCTTCTTCTACTGGTTCTTCTTCATCAACCACATAATCAGAATCTAAAGATATGAAAAATTTCTCACACCTTTTTTTCCATTTCATCATTTCTCTTCTGATCATAGGCTGTAAAGACACCTCTCCTCTCTTTTGTTTTCCTCCTCTTTTCATCCCTATGATAGGATTTCATTCTAACACCATGAAAAAAAAAGAAGGATTTGAATTTAGGTTGCTGGTTTGTTGTAGGATGAAAGTTTTTTTTGTGGTTTTGAGTTAAAGTTGAGAACTTTGATGAATGAAATCCAACCAAAGCTCTGATAACCAATTTGATACGTAATAACCCGGGGTTTATATGATTTGAGTGGTATTGAAAATCAAAAGAAAATCTGAAAGTTTGCCAACAAAAGTAAGAACAAAAATCAGGAAAATAAACTTGTTTTCGTATGGTTTTTCTATGTTTTTTGTGAGAAATAAAACAATAACAAATTGATAAACACAAGGTTTAATCAATTGGGGAATAAAGGGGATAGATGGTGGTGCAAAACACACTCAAACTGATGTGAATACTCAAGGGTTTATGATGCTTTTGGCAGAAATTAATCAAATGCAAAGCTACTGATTTGTTGGAGAATTAAGCTAACAAAAACAAGTGATTCGTAACCAGATATGATGCATTAAACACCTAATAAGAACCACGAAGGCTCAGGTATGCACCACACAGGTTGCTGAATCCACAGAGGAAAGAAAGAGATAAATCTCAAGGGGTTTTTCATTCATTCAAAGTCCGAGATTTCATTACAGCTTTGCACTCTTTATATAGAGGCATGGATTAAATCTAGGCCCTTCAATAAGCATCTAATGGCTCAGATTAATCCATACAAAGACAAAAGCAGAAAAGCAGAAAAGCAGAAAATGCAGGAATTAAATGATGAAAGCGACAGGAACTAGTTCTATTGGCTAGTACAGAAATAGGTGGCCGTCTTCTTGTGCATGTGACTGAAGAAAAGGCTCCATGGCAGGCTGGAGGAGCTGTTTCTTCTGCAAAAAGTTGACAGCAGCTTTGCAGGACCACTCCCTTCCCCATGAGTAGTTACATGTGACAGAATTTTCCATTTCTGGAAAGGTTTACATAAAGAGTGGTGAAGTGGTTTGCTGGCTGATTTAATCCCATTGCTTTGTACCTTTGCTTTATTTATTTACCCTAGGATAGTGTTGAGGCTCAGTTTTTCACACCATCAAATGCAATCAAGGATAAACCCTGATTTGGACCCTGATTTAAGGCATTCTTGGCTGAAAACCAGACCTCGTAGCTTGGATAGGAGAGAATGCCCTTGTTGGTGACTGACTCAGCTATTTTGAACATACCCCTACCCCTTACTCCCGTATCACAAGACGTACTACCCCATACAACAACCAATACAAAGATCACTTGAAAACTCAATTCTTTATGTAACATTGGTTTTATTTGGTGTGCATGAGTGAAGTATACACTTAACACCAAAAGAGCATCTTACAACGAATGAATCGGCTACGAAAAAGTTATACAATAAATTCACAAATTTATTTTTGCCTTTTAAATTTTAGCACTAGATGAAATGTCTTACATATACCTTATTACTATTTTTTCTTACGAGAACTCAAAAGTACTAGACATTGAAATGAAAATCTTGGTCATGAACATATACCCTTTAATTTTTATGTCAAGATCACATTAATAATAATAGAATTTAACGTTATTGTCACAATGTTCGACCTCTTCTTCTCCCCTACCTTTTCTATTAGTCAAAGGTAAATATTGTTGTTATCTAATCTATCTATCTATCTATCTATATAATAATATTAATAAGCTAACAAAAAAATTCCTTTAATCCTACGTGGCATCACAAGAGAGATCAAGCTTAGTTGTCACTAATTTAATCCCACATCATTAGCTTACGTGCCACTCTTGGATTTGATAAAATGAATAACAATCTTTTTAGCTGCATTCTTAGACGTTTACAAACACTTAATCTCTTCTAAATTAATTTTCATAAATATCATTATTATTAGCCACTATTATTATTCTTTATAATTGTATTAAACATCATGACTATTTATTTGCCAAGTTTGTCAGTTACAACTCAATTCAATGTACTATATATACCTTGGTTATTTGTTTAATTTTAGTGAGAAAATTAGGCGTGTATGCCTAGCATGTTGAAAGAGATAAATAAACTAGAAATAATATTAGCAACTTAATGTATTATTTAGACTTTATATTGTCTACATAATTTGTACTTTCAAATTATAGCATGTTCCAAATTTATACTTTAAATATTCAAAATTGTTGTATTGTAATAAAATTTTAAATGTAATTTGGTCAACAATATCTTGATTTTACAATTGATTAGGCAACTGCGATTTCAATATACTCCACACACGAACACAAATTCATCTTACTTTAATCAACTCAAGATTTTGTCCTATGTAATGAGCAAGAGTTATAATTTGTCGTTATTTTTCAAAAATGCATGCATTAGGTATATCTTTTACAAATACTGTAAACATTGCATCACTATCGAGTTAAAAAAAAAATTTAAAATGAAAAACGAGAAAATATTTTGATTTTCTTTCGATTTACAAGCCTTGGTTAAAATGTGAAATGAAATTAAGATGTGATGGGTTACACAAATGAATTGGTAAAAAAAATATAAGCTTTCTGCAAGTTTTAGTTCATTTAAATAATACACTAATGGTGCAACTTATTATGTAAGGAGTACATACAATCAAAACAATGTTAGATTTCAAAGTCGATAGATTTTATTGGAAAATCTATGTAGAATGAATTGTGAACATGTTGTGAAATTAATAAGACTCGTGTTTGGGATGACATCTTTGGGGGAGTGAAAAAGGGGAACGGGTCTCGAATTGCGAGAACATGTTACAAGTGTTTGTGAGGTTGAGCCGTTGAGGTGCTTCCTAAAGGTTTTTTAGCATGGGAAATAGAGTATTTGTGAGGTTGATGGGAACGGGGTGTAGGAAATACGCAATAGTAGATGACTAAAAGATGAGAAAATGTTAGCAATTATTGTTGTCAAGTTTCTAAATGTTATTTGGAATTTTTGAATGATTTTGTTTGTTGCACGGGAACTAAACCTAATAATAATAATAATAACAGTAATATTAATAGGCTAACAAAATTGTTTCACAAATACCACGTGACATGCCGAGATTGATTAGACTTAGTTGTCTTGAGCTTAATTCCATATTATTACCTTACGTGTTACTCTCATATTAAATCAAGTGAAAACACCTCTTGAGTAGTCTTTTCGAACGTTTAGAGAATACTTCAACGTCTTTATATTTATTTGTCATGAATTTCATTAATCAAAATATTAAGCATCATCTTAATAATGGTATTGAATATCGTGTCTCCTGACTTTTGGTTTGACATGTTTGTCAGTTACATGTTAGATCAACATGTTATATATACTTTAGTTCTTTGTTTGAAGTAAGAAACAAAATTGCATGTCATACATGATGTTGTGTCGAAAATGAGAAATTAAGTTAGGATGTAGGTATAAAAATGGTGGTGTAGATAATTATCTCTTACAACTATTTAGAAGGATATTGACACCTTTTAGTGATTGTATGCATCAATTATTATTTCATTTTATGTAGTGCATATGTATGCACATCTCCCAAATTATTGTTTGTTACAAATTAATATAAGAATTGTTCCAAATGGTTATATTGTAGTAAAACTCTTTCCATAATGAAAGTTGATCGGTTTTAGTCACCAATACTTTTGATTTTGCAATTGGCCGAATAGACAATTGTGGATTTACTAATTTTAAACTCCAACTACAAAATACAAAGTCATAC
The DNA here is from genome assembly GCA_963457585.1 of Spergularia bocconei. NCBI lineage: Eukaryota > Viridiplantae > Streptophyta > Magnoliopsida > Caryophyllales > Caryophyllaceae > Spergularia > Spergularia bocconei. The sequence continues at coordinate 5,687,266 of OY734958.1, forward strand.
AAAGTAGCTCAAACCATGATTTTGTCCATTGTGATATGTAGATATGACTTTTCCTTATTTTTGAAAGATGGTTTGCAACGAAATTTTTTTTTTAAAATACTTTGAAGTAAAGACAACATCATGTAAATTTGTGCTCAAACTATGTACCTTATTCTATTTTTTTGAAACTTTGATCCCTTCTTACTCATACAATTTCAAGAAAGGTGGATGAACAAGATAACAACAATTTAGAAAGAATAAATTTACTTACGAGTTACGAGTTCATCTTATAAGTGGGGTGGTTTCTTAGCAACTTAGGTCAAAACATAAATTTTTGGTGAATGTGACGCAATGATAGTTCACCCAAATTAAGTCATATAGATATCGTGTACAATTTTCGTTTCAAAGGAGCAAAAAATAGAACCGTGATTTCACGGGCGCAAAAACTAGTTGTAATATATTTCTACTCACTCATCATATTATTTAATTTTCATTCCACTATCTCGTCACCTGTTATACATGTTTATCGCATTATCCCGTCATCCGTTATATCACATTACTAGGATGGAAGCCCGTACGTTGCGCGGGTGTCTTAATTATTATTCTTTAATTAATGAGGATAAATTCGAACCCCTATGTTCACGTTGGATACCAAAATTGGTTATCCGACTAATTAGGTTTTGTAGTACTAAATAATACTACTACTACTACTAAGAGTCCCATTGTTTCTTAGATTGATACTTCAATCATAGCAAATAAAGTGTTTATACGAACCTAGGATTACCTTTTAATAATATAAAATTATCCAAACTCTCTCAAAACCTTCGGTCATTGTGAGACCTCTAAAAAAGGCTCCTTTAATAGTATAGAAGGATTTAAAATCTATTACCATAATTTAGCAAACCAACATAACATTATCTCTCAGATCTACCATAATTATTAATTACTATAATTACTATTTTTCATAAATTAGCTAATAATATACTCGTACTCTATGATAATTAATTACCATATATCCTAATCAATACTTGTATTTAATTCTATTTTTATGTTTTATCCAATTAATGAGTGCCCAGTGTACTCATGGGAAAGACTTGGTTTCAGATTTTAACATACACAAGTGTTGTATGGCCTCAAAGGGACGACTTGACCTGCGATTTACGTTGGCATGATCAATAATACAAGGGTCATACCCACCTCTTGCGTCTCTAACACGCTGGTCATCTGAATCCATGCCATGACCAACATCTGTAGTATCCGAAAAATAGTAATGAGCATCGTAGGCCGCCATATATTATAGATTTAATTCAATCAAAAGCCCCAACGTTAACCAATTCAATCAACCAATTTTCTTCATTAGTTTACTTAGTGCATGTTTGGTTTGTGAAATGTAAAGGGAGTGGAATGGATTGGGTTAAGTAGCGGAAACGAAGTTGGACTCCGTTACTTGTATAAAGTGTTTGGTTTTGACCATGGAAACGGAGTTTGTTACTAGATTCCCCTTTCCATGTGTTTGGTCCAAACAAAAATGAAAAAAAGACCCACTTTCTCTTGTTGCACACGAAACTTTTTCTTATTTTGCAATTTAATTTTTAAAAATACTATTCATATCAAGAAAATGATGTCCAAAACATAAATTTGTTGCAAATTTTAATTTCCAGACCCAAAAAATGAAAAAAAAAAATATTTAAAAAAAATACTTTTCAGGATTTTGCAATCGATCAATCCCACGCAACAAATTAAACACCCACCTATTAATTGAACCACAAATTAAACCCCCCCAAAAAGTTCGAAAATAAACGAATCTATAAAAAAAAATCAAGATGGAATTTATAAAGCCACATACTAGAGATTGTTGTTCTTATCCAAGTAGTTATAGATCTACACGAGAAATTCTTCCATTTCTCTCTCCAGTAGGAGACATTTCACTCCTAATAGGAGTGAAACAATGAGGAGAGATAGTCTTGAGCTTGAAGAAATATGGTGATTTGATAACTTTTTGGGGAAGAGAGGGGATTCGGTTTCTGTTATCAGGGATAATAGGAGGGATTCAAAGTAATGGAGTGGGAAACTAGAAAGTAACGGAGTGGGATGTTAATTATTCCAACCAAACAATATGTAAGGGAGTGGGTAATTTGACTCCCTTTCCAACTGACTTTTTTTACAAACCAAACACGCACTTATATATACACAAATAAATATATACAAATGAATCACATATTGAAAATATGATATGGAAAAGAGAGGAATTAATGTTCTTCCAACGGAGTTTGGTAAAACCAAAAGGGTAAGTTTGATAAAATTTCCCTTTTCTTTTTATCTTAATAATAGCTTTATTTTGACTGATCTCTGTATCAAGCTTAAAATTGGTGTCTAATTAATGTCGTTGAATGAAAAGTGAAAACCGCAAGTCCGTAATACACTTGTTCACGTTACGTATATGTTCTCTTTATGTATATAATCTTTTGGATGAACCCATTTTACAAAATTTGTATAAGGTCAAAGTTGTTACCAACTTATATTGACTAACTAGTTTGATGCCCCTTCAACGTCCGTGCTATTTATTTTTAAATGTTACAATTATAAAAACGAATTTTTTTACCTAGGGCTTCCTTTGAATCCTAGTAGGTTAATTGCAGACATGTATTCACCTCTGATTAGCAAGGTTAAAAGCAGCATCAGTAATTGGGCGGGGAAATTGCTGTCCTATGCTGGGAGAGTGGAGCTTATTAATTCAGTTATCTTTGAGATTAGTAATTATTGGAGTTCAGGTTTACTTCTTCCCAAACATGTTGCTCATATGCTGGATAAAAATAGCAGAAACTTCCTTTAGAGCATTGAAGAAGGAAAGAGAAAGCTGATTTTTATGAAGTGGAGCATTATCTGTCGGCCTAAAACTGAGGGTGGGCTGGGCATAAAGGAAGTTTTATCCTAGAATAAAGCAGCAATTAGCAAGTGGTTGTGGAAAATTGAAGCTAATCAGAAGGGGCTGTGGATAGAGTGGATTCAAGCTTATAAACTCAAAAAGTATAGCATTTGGGAGGTAAATTCAAAAGAGAGTGATGCTGAAAGTTGGAAGGGAATTCTAAAAGTTAGAGATGAAATGCTGGCCAAATTAGGGAGCAAAGAGAAAGCAAGAGAGGTGCTAGTCTCATGGAAGAAAGGAGGTAAATATAGAATGCAGGAAGCTTATAATTTTCACAGAAGCTGCAGGAGACAGTTTGGTTGGAGTAAGATAATTTGGAATAATGCTAATCTTCCTAAGCATAGATTTAACACTAATCTGGCTGTCTAAAAGAGCCTTGCAACAATAGATAGGCTGAATCAGAGGGGTATGGTGATTGTCAACCAGTTTTATCTTTGTAAATGCAGTTTGGAGAGTGCTGAGCATCTCTGTTTCAGCTGGAACTATTCAAAACTAATCTAGCAGGGCATTTTGAGCTGGATGGGCATAAATAGAACAGGCTGGAGTCTACTCAGGGAGATTCAATGGAGTGCAGGTAGGAAAATGCGACGACACTGGCACTTCAATTGGTATTGTATTAGTTTAACTGCAGTTGTTTACACAATCTGGTGGGAAAGGAATGCCAGACTTTTCGGTGATCGGGAGCAGTCGGTGGAGGGGATGATTAAAAGAATCAAAGAAGTAGTTAGTATTCGACTTTTAGCTCTTTCGAAGAAATGTCTAGAAAATGAAATAGTAGACGATCTAAATAGGGTGTAATCCTCTTAGGGACATCTATTTTTTTTTTGTAATATTGTCTTTTTTTTCCCACTATGGATGAATAAAAAGACTAACATTTTACCAAAAAAAAAAAAAAAAAAATGATTTTTTTTTATCTAAAACCTAAATTCTCATTTCAAACACCCGTGGGATATTTGTAATTGTAATTAGATGGAAAGTTACATTTAAAACCTAAAGTCATGTTTCAAACACCCGTGGAATATTTGTAATGTAATTAGATGGAAATTCACCTTTAAAAACCTAAAATCCCATTTCAGACACCCGTGTGATATTTTTATTTTAATTAGAGGAAAAGTCACATTTCAAAGGCCAAAGTCCCATTTTGAAACACCCGTGGGATATTTGATCAAATTGTCATAAATCAAGTAACTACTATATTACATAACTATTTCCCATAAATCAAGTAATAATGTTTTTTTTATTAGAATAATATTACCATAAACCTACCATATACTATTTTGGATAAACATTATTTATAATATAATAATATTATTATATGACACGTGTCAGCGTGGGAATTGAGCGGGTTTAGGATTACATATATATATTATAGATTATTAGATAAGAGGGTGGGATAAGATATTTTTAATTCCATCCCTTGTTTGGTAACATGAAGGGATTAGAGGTTGGAAATAAGAGGAAATGTATTAGTTTGTTGTTTTAGGACAATATTACCCTAATAATAAGGCTTTATTTCTCACTTAATAGTGGCATGTGTCATTTTCATTGATTTTTATCCCACTTTCTAATACCTGTCCCCTTTCGATATTATTTTGGTGGGATAAGTTATCTCATAATCATTATCCCACTACCTAATCCCCTTTACCAAACATGTGATTATGAACTATTGGGATTATTAATCTTATCTCACCTTCTTATCCTACAAAACATACTGGACTGCTTTGAGACAGGGCCAACCTTGAGGTAGGATAGAGCCAGGGCAATGCCCAGGGGCCCATGCCAAAGGGGGGCCCAAAAACCTTCAAACGGCCTGTTAGTAAAAAATGAAAAAAAAAATGAAAAAACAAATCTGCAGATCATTATTGTGCTTTGATAGTTTAATTGCTTCCCATTCTAAAAATATATGATGCTTTCAATTTTCTAAATAAATCAAGAGAAAATCAAGGCTCAATATTTTTGCCCATAAAGAAAACAAAATTTATTATGGAGTAGAACATGTTTCAATCCCTGCATACCTAAAATTCTAGGCTTCTAGCACGATATAATGATGCTTCGTCGACCGCCATTGTTCACCTCCTGGGCGCTTCTTCTAATTCAGTTAATTTTGTGGATTTTGTCAATTGTTTAATTTGCTTGTTAATTGTCTAATTTACTTGTTGATTGTTAATTGATGATATCATTTCTATCATGAATTTTGGTTTTGGCGAGGAGTGGGCCGAGTGGTAAAGATTATCAATCAGATTAATGAATGGAGAAAGATGATCTAGGAATGTAGTTGTTGAGCAAGTTAGTCATTTGTTGGAGTATAAACATTTGATAACTAGTAATCGCGGAGCTAGTTTATTATTAGTGTATTTCGTTTTGGCTATTGACGTGTATATTTTTTCGATATTGAGTGCCTAAGGGCCTATATAAGCTATTCGCCCCGGGGCCCTCAGATTGCCTAGTTCAAACATACTGGACTGCTGTCCCAAACCAGTTATACAATCTAACACAAGTGAGAAATTTAATCTGCTTTACTACCCAATCCACTGTGTGTTTCTCATTTCTGAAAATTCGCTCGTTCCTCTCGTACCAAATCAAATAGACTGTTGCCCCAAGAGAGCATTTAGTCCATTTCGTGGTCCAATGTTTCTTATTTCTTCTGTCACTGATCCATTCCTTCTACTGATACCAAGCCAATCCAAAACAGAGTGCCAAATATTGTTGGAGAAGTTGCATTTGAAGTACGAATGCTCATGACTTTCCTCATTAGCTTCACAAAGAGCACATGTGTTAGCAAGAATCATTCCTCTGTTCTTCATATTATCAACAGTTGTTAGGCAGTATTGAGCAGCCACATTAACTGCAAAGCTGTGTTTTGGCATCACCACAACATCCCAAACTGCCATGTGCGGCGCCCGCAAAAAATGGTTTGAGGTTTGAATGGTTATTGAACTAACCGAAGTTGGATCGTTGAAAACTCAGAGTCGCCACCCTGTCTTTACCCCGACAAGGAAGGGTTTCGAAACAAGTTTAAAAAGCACAAGTTCGAAAACAAATGAAAGAATTTTACGGAAAACCTCTCTAAAACCAAAAATGACTCCATACGCCCTAAGGCAAAATTCCGTTTTATTATATTTACCAAACGGTTTGGAAAACTGGTCTGCGAAATAGAGAAAAAAGGTTCGGGGCCTTAGTTAAGGGGTGCGAACATTTGGAACTCGTCTCCCCTTCCGTCATAAGGGCGGGCACTTACTAATACATCATATCCTTCTAAAGATTCTCGCTGAATTGATTACGTTAAGATCCATATAAACAAGTAGAAATAGAAAAGCATATATATTCACATTGTCATTCACATGCAAGAGTTTAGAAAAAGAATTTACAAAAGATTTCCCGAGTCTTTTGGGTACGGACTTGGGGGGTTTGAGCACCAAAGTTGCCCTACGTACCTTTCATCGTGGGATTGGAATCCACTCGAGGATCAAAACCCTACGTAGTTCTGACGGGCAGCCCCACGACAACGGCCTTTTCCACTGGGGGGTAGCGGGTAATATCCGCGAGGGTGGATGGATGGATCCACATGGTAGATATCATTCCACTGGGGAAATGATCGGGTTGATTCCACTGGGGATATCACCAATGTGGGGGTAGAGATGGGTTTTACTTCGCTTGGAAGTGGTAGAAAGTCGTTTCATTCAAAGTCGTGCTATTGAGAGACTTTATAGATGACTCACATTAGAGTCAAGTCGATCCACGTAGAATAGAGCAAGGTATATTCCGCTTGCATCTATGTGTCTCTCGTCGAGACGGCGATCGCCATGATCACCATGCCTCCTGAACCAGGCATGCCTCTTGAACGAGGTCTTAAAGTGGATGACTCAACCTCTCTAAGGCGAGTTTATAGATTAGACCTCTCAATAGTTTGACTATGGTTGAATTGACTCTCGCGGGGAGATTTAATTGGAAAATGGATTGGGTTGTGTGTTTGGGCTCGGTGGAATTGGCCGTATCGTTAGAGCTGCCCGTGTAGGCCCTACAACAATATAAGGAAAATAAATCGCCGATTCGATTATGTTCGATCAAGTGGTGTTCCACTGGGGCGTTGGTGGAATAGATGGTAGAGGTGAATGTAGATCGACCTCATGATCGCGCATAAGCGAATTGGCAATCCTTGCCTAGTGTTGGGGTAGGGCCCCGTCCAAAGTCCATACAAGAACGGGAAAGAAAACTTTACATGCAAAACACATCGAAGAAAGTTCATTTACTTCCATGTACAAAAAGTTTTGGAAAAAGAAATGAATTTCTTAAAACGTTGAGAAAAAGAGAGAAAACGACTTTAATTAGAAAAACTAAGAAAAGAACGTTTGAAAACAAACGAGAAAACATTTTTAGGGGTTTTTGGTTTTATTAATTACATTATTTACATAAGGGGGTCGATTTTAGTCCTTATTGACTTTAATTGACTCGGGTTGACTTCGGTTGACTTGCACCTATTTGCAAAGTTGACTTTAGACGACTTTTAGGTAGATTTGGGTTTGACTTGGGTAGACATTGACATTGGTAGACTTGGGTAGACATTTGGCGTTGGTAGACTTGGATAGACGTGTTTGACTTTAGTTGACTTTGGTTGACTTTAGTTGACTTTGGTTGACTTTGAGTAATTAGTTGGATTTTAGTAGACTTTGGTAGACTTGGTTGTATTTGGGTAGACTTTGAATAATTAGTTGGATTTTAGTAGACTTGGTTGTAATTGAATTGGTTTTAGACGACGGTTGACTTTCATTGACTTGACCTCGATTGACTTGACTTAGGTAGACTCAACTTAGGTAGACTTGACTTAGATTCACCTAGACTTCTTTCTAAGTGTTTTAAAGTCATCAATCAAATGGGTTGATCAATTAAACTTCCTATTAAGTCTAATTGTTTTTATAAATTGGGTTGAGTAGACTCCTAATTAAGTCTAAATCAATTTTAGCGTTTTGACATCTCAATGAGGTGGACTAATTAGACTCCCTATTAAGTCTAACCATTTAATTAATTATGACAATTAATTTGGGTGATAAAACTTGTCATTTTCAACCCCAAAAACAGAAAATTGATGGAAATCGAATGGTTTGAAAGATCAAATCAAATCTTCAAATTTTTCTGGGTTGAAAGTGGGTTCATGAACATCTTGGGATCACACATGAATTTTTTCATGACCCCAAAAGTCCATTTACTCACAAAACAAATTTAAGGTTGAAATTCGGATTTCTGAGCAAAACAGGATCTGTTTTCAAAAAATCATAGCCGTTGATAGAGACATGACAAAATTTTGAACCTTAGCTTTCTGGAAACTTGAGAGTCTGATCTTCAACTTATATGAAGGAAACATACCCAGAAAAGGTCGTTTTCAACTCGAAAAACCTCGTTGAATACAGCTGGTCGGAGCAGGGACCAGTTTTGAGTCATTTTATTGCAAAAATCATCATAAATAATCTGGTTTGAGTTTGGATCTGAAATTTTTTTTTTTTTTTTTTTTTGAAATGAGGATCTGAAATTTTTTAGGGTTGCATTTAAGACCCCAAAGAAGAGTTGTTTATAAAATCAGGAATTTTAACAAAAGGTAAGATTTTATACGGATTTTGGAAGTCAGACTGAAAAACAGTTTTCAAAGAACAAAAAATCGGATTGAGTTGTAGATAGTTTTTGTACATGGAAATAAATGTAGAAAAATTTGTGAAAAATATCAAATCACCACAAAAGGTCAATAAAACAGTAGAAATAAGAAAAACACACCAATGGGCACTCCACTCCTAAAACTCTCTCATCTAATGTTCCCCTCAATAAAGGGAACGGCCCCCGTAAGGCCCTAGAAGTTGGCTTATGGATCTTGGTGTGGCTCAATAAACCACACTAGACCCATTACCAACCAAGGCTAGACAAAAAACAAGTTAGTAGAGTATTTGATGAGAAAATAAATGAAATAACAATAAAGAAGAAGAAAGGGAACAAGAATGCTACCTTTGAGGCTCAATGGTTGATGATCCTCCAATGTTAGGGTACTACAATATCTAAGTTGATTTTAATCTAGGTGAGATTGATTGATTTCACTTACCTAGGCTAAGATGATCCTAATGCTACCCATTTATTAGATTGAATTAGAATTAAAGTGGAGTTTTGATGTGGAAATGAATAAGATAAAATGAGAATGAATGTAGAAGTAAATGCAAATGAGAAAATGCTCTTCTTTTCTTCTTTGCTTGGCCGGCCCTTTAGGCTCTTTTCTCTCTTTTGTTTTGCTTTGTTTTTTTGAGCAATGAATGTGTGTGTTGATGTTAAATGAGGAGTGTTTGCTTAAGGGTGAAGAGAAGAGAATAAAATGAGTGAATGAGAATGAATGAGCATGATAAATATCACACTAATTGAACAATAAAATAAAAAGAGAACTTGCTCTCCAAGCTCCAATTTGGCCGGCCCTTCCTAGCCTCCCAACTCATCAAATTTTTTTGTCTCTTGCTCTTGTAATGAAGGGAGAGAATCAATGAGTCATCAATTGAAAATTAAATCAAAAATCAAATAGTTAGCATATTGTTAGCATCTTGTTAGAGTAAATGTGAGTGACATGGGCATGACATATAAAATGATGTCATTGCCTATGTAGTTTAGTAGTACAAAAATGAAATCGAGTTTGGCTCGCCTCGAGCAAATTTACCTCGGTTTGCGCGAAAATGAAAACCGGGTGAATTAAATCAAAGAATAAATGAATTTGGAATTAAAAGCAATGAAAATCAATATTATTAATATTATTAATATGATTTTCGAAATTTATAATAATAATAGAAAAAATGGTGAAATTAAAATTGTTGAGAAATCGTTTTGTTTGCAAATAAACGAATAGAAATGGGTAAATAGAAATGAATAGAATGAAATTGAATTAGAAAATAGAAATAGGATTAGAAAATATAAACAGATTAATAAAAATGAAAATAAAAAAGGTGAGACAAAATTTGGTGTCTACAGTTTGCCCCTCGTTGGTCGAGTTTTGAAAAAAATGAAGACCAACGCTATGAGAAGACGCAAAATTTTGGATCCCGGCTTACAACTTCATCGTTGTTCGAGGGGAAAGAAGACCCTATTGTCTGAACTTGAAAATTCGGCTCATCGCCGTTTGTTTGGTTGAGGTAGATTGGTTGGATGCGATTGAGTTGTCGTCTTTTGAGGCGAAAACAATTTAGTTTTCAAAAATACGGCTGGTCGCCGTTTGATCATTGGTTGGGGTCGAGGTTGATGTTTGGGGTTGAAATCGAGTTTGAGGTTGAGGTTTGAGGTCGAGGTTGAGATCGAGTTTGAGGTTGAGGTTTGAGGTCGAGGTTGAGGTCGAGTTTGAGGTTGAGGTTGAGTTGGAATTTGAAGTTGGATCACGACTTTATTGTCATTGTTTGACTTTTGAGTTGGAGTTGTGGTTGAGGTAGATTTACAACCTTATTGTCGTGGTTTGGCTTTTGGAACAAAAAAAACGTTGAATATTTTTTTTTTTAAAAAAGCAAATCGAGTTTGAGAGTAAGATCAAGGGTCAATTCCTTTGACTCTTTTGATCATGGTGATGAAGTAGCCATCCTTGGGGTCGATGTTGGGTAGTGTTGAGTGGTTTCTCAAGGAAGGGAGGATTGTGGATTCAGTTGTCGGGTTGATGTTGACGGGTTGATAATGGTGTAGATTGAATTGGGTCGAAGTTGCTGCAAATGGGAGTAACTTTCCTTTTCAAGCATAGGTCGCCCTTTCGGGTTTTCAACCTAGCTCCTCCTTTTCACCTTTTCTTTTTTTTTTCGTCGGTAGAGATGTTGAACGCTTTTCGACCGAGGTAACGTTGTCTTGTCTCTAGTGTTTGCACCAGGTTTCCATTGCCGTTCTTCGTCTTTGAAGCTTTTGCGGTGGAGCCGAACTACCAAGCTAGCAGGGTTGTATGTGGTTGGGCGTTTGTTTTAATAAGGGTCGTAAAGGATGAGGTTTGATAAGCTAAGGTAAGGCTGGAGTTTGAAGAGGTGGAGGTTGAACAGGGTAGAGTTTGAAACGATGGAGTTGGAAAGGGTGGAGATCGAAGGGTGGAGTTAGGAAAGGTCGAGGTCGAAATATAAAGTTGGAAAAGGTCGAGGTTGAAATGGTAGGGTTGAAAGAGATCGAGGTTGAAAAGATAGAGTTGAAAATGGTCGAGGTTGAAAAGGTAGAGTTGAAAAAAAGTCGAGGTTGAAACGGTAGAGTTGCAAATTGTCGTGGTTGAGAAGGTCTAAGTAGAAAAGGTTGAAGGTTGAAGTAGGTATGGCTATGGGTCGAGGTTGGGGGTTAGTGATTCGGTGGTGTAGATGACGGTTAGAATGTTCATAGTTTGAGTGGGATAGTAAAGGGTCGTTAGGTTGAACACGTGGAGTTAGCGTGGCTTGGTGGACAAGTAACTTTCATGTATTCAAAGATGGAGTGGGTTGCAATGAGATGGTAGTGCATGAATTTCAATCCAAGTATGTTTTTATGAATGATAGCAATTTGATCAAAGCATGCATCCTTTGAACACATGAGTCTAAAATGACCCTAAAATGATGCATGAAGACTCAATAGATTAGCCCAAATGCAAATGAGATGCACAAGATTAGAGAAACGTGGTAGATTGCCAGATAGCCAAGTTGAGGTCAGAGTCGGTGCGGTTCGACTGCGGGTTTGACCCGTTTTCACCCGAACCGTTTTTTTTTTTTTTTTTTTTTTTTTTTTTTTTTTTTTTTGTCTCTCTTGTTTTTTCAAGACCCTAATTTTTGCATAAGCCATCACTCATTTTTTTTGCTCACTTTTTCCTTTTTTTTTTTGGTTTATCGGGTCGTTTAACCGGATCTCTAATGATCTTTTCGGCTCTAGAGAACTTTATTGGTAGATGTATGTTCACGAGATTCAAAAATTTCTCGCGAACACTTGACCGGACCCACTGCAGGGTTGCCTACGTATTCCGTCGTTGGAAATCAGGTCATGCGTAGTTCGGGCTCCTGTTAGCCCAAAATTCTGGTAGATTTGTTGTCATCTGTTGGAAACGTTCGGGCTCCTGTTAACCCAAAATTCTGGTAGATTTGTTGTCATCTGTTGGAAGCCCAATCGGAATACATTTTCCATATCGGTACTTCAATGGCATGGATGCGTTTGTCTTGGAAAGAGTCATCGTACTCATCCTCTGGCTTTCTTGCCAGGGCTTCTGAGATTGCCCCTCCTTTTACGGATTTCTGATTCAAGTATTGGATGTCGAATTCAGACAAGATAGCATGCCACCTCACAAGCTTTTCATTGAGTTTTGCTTTATCGAAGAGATGATTGATCGGATTGAGCGTAGAGGCTAAGTATGTCGTGTGAGGTTGGAGGTGGTGTCTCAACTTCTTCGTAGCATACACCAGGGAGATGCAAGTATTTCCAGTGTCGAGTACCTCGTTTCGTACTCAAGAAATTTCTTGCTCAAATAGTAGATGGCTACTTCCTTCTTAGACCCTTCTTGGTATTGTGCCAATAATGCCCCCATGGCAGTTTCCGTCACTGTGAGGTACAAGATCAGCGGCTCGTCTGGTCTTGGTGGCATTAGAACTGGTGGATTGGCGAGATACTCCTTCATTGAGTCAAACGCCTTTTGACATTAGTCGTTCCATTCTTTGGAGACTCTTTTACTCAACAGTTTGAAGATAGATTCACATTTGGTTGTGAGTTGAGATATGAATCGGTTGATGAACTGGATTCGACCCATAAAACCTCTGACTTCTTCTTCAGTCTTTTGTGGTGGTAGTTCGATGATTGCTTTTGTTTTTTTAGAATCCACTTTGATCCCATCTTGACTCACGACAAAACCAAGTAGTTTCCATGAGGTTACCCAGAATACACACTTCTGCGGGTTTAGTCTCAAGTTGTGCTCGATCTCTTATCCTTTCAAAGAAAGTTCTCAATGCTCGGAGATGCCCCTAGTTGTCTCCGCTTTTAAAGTCATGTCATCAACGTAGAGTTCGACGGTGTGGTGGATGAGATCGTGCAAGATGGTCGTCGCATCTCTTTGGTAGGTGGTGTCGGTATTCTTCAGCCCAAGTGGCATAGCTCGATGGCAGTGGGTACCCTAAGGGATGATGAATGAAGTTTTGTTCATGTGCTCTTCTGCCATGAGGATTTGGTTGTATCTTGAGAACTCGTCAATGAATAAGAACATGGCGTGGCCGGAGGTGTTATCAACTAGGACGTCGATGTTAATTAGCGGGAAACAATATTTTCGCGATGCTGCGTTGAGGTCTATGTAGTCGACATAAAGTCGAACGTTTCCTCCTTTCTTTGGCACAACCACAATGTTGGCGGGCCATTCTTGGTGTTTGATTGCTTTGATGAAAGTTGATTTGAGATGTTTCTCAGTCTCCTCTTGACTTTGAGGCTCACCTTAGGCTTCATTCGGCGAAGTCGTTGCTGCTTTGGCTTGCATTCTGGCAGTAGTGGAATTCGATGCACAACAATTTGTTGATCGACACCTGGCATATCGGCGTAGGACCATGCAAAGACATCGATGTACTCTTTTAACAATGAAATGAATGCAAGACTCTCTTCTGGGGAGAGGGATGAGCCTATTTTGACTTCTCTAACGTCATCATGTGACCCTATATTTACAATGATGGGCTCCTCCATGGGTGTCATGCATGATTCGGGAACATTTATGGACTTAGTGTCAAAAGATGCGTCATGATTAGATGCAATGTCATTCATGCAAACATACTCGGTTATTGATTTATACACAATGTTTTCATTATCAGAAAAGTCAGATTGGGTAGAAAGAGACGAATTGTCGGATGAGGAACTGTCGGTTTCGTGGCCGTCAGAATTGGTGGGGGAGTCAGGATTCGGTTGGTCAGTGAGTTTGGGGGTGAGGTTTCCTAGAGAAAGCCTAGCTCGGTAGCTTCGCTCCTGGATTCGCACTCCACGTTCTCCTCCTCTCGTGCGTGGCCTCTTGTCATCTCGATCAAGGTGGTGGGGTCGTTATCTATCTCGTCACTCAGTTCTGACTCGAATAAGCGTTTCATCGCTTCACCACACATGGTCTCCACCCAATTTTGGTCCTCTTTGACCGGTTCGTCTTTCACAAACCAACTTCTAATCAAATCCTCATTGGAAGCCTCAGCAAAGAATATCTCCAGTCCCGGAAGCCTCTCTCGCTTTTCCTCGTCGAACCATGGTTCTGGGAATTCGAAGTAGGGTTCACTCTCTCTCCCTGCAGCACGAATTGGCCATTGAGGTTTAGGGACGGCTTTTTGGCTTTTGTGGCTGTTGATGTTTCTTCACTAGGGTTGTATCCAAGGCCGTGTTTGTTTTGCTTGTTGGTGACCTCAATTGGACATTTGATCCCTTCGCCTTGTCTTCCTAGGCCATTTCCGGAGACATATCCCATCTTGTCCATCATGTGTAGAGTTTGGGGTTGAAAAGTAGGGATTGGTGGTGGATTCTCACGCTCATGGCGGGCTTGGGGTTTCTTATATCTCTTGGTGGTGTTGGTCATTTTGTGGGGACGTGGTGGGTTAGGATTGGCTACTTTCAAACCACAACTCAAAGGACTTCTCGGGAGATTGCCCCTAGAAATAAAGAATAAAGAATGAAATCAATATTTACACAAAAAGGTTGAATGACAAAACTTGAAACTCTTTGTTTCCGTTTGCTCGTTTTTTTTTTTTTTTTAAGAAAACAGTTTTTTGTTTTGTTTTGGTTTGTTTGATTGCTGTTTGTTATGGACATTTCGAATTCTCCCATTCAGGATTTTGCCGTTTCACTTCCCACTTGAAGTTTAAATTTATGTACAAAAATGTACAAGAGAAGAAAGTAGAGTCGTCTCCCTTTTGAGACATAGTCGGTTGAGTTCCTGTAAAGTGGACAGTATTTTTATTATAATTAGTTTGAGCCGAACCCTAAGGTGGGTTGCCTACATATCTCCATGTGTGAATGAGCTTTGGAAGCTCTTTTTCATTTGTGGTGTCGAAGTGCATGTGACTTGGAGAATCAGGCCCGATGTAGTTCTTGTGAGTACAAGAGAATTTTTTTTATTTATTTTACAAGATTTTACCCGTGGCCACATCCGCTAGTAGGATGTCTACGTAACCCCACACTATATTACAAAGAGTGCAAAATGGGTCGAATGTTGTAGGAACATTGACTTGGGGACTCAGGCCTCGCGTAGTTCTTTCTTGACCTACGTTATTCCTAATAAGCTAAGTGATAATAGGTTGGAGGTTGATGAAGCTTCAAAGGTCGATGACCTTGGAGTCGATCAGGTCTTGGATTTTGTGGTGGAGTTTTAGGCAGTCGTTGACATCATGGCCACAACATTGGCAGTAAGGGCAGAATCCCAAACAGTCGGGATCACAACAATATGGTTGAGTTGGTGGCGGGAGAGGAGATATCACCCCACATTTCTTTAGCTTTTCAAAAGCTTGTCCCAAAGGTTGAGATAGCACAGCAGATCGAGGGTTTTGACACAAAACTTCACGGTATGTTCGAGCTGGTTGATCATGCTGATTTGATTCCCACATTCTCTGCAGCTCAGCAACATCGAGCTCATAGCCATAGCTCTCCATCTCTTTCATGGTCGAGTACGACAATTGCCCCATTTGGCTAAAATATTGAGGGTTCAATCCCGAGGCTATCATGAGTAGAGTTTGTTTCTCGGATGGTGGGGAAAAGGTCTTCTTGCTTTGGTGCACCCACCTTGAACAATAGTCTGAGAATGATTCATATGCCCCTTGGTTTATGTCTTTCAACTTTATCTTTTCTGGATCGGTTTGTTGATAGAATCGGGCCCACCCAAGGAATGCAGCACACAAATTTGGCCACGAGCTTCTACAACATGCTTTTAAGTGATAGAACCATTTCAAAGCTGGGCCGTCCAGACTTGTACCGAATAGAGGTGGAAAGTTTTCTTCTGAGATTCCGTGGATTGTCAATTTCTGGAAGAATTTGATGAGATGGACTTGAGCATCCTCTTTTCCGGTAAACTTGTCGGTTGTTGCGAATGTAAAACCCTTGGGATATCGGAAGTTAGGGAACAGGTTCAGTTCTGGGAGAGTGTATTCATCAGCTTTTGCACTCGCTCCCCAATCTTGGTTGAGACCTCTAATGACCTTGGGTCGAATGGGAGGGTAGAACGGTTGTTCGTTGGAGTTGGTCATAGATTGCATTGAGGGAACTTCCTCTTCATTCAGAATCGTCTCGTCGAAATAGGGCTTAAAGTAGGAAATTTGCTCAATGAGATCTTCTTCTAAGGGTACCACTGCAATTGCATTGATTGAGATTATCTCTTTGTGGTTTGGTAGCGGGTTTTTTGTGATGTTGGGATTGTCATTTCGGTTGACCACAAGCTTGTCTTGATCGATGAGGTCTTGAATTGTGTGCTTCAATGCTACACAGTTTTCTATGCTGTGGCCCGGGCCTTGATGGAAATTGCAGTGTTCATTAGGGTTGTAACCGGGGTAAGATTTCTTTGGGGGTGGTCTTGGAGTTAGAGGTTTGATCAGATTGGCTTTTGTTAGTTTGGAAAAGGCTCGACTGTAGCTCATGTTGATTTGGGCAAATTCCCTTTGTTTAGGCTTGTCGGAGTTTTTATTGCATGCTAGGAATGGTCTCAAGATGTGATCTCGTTGCATGTTAAGAATAGTCTCCTCAACCGTATCTTGACGGTCCAATATGGTTTGCATCATCATTTTCATTTCACTCAATGCATCAGGGTGGGGATTAATTCGGTTGTCATTGTCGTTGCTCCCTTGAGCATCAGCCATTTCAGATGGTGATTTTGGTGACTCACAAGTAGGTGCTCGAACTAATCTAGACCCGGATCGAAGCCAAAGGGTTGACCTACAAATTGAGGAAAAGAAGCGGTTTAGTAATGGTCGTGGGAGAAACGTAATTTTATTGATAGCGGGAGATGAAACGACAAAACTTATTTACAAGTGTGTTTCGGGAGAATTCCTTTATTAATCTTTGAATTGATAGTTTTTTTTTTTTTTGATGTTGAAATTTACAAGTTCAAAAACTTTGGTATTTGGAAAATAGTTGTGATATTTACAAAGGTAGAAAAAGAAAGTTTGTGTATATTTACAAAACTTTGTACAAGGTTGATTATATTCACACAATTAGAAAATTTGTGTATATCGACAAGGTTTGAGGGGTAGTGCCCGCATCCGTGAGGACTGCCTATGTATCCCTTTCAGGAATCAGGGCGACGTAGTTCGGAAGTGAACTACGAGAAGGTAGATTTTGAAAAGACCCTTTTATCTTTTGAAAAACGGAGACCCTATTATCTCGTTTGATTGGTTGAAGTAGATTTGGTTAGATCGTTGAAGGTTTGAGTAGACACCATCGTCTCGTTTTAAATTTCGAAAAACATTTGTTTTGAAGTTTGATTTTTCTCTTTTTGGGATTTTCGTTGGATTTGAACTTCTCGATTTGAAAACGAGAGAGGTTTTATTGGAAGTGGAAAAAATGATTTCTCTTTACAAAAGAAAAATAGTGAAGGTTGGATTTGATTGTAAAAAATAATTTATTTACAAAATTTGAAGGTATTTACAAGTAAAAACCTCATTTTCATTTTTGAAAAAACTTTGAGAGTTTTATTTGCAATTCTCAAAAGAATATAGAGTTAGTAGTTAGTTAGGTTTGAAAACATTTGGTTTTGTATTGAAGAAAGAAAGGTTATTTCAAAACTTTCTTTGAAACAAAAATCTTTTTACAAAAGAAGAAAATGTGTGTATTTACACAAAATTGAATTTTGAAAACGGTTGGAAAACCTTGACACTTATGTTAGACAAGACTCGTGAGTTAGACTCGGACTCGACAAATCACAAGAATGACTATGTATGTAGACGTAGTAACGACGCTATTCAAGCATGCGTTGGTCCATGTGTCCTACACTCAGACTCAGGGTGGTTGATTAAGGTATAATTTTTCTTCAAGTGACCTCGGCGCACTCCATTGTGCCCTCCGAGGGTTGAACGCTCTTGCATAGCCGGTCCTCAATAAGTCGCGGATACAAGTTTACGTTCTTAAGTATTTTATAATCTTTTCTTCTATTCCTGACCCGTCCTCAGTAAGGATAGGTGTCAGGCCTAAGTTTGGTTTTTCTAGAGAACAACATCACTGTGCAGTGTGTGCGGACCGGGGATTCAAACAGGCATTCCCAAACACACGTAATTTCACATATATACATGCTAGAGCAAGAATATACAAAAGCGATGGATCTACGCAACCAATACACGTCATTGATTCTAAAGAAGGAAATGATGTACTTTCAGGTCAAGGCCTCAAAAGGAATTTAGTTTATTTTTTTGTATAAAAAAATAAAAGAAATTAAATCTCCCCAGCGGAGTCGCCAGACTGCGGCGCCCGCAAAAAATGGTTTGAGGTTTGAATGGTTATTGAACTAACCGAAGTTGGATCGTTGAAAACTCAGAGTCGCCACCCTGTCTTTACCCCGACAAGGAAGGGTTTCGAAACAAGTTTAAAAAGCACAAGTTCGAAAACAAATGAAAGAATTTTACGGAAAACCTCTCTAAAACCAAAAATGACTCCATACGCCCTAAGGCAAAATTCCGTTTTATTATATTTACCAAACGGTTTGGAAAACTGGTCTGCGAAATAGAGAAAAAAGGTTCGGGGCCTTAGTTAAGGGGTGCGAACATTTGGAACTCGTCTCCCCTTCCGTCATAAGGGCGGGCACTTACTAATACATCATATCCTTCTAAAGATTCTCGCTGAATTGATTACGTTAAGATCCATATAAACAAGTAGAAATAGAAAAGCATATATATTCACATTGTCATTCACATGCAAGAGTTTAGAAAAAGAATTTACAAAAGATTTCCCGAGTCTTTTGGGTACGGACTTGGGGGGTTTGAGCACCAAAGTTGCCCTACGTACCTTTCATCGTGGGATTGGAATCCACTCGAGGATCAAAACCCTACGTAGTTCTGACGGGCAGCCCCACGACAACGGCCTTTTCCACTGGGGGGTAGTGGGTAATATCCGCGAGGGTGGATGGATGGATCCACATGGTAGATATCATTCCACTGGGGAAATGATCGGGTTGATTCCACTGGGGATATCACCAATGTGGGGGTAGAGATGGGTTTTACTTCGCTTGGAAGTGGTAGAAAGTCGTTTCATTCAAAGTCGTGCTATTGAGAGACTTTATAGATGACTCACATTAGAGTCAAGTCGATCCACGTAGAATAGAGCAAGGTATATTCCGCTTGCATCTATGTGTCTCTCGTCGAGACGGCGATCGCCATGATCACCATGCCTCCTGAACCAGGCATGCCTCTTGAACGAGGTCTTAAAGTGGATGACTCAACCTCTCTAAGGCGAGTTTATAGATTAGACCTCTCAATAGTTTGACTATGGTTGAATTGACTCTCGCGGGGAGATTTAATTGGAAAATGGATTGGGTTGTGTGTTTGGGCTCGGTGGAATTGGCCGTATCGTTAGAGCTGCCCGTGTAGGCCCTACAACAATATAAGGAAAATAAATCGCCGATTCGATTATGTTCGATCAAGTGGTGTTCCACTGGGGCGTTGGTGGAATAGATGGTAGAGGTGAATGTAGATCGACCTCATGATCGCGCATAAGCGAATTGGCAATCCTTGCCTAGTGTTGGGGTAGGGCCCCGTCCAAAGTCCATACAAGAACGGGAAAGAAAACTTTACATGCAAAACACATCGAAGAAAGTTCATTTACTTCCATGTACAAAAAGTTTTGGAAAAAGAAATGAATTTCTTAAAACGTTGAGAAAAAGAGAGAAAACGACTTTAATTAGAAAAACTAAGAAAAGAACGTTTGAAAACAAACGAGAAAACATTTTTAGGGGTTTTTGGTTTTATTAATTACATTATTTACATAAGGGGGTCGATTTTAGTCCTTATTGACTTTAATTGACTCGGGTTGACTTCGGTTGACTTGCACCTATTTGCAAAGTTGACTTTAGACGACTTTTAGGTTGATTTGGGTTTGACTTGGGTAGACATTGACATTGGTAGACTTGGGTAGACATTTGGCGTTGGTAGACTTGGATAGACGTGTTTGACTTTAGTTGACTTTGGTTGACTTTAGTTGACTTTGGTTGACTTTGAGTAATTAGTTGGATTTTAGTAGACTTTGGTAGACTTGGTTGTATTAGGGTAGACTTTGAATAATTAGTTGGATTTTAGTAGACTTGGTTGTAATTGAATTGGTTTTAGACGATGGTTGACTTTCATTGACTTGACCTCGATTGACTTGACTTAGGTAGACTCAACTTAGGTAGACTTGACTTAGATTCACCTAGACTTCTTTCTAAGTGTTTTAAAGTCATCAATCAAATGGGTTGATCAATTAAACTTCCTATTAAGTCTAATTGTTTTTATAAATTGGGTTGAGTAGACTCCTAATTAAGTCTAAATCGATTTTAGCGTTTTGACATCTCAATGAGGTGGACTAATTAGACTCCCTATTAAGTCTAACCATTTAATTAATTATGACAATTAATTTGGGTGATAAAACTTGTCATTTTCAACCCCAAAAACAGAAAATTGATGGAAATCGAATGGTTTGAAAGATCAAATCAAATCTTCAAATTTTTCTGGGTTGAAAGTGGGTTCATGAACATCTTGGGATCACACATGAATTTTTTCATGACCCCAAAAGTCCATTTACTCACAAAACAAATTTAAGGTTGAAATTCGGATTTCTGAGCAAAACAGGATCTGTTTTCAAAAAATCATAGCCGTTGATAAAGACATGACAAAATTTTGAACCTTAGCTTTCTGGAAACTTGAGAGTCTAATCTTCAACTTTTATGAAGGAAACATACCCAGAAAAGGTCGTTTTCAACTCGAAAAACCTCGTTGAATACAGCTGGTCGGAGCAGGGACCAGTTTTGAGTCATTTTATTGCAAAAATCATCATAAATAATCTGGTTTGAGTTTGGATCTGAAATTTTTCAGGGTTGCATTTAAGACCCCAAAGAAGAGTTTTTTATAAAATCAGGAATTTTAACAAAAGGGAAGAGTTTATACGGATTTTGGAAGTCAGACTGAAAAACAGTTTTCAAAGAACAAAAAATCGGATTGAGTTGTAGATAGTTTTTGTACATGGAAATAAATGTAGAAAAATTTGTGAAAAATATCAAATCACCACAAAAGGTCAATAAAACAGTAGAAATAAGAAAAACACACCAATGGGCACTCCACTCCTAAAACTCTCTCATCTAATGTTCCCCTCAATAAAGGGAACGGCCCCCGTAAGGCCCTAGAAGTTGGCTTATGGATCTTGGTGTGGCTCAATAAACCACACTAGACCCATTACCAACCAAGGCTAGACAAAAAACAAGTTAGTAGAGTATTTGATGAGAAAATAAATGAAATAACAATAAAGAAGAAGAAAGGGAACAAGAATGCTACCTTTGAGGCTCAATGGTTGATGATCCTCCAATGTTAGGGTACTACAATATCTAAGTTGATTTTAATCTAGGTGAGATTGATTGATTTCACTTACCTAGGCTAAGATGATCCTAATGCTACCCATTTATTAGATTGAATTAGAATTAAAGTGGAGTTTTGATGTGGAAATGAATAAGATAAAATGAGAATGAATGTAGAAGTAAATGCAAATGAGCAAATGCTCTTCTTTTCTTCTTTGCTTGGCCGGCCCTTTAGGCTCTTTTCTCTCTTTTGTTTTGCTTTGTTTTTTTGAGCAATGAATGTGTGTGTTGATGTTAAATGAGGAGTGTTTGCTTAAGGGTGAAGAGAAGAGAATAAAATGAGTGAATGAGAATGAATGAGCATGATAAATATCACACTAATTGAACAATAAAATAAAAAGAGAACTTGCTCTCCAAGCTCCAATTTGGCCGGCCCTTCCTAGCCTCCCAACTCATCAAATTTTTTTGTCTCTTGCTCTTGTAATGAAGGGAGAGAATCAATGAGTCATCAATTGAAAATTAAATCAAAAATCAAATAGTTAGCATATTGTTAGCATCTTGTTAGAGTAAATGTGAGTGACATGGGCATGACATATAAAATGATGTCATTGCCTATGTAGTTTAGTAGTACAAAAATGAAATCGAGTTTGGCTCGCCTCGAGCAAATTTACCTCGGTTTGCGCGAAAATGAAAACCGGGTGAATTAAATCAAAGAATAAATGAATTTGGAATTAAAAGCAATGAAAATCAATATTATTAATATTATTAATATGATTTTCGAAATTTATAATAATAATAGAAAAAATGGTGAAATTAAAATTGTTGAGAAATCGTTTTGTTTGCAAATAAACGAATAGAAATGGGTAAATAGAAATGAATAGAATGAAATTGAATTAGAAAATAGAAATAGAATTAGAAAATATAAACAGATTAATAAAAATGAAAATAAAAAAGGTGAGACAAAATTTGGTGTCTACACCATGCACCATCTTTTCTTTGCATATTTCCTTCTGAACTGATTATAGGCCATTGAGACATGAAATTTGCTTCCTTTTTCCCATGTCTTAACTAATTCTCTTGATGCCTCAGCTCAGCAGAATCCCATCTCTGACATTCATAATACTTCTCCAACACTCTGAGCTGCTTGGAGTTGTCTTTATATCGATCCCAACAGTCTTTTCCTTTCATGGTGTATGCCTTGATCCACTTCAACCACATCCCTCCCTTGTCCTCACTAATTTTCCAAATCCATTTTACCAACATGGCTTTATTCCAAGCCAGTTTCTGCTTTATACCCACCCCAGCTTCTTCTCTAGGTGCACAAAAGCTGTCCCAGCTTTTATAAACCATTTTCCTCTGGCCATCATTTACCCCCCAAAGGAAATTCTAGCAAAGTCTTTTGATTTTCTTAAGAATTCCCATTGGAATTAGCAGGCCGGCACTCCAAAAATTCTCAAGACCAAAGACCACTGACTTGATAAGTTGGATTTTTCCATCATAAGAAAGGAAATAGGTTGACTAGTGCTGGATAGAAGCTTCTAACTTTCTCAAAAGCATATGGTAAATGTCTGAGCTCAATTTTTTGGTGTGCAAAGGGAATACCAAGATACCTAAAAGGAAACTGACCTTTAGTGAATCATGGTTCCTTCAAAATGAGCTCTTTGACTCTATCTTTGACCCCTCCAAAATATATGTTTGTCTTAGATAGGTTAGTAGCTAATCCAGACATCCTAGCAAATTTATTAAGGCACCCCAAGACTGCCTTAACTTATGGAAGATCACCTCTAGTGTGTATCATCAGGTCATCTGCAAAGGTGAGGTGACTAA
Source organism: Spergularia bocconei (assembly GCA_963457585.1). NCBI lineage: Eukaryota > Viridiplantae > Streptophyta > Magnoliopsida > Caryophyllales > Caryophyllaceae > Spergularia > Spergularia bocconei. Next base: position 5,710,449 of record OY734958.1, read on the forward strand.
GCCTCACTTTAGAACATTTAGGATGCAATGAGAAGTTTTCCTAACTTGGCATCTGCCTCAGCAACCTTGAAAGTATCTCCATACTCAGGACAAAAATAAGGGGGAGAGAGGGTCTCCCTATCTTAATCCACACTTCCTAACAAAGAAACCTTCTGGTTTCCATTAAATTTCAGTGAAAACCATGGGCTGCTGATGCAGGCCATGATCCAATCCACAAACAGATTATGAAAACGTAAACCTTCTAACATGCTTCTGACAAAGTGCCAGTTAAGGAATCAAATGCTTTTTTGATGTCCACCTTTATCAGGCATCGAGGTGAAACATTCTTTTGCTTGTAGCCTTTAACTAAAACTTGTGAGAGCATAATGTTATCAAAAATGCATCTGCCCTTGATGAAGGCAGCTTGCTCTTCTCCTATGAGTTTAGGCAGAATATCCTGAAGCCTATTTGCAAGCAGCTTAGTCACTCTTTGGTAGAGTGTTGAGCAGTATGAAATAGGTCTAAACTCAGTAACACTGGCAGCATTCTCTTTTTTTTTGAATCAGAGAAATGAGTGTACTATTAGCCTGTCCAGGCATCTTCTTGGTGTTGAAAAACTCCAAGATTGCTTCAGTAAAATCATCCTGTACCATGCTCCAATTTTCCTTAAAGAAACCAGCTGGAATAACCATCTTGACCCGGGGCTTTTGTTTGAATCAATGTCAAACAAAGCTTTTCTAATTTCCTCCCTGGTAGTAGGTTTTGTGATGTTCTTGTTTTCCTCATTATTAACCTTTGTACCCTTGTTAAAAACTTGTTCATCAATTGCATCTACATGGTGATTTGTTCCCAAGAGAATTTTATAATAGTCAATGAAAGAAGCAATGATACCGGGTTGATCAGTATATGTAACTCCATTCATATCAGTGATCTTCCCAATCAAACTTTGATGCATTCTCTCAGCTATTTTTGCATAAAAATATCTAGAGCTACAATCACCCTCTTTAATGTGCTGCAGGTTTGGTCTTTGACTAAGCATACTCATCAGGCCCGTCTAAGCCCAAGTTCAGAGTGGACGACGGAACAGGGCCCCCGAATATAAGGGGCCCCCATTTCATAACAACATCTACTTAATGTATTGCATGCATAAGCTTTCATATTCTAATGCTTGGCCCAGTGATAGCCCATGTATTATGTCCAACCCACACCCTGGGTTCGATTCCTCTTGCTCGTCATTTTGAGGCCTTTTTTACTCTTTGTTTTTACCTTTCTTTTAGAGTACTTGCCAAAATCTTCACCTTGATTTTCAATCCCTGGGATAGATTCATCATCTTCATCATCTGACAGTACCAATGGCGGGATACCTTGTATGTCTGAGATTTTCCTATGTTTCTGCGCATCTGATGTCGAAGGGCCTGTTTTCTTACTTAAGATCTATTTGTAATTTTAATAGCTGCTTGTTCTTGCGTTTATTTACTTGCTCGTGTGATTTTGATCTTGATTTCCCAGAAGAATTTGATCTTGCCATGGCTGGATATGTTCTTCTGACAAATCGCCTTAGAATCGTCGCTCACCTCTTTTTTGTTGTCCGTACATTCTTTTTTCGATATGAAGTCGACTCTAGTTTCTACTAATACTTAATCATACATAATATTTTATATCATGTGATGATACTTTAAAATCATATATGACATGATATAATTATAAACGGATGCGGATCTCATATAGTTATTTTTTTTGGTAGAGTTAACTTTGCTAAGACTAGTAATAAGACATAGTAAAAAGAATCTTAGGATGCACATAGAAAATGCAAAATATTAATAATTACCTTATTTAGTAAACTCTACCATATAAAGTTTATTTTCAATTCAGGGATCGAATCCAAATCCATATCTATCTATATAATATAATTAGCGGTGCATTTCCAGTCTTTTTAGGCCATCTACATCAGCGTTGACATCAGCGACATGTCATATACCTGATGTCATCAACGACTATTTTCGACAATAAGATCAATCTAAATAATGGTTATTATCTTAATTAAATTAATATGTAATATAGTTTAAACCTAAAATGGCCGAAATTTAAGTCAAAAATGATATAAAATCTTTACAATCAACGTAAAAAATAATCATCAATTACCATAAATAATGTAAGTTTATTTACAATGAATATATAAAACGGAATATAGGATATATTAAAACTAGAAATAGAATAATTTTAATATTCTATAACTAAAAATTCGTTCTTTTACTAAGTAATTTTAATTTCGTATAGATCATATATTTGCCGTTGTTTCTCCATTTATCTCGGCATAATATCGCTGGAAAAAAAAAAGATGAAAAACATAATCCTTATCTTAGGCAATAAAAAACTGTTTTTTCCTAATGATCCAATATCATTAAGAATAAATTAAATCTTTAAAAAAAATTCATTGAAATGAATAATCTCCTAAATCAAAGCAATATAACGGAAATCTAACACAAAAGGCAATAATATCTCAATTAAGGCACATACGTACACACATAATATCTTTCAATATTTGGAGTATATATATCAGCCCTAATTAACGCATAATATTGTGCAAAATCCGCCCCTAGAAGAGTGCAAATTCTTTCTTAAAATTGTGCAAATTAATGGCAAAGAATATCACAACTAGCTAGAGTAGGTTAATTTAGGAAACCCACTTTCACGTTCAATGATAAAACAAATTCCTCTCTTCCATTCTTTTTGCTCTGGTTTCCGAATTTATTTTGCTTTGATGATCACGTTTGTTATGAGTTTCTGACCAAGATTGTATTTTTTGAATATAAATCATGCAAGTTTTACTTTTTAAATTTGTGGGTTTTGCAGTTATGAAAACGTACGATAGGAGGGAACAGGTGAGTTGATTTAGCAAACCTTCTTCTGGGTATGATTGTCTCAACACTTCACCTAATTAACGCTCATGGTAATTTAAACCTTTAATTTTACCTTATTTTCTAAGGTTTTCATTCTTTTCTTTTTTGGCACGAAATTTCAAATTTCACAGGTTTCTTTTATCAGGTTAGCATCTGTATTCATTTTTGCGTCACTATTATTCGACTTCTATTTAGATTAGCATAATACGAAGTATAACATTTGATTGTTTGATTGAATTTTTTTTTTTTTAACGTCAAGTGATTCAAAAATGGTACTCTGCATGATTTGTACGACATGGAAGGCCATATTCTTTGGTACAAAAGTCTCAGTCGCCGTGTTATTGATCTACTACCTCTGATTGCCTCTTTGTGTTAATGGTATCACAGCCATATTCTCCATACCATTTTTATGATAAACTCCAAGATTTTTTCTTGGTTTATTCTATCCGAATGAAAATCTCCTATATCACTTTTATTTGTTCGATTTTAGTAATCGGTTCAAACCATTTTTAATTGCAGCTTTGATTTCCTTGAAGTTGTTCAGCCTGATTGGTTGAGCAAAATTTCTCCATGATTGCTGCTCCAAACAGGAGCAGGTTCTTATGTTTTTTATAGAAGATATCCTAAATACAACAAATTGGGCGAGGATGTGATCAAAATGATGAAATGATTGGGACATTTTTCAGTCCATGTTGTTGTTTAATATATTTGGCAAACAAAATTCGCATGTTGTATTGAGGAAAATCCTTGAGCATGTACTATGTTCTTCGGGGCTGACCATTTCAATGACACTCAAGTTTTAGGACTGCTGCTTGGGTCCTATTTAATATAGAAACCCAAATTAACATGAAAGATATTAAATTGATCTACGACACTCAAGTTGCTAGCCCAAATGCTTGGGTTGTATTTCTTAATTATATTCATATACTCATTGGACAGTTTCTCCTTTATAGGCTAACATTAAAAGTTGCTTAACATTTTTTTTTTTACTTTGTTATTGTTTGTTTTGTTTCTATTTTTGTTTGAGAAAATGGTGAGTTAATACTTTTGCTCCTCTCGGTTGGTTTCGTATCCAGTTTCTTTGATGTTGGTCTACACTACAAACAACTTTTTATATCATTCTGTTATCGAGAAGACCGGTACAGGGACATTGGCATGGATTGCTTGACATCCTATTTCTAGACTACAATTAGGAAGTTGTTGTGACAATCAGAGGATGGAATAGGATCTTCAGGCCGAATGTCTTGCTGTCCGAGGTGCACTCCGATTGGCCAACTTCGATTTGTGTTTTCAGTGATTGTTTCGGCAACACATACACACATGGCGGTGCTATTGCAATTTGGCATAGAATCACTCATGGACGGACTCTGAAATTGCTGCAATATTTTCAAGGCTAACAGGGAGTAGATCAGTTATGTCGATCAACTAGCCACGTCTAGCAGGTCCGGAGCTACATGCCTGTTCACTTCCTCATCTCCCCTCTTGACTTTGTTTAATGCAATTTTCTTGACAACTATTTTACTAAGTAGAATTCGTTGCTCAATTTTCAGTTTCGGGAATTTGAGCATTTTACTGAAAGTAGTTATTGTTATTATTATCTTTATTTTCATCTTTTGTGAGTTAACTCGAATCATATGTTGTTTCATTCACTTTAAGAGCCAAAGCACCAGGTAACTCTAAATGCGTTTAACTTACTAGACAAATCAAGAAGTTATTCAATTAACATATTCAAGAAGTTATTCAAGTACCATATTCAATTGATACTACGGTTGTGATTAGTTTAATTAGTAAATTGTTTTAATTTTAAGGTTATTTTGCTAAATGACTCATATATGAGAGGGTATCCATGGTTCTAATTTTAGCTTTACGGAAAATTCTAATCATGGAAAACTCATACCAGTTTCAATGTTGATTGATAACAATCTATGTAATTTACATGGGTGAGCAACTATAGAAAATGCACGAGTGTCAAATACATCATACTAGCCCGTACAATACCAGTAGATTTAACAGCATTAAAACTATGTTGTGTGTCATATATTATTCATCTTAAGATGCATTGATCGATATTGATAAATTACTACTATCATTATACTAAAATTTCGATACATTTAATAACAATGTTATATAACAGTTTGTGCAATTTTACACGGGTCATCACTGATTTCATACAACATCCAATGCAATTTTGCTCGGGTATATAACTACATGTCAAATTTTGGTAAAGTTAGTATGTATGGGGTAGAGTCTAGGTAGGCTAATACGGATGAAAAGTACATCAGTAATTGTGTTTTTTTAATTAACTTATTTTGGTATTAAAACTATGGTGAAAAAATGTTTTTTTTCCTATTCTTATTTCCAGTTGCATGTTATTGATTACAAGACTAAGCAAAATAAAATGGGAAGAAAATAGTGAATTATTATTTACTAAAAAGTCGCACTTAGGATTCTATTATTTTATTAATTAAAGATTATATTCTTTCGGAAAAATTTACAAAAACGTGATTAGTGGGGTATAAGAAATGAAACACGAAACTGGAACATGTGATCGGCACAACAAATCATATAATGTTTTATCGTTGTTCTTAAATCAACTATTACGGGTCAACGGGTTGGGTCAGAGTTAATCCAAAAACATGTTTGTCAAAACACATTTAATTTAAATAGGTTGACTTCTATAAACCAAAATTATGGCCAAAAAGTAGTGGTTCGCAGGTCATATAAACCAAATTAATTACATCGCCATGTTTTTTAGATGCGTAACTTCGTGTCATGTGTTTTTGTTTATTTATTGTACATATACTTATTTAAAGTTCTATTTTAGATTGTAATACGAATTGCATATTTTCAAATACTAAAACATATAATATAAAAACGAGTCATCACTAAATCATACAACATGCAATGCAAATTTGCACGGTTGACAAACTAAGGATCAAGAACTGGTCAAGTTAATAAAGGATCGTGTTGTGTTAGGACAGTACGTGTGGAAATTACATCATTAATTGTTTTATTCACAGTATATCAACATTGAAACTATATTAAAAGATTCTTTTAGTCTTATTTCAGCCACATGTTATTGATTATTACAGAGGCTGTGCAAAATCATATCGGAAGAATACAGTGAATCCAAGGAGTATTGTAGACACCCTACTTGGGGGCTTCCCTTATAGCGCCCGATGATGACAACGGACTTAATACGCGATAATCGGTTTTGTATGCCAACGAGTTTTGTACCCGGAGTATGGCCCAAATGGTCATTTGATCTAAGTCTTGACTCAAGTGGTTATTGGTGGACTATTTGCATTGGGCCACATTTGCATTCCTGACCCAATAATAAAGTGGACAATTTGTGACATTGCGGCTCAGCCGCGTTTGTTGATCTCGCATGTGTATATGGCCCAAATAATTGGATGCCACTCCACCAACTGGCATTCAAAAGCAGTTTCTACATTTCACGCCTGTTTCCGTGTTTGTTGCGTGCATTTCTCATTTTCACACCTTCGTGTGATCTGGATAGAGCTCCCATTTCCTATTTTCAGTTCATCATTCATCCATTGTGTTTTCCATGACTTTGTCAACCATTTTTCCCCTCTTTATCCTCCTATTATCCATACACAATATCTACCCATTTTGCTATTATCTCCAATTGTTTTCATACGTTGGAAGCTAGCATTTTCCTTCTCTTGGAGACTAACCCTAGGGTAACCTAGCCTAGGTAGTTTCCTATATAAGAGCCTCACATTTTCATTCACAAACACAAAAGAAAACCCTACGGAGGACACCACACGCAAGCCACCAAACTACACTTTACTAAGCCTTGCTCTCGACACTTGAGAGCAAGGTCATAAAACACACACACACTACAGCCATACACACATATTGCAATCAACTCGGAGGAACATCCACCATAGCTCGATCACCAGTTCGAAGGTCGAGACTCGATCGTTGGGTCAAGTGGAGAAGACGGCTCGGGGATAGAGGTTGGGCTCCTTGGCATACGAAACCGAGATTCGCGAAACATCGCAAGTAAGTCCTGAGGGCCCTTAATTAACAAACATTTCAGTCGAATGACCTTTCGCAAAACTCGTTTTCGTAGAATATTAGTACGCATGTCTTTGCAATGTGTTTTCTAATTTAACTTTATCATGAAATCATGCTTTTGAGTCCATGCATGCGTAGGAGTTTGATATCTATATGCTTGGTCAACCATAATTGATGTATGCATGGATTATGTTTCATATATATGCTCGAAAGTTTGTTGTTAATTATTTAAATCTTTTTAGGCCTATTCATGATTAATAAGCATGTTTTGTGTTTCATGAGTTCGGTGTGTTGTTGGATGCTAATCATGCTTTATTTAAACTTGTCGCATGAAATTTATTTGGTTTCGTATGTTAATTGTTATGTGCTTCCGTCGTCGTTTAATTACTCTTAATTTATCATGGATCAATTAGTAGAGACCGTCGACCACGACGGGCGGTTTGGGTGCCTAACACCTTCCCAACCCGTAACCTTGCACGAACCCATTCTAGGTTCGTGGGGTCCTAAAAAAGAAAACCTCGCTGGCGAATCCTGGTCAATAGCAATTCATTTACGGAGGGCGAATCGGCCCACCCGGCCGGTACGGTACCTCACAGTGGCGACTCCGCTGGGGACTTGCAAAACTCAAAAATTGATCCGTAATAAATTTTTAGTAATTGATTGACATTGCATTTTCATATAGCTAGTTTGCATGCTTTCGTTAGTACGCGAGCGACAGGATTTACCCAATTATTCACCCGTGGTTTCGATCACGAAAGACGCCCCTCCTCGTTAGGCCCATTCGTCACTACAACGAGCATCGCGGTTAGTCTTTCACCCCACTGACGTCTATGCTCGTCCATTCGATGAGTATAGGGGAGTAACTCTGTTGCCACGGTCCTTCCGCAAAGCAATAGAGCATACTCTTAGTCGTGGGTAAGCCTTAGCCCAAACCTACCCTTTTAGATTAACTTAGAACTTTAGCCATGACACCGGTTGCATTATGTGTTTTTCTTTTTCAAATCTGCGTCGTTAAGTTTTCCCCGTATGTTGGGTTGATCGTACATTCGTACGTACGTGTTCTGTGATTTGTCTTCTAGTTGGTTCATTCGAATTAGTTTCATTCTGCATCTAGGATATCATTAGTGTGGTCCCCACCAATTATAGATTATTTTAGGTTTGAACACAGTCACGGGTCTAGCATCTTGGTGGCATCTCAATGGCATTGGAGTAGCATTTTGGTTATTTTTTTAATTAAATAACTAGAGACCGTACCACCACCCCAAAAGTCTAGTAGCATCCTAGTGGCATCACAATTCCACCATACCCGTATTATGTGTAATTTGAGATAAGATAAAACACATCTTAGGAAAGAATGGATGTTAACTAAAGTATAACTCTATCACGTCACTTTATTGGAGCCAAATAATTTTCCACTTCAATAGAGCAGCCCTACACTAATAATAATCGAGACTTGAGTCATGTAACGTAAAAAAAAACTGATGGTCATTAGCCAAGTTTAGCCTCATCGTCGGTATACCAAACGAGATCAAAAAAAACTTGTTCAAAATGTCTATGTTCATCTTTTGTTGCATGGTATTTCCCATTCATGTGCATTAAAGTTGATAGGTACATTGTTTTACCGTAAAAACCCACGAAGTATGCCTATCGACCAAATTTCGCAAAAACTGATTTCAAGGTGACATATTCGGCTTCATCAACGATGTACTAAACGACCACCAAATTCATCATTCAAGATCTCTATGTGTTCATCTTGTTGCATACTTTATCTCGATTATTTGCGCTTAAGTTGATAGGTACCCCTTTGTTCCATAATAATTCACAAAGTCTACCCATCAACCAACCTTGCTTTGAAAGGATTTCAAGTAGCCCATGTTCCTGCCCACCGACGATGTACTATACGAACTCGAAAATGCTCATTTCAAGTATCTACGTGTTCGTCTTGTTGCACACTACATTTCACATATGTGCGCTAGAGTTGATATGGACCGCTTACTTTGTACGAGTTTCCCAAGTATCCATGTCGACCAACGTATTCAAAAAAATCTCGTCAAGATGCCATTTTTGTCCTTGCCGTTGATGAACCTAACAATGTCCGAAAAGATCTTTACGAGTATATATCCACGCGTTCAGCTTGCTAAGTTTTATATCCTATGATGTGTGTATGAGTTGATAAGACCTCTTTGTTTCCTTAAAGTTCCACAAAGTATTCTTGTCAACCAAATTTCACAAAACAAAAAAAATGGATGTTTTTGAAAAGAAATAAGTGGGATTATAAATGACTTGTCTAACATGTAGATGTTACGTAAAATGATCATGCATGCATTTAGAGTAGATTTAGAGCATGTAATTCTTAGGCTTCATTTCTTAATCACGCAAGGACGCAAAATGCATGTAGTTGGACATATATTCATACAAAATCACGCATCATGATTTTTTTTATTATTATATTCTTCATGCATTTCGGTATTGTGCATGAACATTCCCTTGCATGGACTCGTACACATTTATCTTGTCTACTTGTGATCCATTTTACAATGAGAGTGTAATTTGATTTGCATGAATTTAAGACCCCCTCATAATTATTTACAATGGTGAGCATATCCATACACATAAAAAAGGTGACAAAAATTAAATTTCAACTTCGGCTCTTAACAAAGTAAGGTCGACACGTAAACAATAGCACACACTCTGGCCATTACCCCATCGGAATTGTCACAAAAAAAATTCAAATAAAATGTGCAAATGGACACTCACCACTACAATATTCACGAGTGACTTGTTTAGTAAGCCCAATTTGTATTGCTTGTACTATCTCCAAAGGCCAATTTCTCACTTCAAGCTTTTTTCATCTCAATCACGAGTTTACTGAGAGGTACATTTTGCATCCTTATGACTAATCTCCAACTCTGACAAATGACAAGCCCATGTTAAAAAGACTAGGTTTGCATTTCATTCTAAAGAAAAAGAACTCACAATGGAATTTCAGTTCAAGCAACAATAAATCAACAAGTTAACAGTGATTCAAATTTTGCAACCAGGATTTAGTCACATTTTGTTTACTCCAAGTCTAATGTAGGATACCCTTCGCCTCCATCCAATACCTCATCTATCTTCGTCGATCAACCTACCAGAGTTCCAAGCATTCTTTGTAGATTCATTTGACACCTCGAAATTATTCATGGTTATGACAACCTTAACCACGTCATGCACATTCGACATAGTTGGCAACTTTTGTTCATCACCATGTTATGAAATGGTCATTCTTCTAAGATTCTCAAATTCACTTTTCGGTAACAATGACAATATGAATTACTCGCCTGTTTTTTAAAACTTTTTCCAGGCAATTAGCCATGACTCTTGAACGGGACATACTTGTGCAACCCTTCTAAGTCATTATGCATCATTGTTGCCCACACAAAAATCAGAAATTACAATCGTGGCTCATCAACTTTTATACCTGTTGCCACTGTCAACAATCTAGAATCAAGTCACGAGAATTTGAGCCTTCTCAAACGCGCTTTTCACGGTTGCACCAATACAATCAAGCGCATGTTCGAACAGTTTTTGCCACGTTGTCTTAGCACGTTGATCGATCTTTGACCCTTCCACCAAGCCATACCCTTATCCTTTAGAGTTAGACTTGGAAATTTGACCATCAGTCATCCTCAGCACCTCCACACCATCTCTAGACTTGCCTACCTTTTATCTTCCAACCATAGCATCGACAAACCAAGCCTTTTTGAATATGCAACAGCCCTCACTTTTTTTTCTCAAGCCATCTCACATCACTAAAGCCTACCATTCATATCATGCATGTATCCCATGTAACCCTACAAATGCTCATGAGCCAAAATTTCCAAAGCCGTCAAGCTTACACATTTCATTGAACCTCCTTTAAGCCTTGTATATTCCCCCTTTAGGGTCTTCATCACAAAATTGAGTCACAAACTACTTTGTTGTACATTGTTCAAATTCTCATGGTTTCACACTCGAGAGTTCAATTTAATGTCATCGGGTACATTCTATCTGAGCACACAAAAGTTAAACATCGAAGTCAAATGAAGGAGATCTAGACCAAAGATGCTATTAAAGATATCTTCATGCAATACATTTATATTCAAGCTAAGCTTGGGGGCTTCTATTTCAAGTGAGGAATAACAAGATCATCAACTTTCAAATGTGCACACAATCAATTTTGCCTCTCTTTGTTTCCTGGATCACTTTTGGATGTAAAGTCTTCTTCAAAAAGTTTCAACACACCACAGGAGTCTAGCTCTCGGCATGCATTTCATGTTCTCTCATGCACCAAACACATTTGCATTCATTTACGCATAATTGTCCAATTGCCAAGAGTCTACTAAGGTCAAATTTGTGTTGCATTTTCTAAAGTCTCCACGAGTCACACTTGTTGCATGCATGTCATGAGTTCATTTGCATTTGGCGTATCATGTTAATCCCAGTTCAACAACACTAATCAAAAGCAAAATGATGAGCACAATTCAAGGACAATAGAGAAAACCCCAATAGTACTCAAGCTTAGGGTTAATCTACACCATATCTCTACCAAGGTTCGCTAGACGTTAGAGAGCAAAGTGCACACCATGAGTTTCTCCAAGAAATCAAGATTTGAGTCCCCAAGGCAGCAAAAATTGTACAACAAAAATCAAATCCTTTTGTCCAGTTCATATAGTTCACTAGACTATAGAACCAACACAATTTGCAAGAACATGTCGTCAAGAGATTAGAAAAAATTGCAGTCGTCAGACTATAAAATTCAACTTTAATTCAGCAGTCGCGAGACTATAAATCCAGTTCAGCAACCAATTTCAATTCAGCAGTCGCCAGACTATAAAATCAAATTTTGCAGTCGCCAGACTATAAAATCCAATTTTGCAGTCGCGAGACTATAAATCCAGTTCAGCCCACAATTTTAATGCAGCAGTCGCCAGACTATAAATGTTCAAGTGCAGCAGTCGAAAGACTATAAAAACAAGTGCAACAGTCGACGTACTATAAACAACGACTTATCCTAGATGACAACTTCGGCTATTTAAGATGACATTCTACTCTACATCAACACGTTTCGGATGATAACTTCGCCCATCTGAAATGCCGAGCATTTGACAGTCGACGGACTATAAACGGCGACTTATCCTAGATGACAACTTCGCCCATTTAGGATAACATTCTACTCTACGTCAACACGTTTCGGATGATAACTTCGCCCATCTGAAATGTCGAGCATTTGGCAGTCGACGGACTATAAACGGCGACTTATCCTAGGTGACAACTTCGCCCATTTAGGATAACATTTTTCTCTGCGTCAATTCATTTCGGATGATAACTTCGCCCATCCGGAATGCCAAGCATTTTTTCTCAACAACAAAGCTACGTGAAGACCTGTTTCGAGTGGTTACTACGCCCATTCTGAGTAGGCAACATCCGTCAACAATGCGCGAAAGCATGTCTTGAATGACAACTTTGCCCATTCAAGATACTTATTCAACACATTTCGATCGACAACTTCGCCCGTTCGAGATGGTTACTACGTTCTTTTTATCGATGCTTTATGTGACTTAGATAAGCACTCTATGTTCATGTTTGCATCCGATTGCAATTACCACTACTACAAAACCTCACATAGACGGCGGTCTTTTTCATGCATAGACATCAGTTTCCCAAGCGACGTTGAGTTGAGTGACATCTATGTTATCTCAATAGACATCGGTTTTCCAGCCCACGTCCATTCATTTAATACACATCGGCTTTTTCAGTAAATCCCATGTCTATTACATTAATAGACATCGGATTTCAATAAAAAAAAACCCATGTCTATTACTTTAATAGACATAAGATTTTAATACAAAACCCATGTCTATTACCTTAATAGACATCGGATTTCAAATACAAAACCCATGTCTATTATTTGAATACACATCAGTTGTTCGGAAATAACCTATGTCTATAGAGAGCAATATACATCAGACTTTCCAAAAGGCCGATGTCTTTTCTCTAACATAAAAGGAAAAAAAAAAATTGCCAGCAATACTCAATGGTATGGAGCAATGGTGAAAGTGGATGCCAAGCGCCATGCCAACATTTATTACAATAAATACATTCTTGTATACATTGCAAACATAATAAGATACTCGTATATTGAGCATAATTTACAGATTCCAATATTCTATTACTCCATATTAAACTAGAAGACCATATACAAATTTCAACACTCGTACCTCAGTCCTCACATACTATCGTTTCTCTAATACGAGACTAACCAATATGGTGTGCACCTGAGATTTGCACTCCGATCCTTCTGCATCTTTAATCTTCAATCTTCAGTTAATTACACTTCTACATTGTTGTACACCTCGGATATTCGGCTAACCATAAAACTTAAAAATTTGATAGATACAAATCTTTCAATAGCTTCTTAGCAATGGTAAATAACAAGTATATATGATTTCTAACCTATGAGTACTGAATTAACATGAGTCAAAAGGTTTTAGACCTTAGCAAAGAAGTGATATGTAAGAACACCAACAACCAGCCTTTCCAAATCCCCCATCTAGAATCAGAAGTTTCCTCATACTATACACAGTCTACAAACACTTTTCCTACATTATATACACAAACACATACAGTCATCTGCCACACGAGGTGAGAATGTACGAGTGTACGACCTTAGCACATCGAAACTAATCAAACATAAATAAAACTAAACTGTAAAAATTCCCACATAAACAACAAGTGGACTCTTAAAGAAATGTGACCCAACAGATTAGTGTGTGATACTGTATTGTAAGTGTCAAAACAGTGTTACAAATGGTTATAGACTTGACCAAACTTTAACTAAAAAACAATCTCCCGTGCCCTTAGATGTTTTTTTAGAGGAATTTGCAATATGATGAAATATTTATACAACATAAGTGACTAGATCACATGATTTTGATATGTCATTTCAATCAAACAGATAAGATGACTTAAACTCACAAGGCAAAACGCAAAAGTCTCGAAATGAATAACAAAACTTTTAAATCTATATGGAAAAACTAAAATGCAAACTCTATCTAGCCTCAACCAAATCAAACAACAAAGGATACTTATGCTCAAGGGTAACTAATACTAATGATCACATTTACCTACAATATTATCCAACAGTGACAGTCGTGAAGATCTTTCAATTGAATTACATGAATCTATAAAGGTCCTATGCATATGCAACTCAATACTCATAGATGCTCACCTGCAACTTCTAGCTCTATAAATAGTGTCTCTTTACTTCTCCAAACTTTTCATCTAAGAACCAAAGTGAACTTCCCAGCGACGTAGAAATCATATTAAGATACCTACAAGAACCATGTACTAAATTCAGTCAACAAACAACAATTTAAATCAAGTGGCACTAACATTAAACGCTGAAGCAGACGGGTTCAACGAGGAGTTGTCTCAGATAAGCTTAATCTCAGGATGTTAATATATAGCATAAGACCACATCCGAATTTGCCACTCTAATTTATACAACAATATGTATACTTACATTTCACCAAAAAAATATATTACTATAAAGAGAATTTCAAAGATATGAAACATATCAAGCTCAGATCTAAATACGAACTTTAAGTTACATACTCAAAGACAACAGAGGTGGGAGAAAATACCCGAAATCATTGAACAGTTAGTTCTTATTCTAAAATTCTAACTAAGAAGCAAAATCGGATTAACATACGTCAAACAACAACCTACTAGCACACACATAAGTGAAGACCACATGGTGAAGATCACATAATTAATTAAACACACCCAACAACATTAGAAATGCGAAAAGGGGGAAACAATGATTAGATTACCTATCAAAGTCCTTTAGGCTTCCATGAATCATCCTAATCTCCTGGCTCTTCACCCCCTTTACAATTAACATCAATCTATTAGATAATTAAAAAAAAAACCAAGAATTTAGTAAAAAAAACATCAATCTCCTAGCTTTTTTTTTTTGACAAATAGTAAAGCATTCCATAACATAAGAAAAGGGGGAAAGCACACCTTCGCCGTACTCCATATTCTCAAATGTTGCAAAAGCAATTTCTGGTATTGCACAATTTGCCTACATAACAAAATATATGCTTAAGCACAGATAGCAAACAAATTATGTCCACAAGCAGTTAAACACTTCAACCAACCATGAAAACACAGTACTTTCTTGAGTTTCTTCCCTAAAAAAAAAAAAACAAAAACCCCACTATATATGTATTAGATGAACTTACTAAGTTTAAGTACCTCACCTCACCTGTACACTCAGAAGGCAATTAAAATGAAAAGTTGTAGCCATACGGCCAGCTTCCTCCATTTCGTCAGCGATGGTCAAGGCATTAGAGTGATCTCTAGCTTCACAGTCTTCCTCGATCTACAAATCTATATCTCATCAGTAGGCTTCAAACCAGCTTCAGCACCTTTCAAAAACACAAACGAAAAAAAATATAAATTTATGACATGAATCTATAACTACAAAGGAGGCTTACAGGAATGATTGAACAAAATTATTGAAGCAACAATGATTGAACAAAATCAAAAACCTAGAAATTTAGAAGCAACAATCGAACAAAAAATTGAAGACTAAACCTCAAATTGAAGAAAAAAAATATCAGATAAACAAAAAATCAAATAGAAAAGAAAACCCTAGAAATCTGAACAAAATCAGAAACAATCGCACAAAAACTAATACCATGAATCAGATCAATAAAACAATCGACCAAGACAACCCAGAAACAAAGGAAATAAAGGAACAAAAATGAAACCCTAGAAACCGAAATACAATCATAATCAAAAGAATATTGATTGGAGGAGAGAGAGAAACATCTTACCCTCTCTTCATAGATGGTAGTGCAGTCTTGCGGATTAGAAACGATGGCCATGACAAAGTTAGATGAAGAAGAAATTGCAGAGATAGGAGAGAGACAAGAGGCGAGGCGGAAGAAACAAAGTGAGGAGAGAGAAGACAAACGATAGAAGAGTCGAGTAAAAAGAGACACTTGGGCGTCGGTTTGTGCGTAGAACGATCCTAAATTTAAAAGACATGGGTTTTTAAGGAAAGCTCATGTATATAATCTTGTAATAGACATGGGTTTTTTAATAAAAGCCGATGTCTATTATTAAACGTGGGCTTTAAAAGAAAAACCCATGTCTATTGTTTACTCATTATAGTGTTTTCCTCAATAGACGTCAGTTTTCTATGTATCCCATGTCTATTTACCCATGTCTATAATGGATTTTGTAGTAGTGTACATTTATTTTGTGAGTGTGATCCTTTGACCTTCGTCTTCTCAAAGACTCGGTCAAAGTGGGGGCTCCTGTAGACACCCTACTTGGGGGCTTCCCTTATAGCGCCCGATGATGACAACGGACTTAATACGCGATAATCGGTTTTGTATGCCAACGAGTTTTGTACCCGGAGTATGGCCCAAATGGTCATTTGATCTAAGTCTTGACTCAAGTGGTTATTGGTGGACTATTTGCATTGGGCCACATTTGCATTCCTGACCCAATAATAAAGTGGACAATTTGTGACATTGCGGCTCAGCCGCGTTTGTTGATCTCGCATGTGTATATGGCCCAAATAATTGGATGCCACTCCACCAACTGGCATTCAAAAGCAGTTTCTACATTTCACGCCTGTTTCCGTGTTTGTTGCGTGCATTTCTCATTTTCACACCTTCGTGTGATCTGGATAGAGCTCCCATTTCCTATTTTCAGTTCATCATTCATCCATTGTGTTTTCCATGACTTTGTCAACCATTTTTCCCCTCTTTATCCTCCTATTATCCATACACAATATCTACCCATTTTGCTATTATCTCCAATTGTTTTCATACGTTGGAAGCTAGCATTTTCCTTCTCTTGGAGACTAACCCTAGGGTAACCTAGCCTAGGTAGTTTCCTATATAAGAGCCTCACATTTTCATTCACAAACACAAAAGAAAACCCTACGGAGGACACCACACGCAAGCCACCAAACTACACTTTACTAAGCCTTGCTCTCGACACTTGAGAGCAAGGTCATAAAACACACACACACTACAGCCATACACACATATTGCAATCAACTCGGAGGAACATCCACCATAGCTCGATCACCAGTTCGAAGGTCGAGACTCGATTGTTGGGTCAAGTGGAGAAGACGGCTCGGGGATAGAGGTTGGGCTCCTTGGCATACGAAACCGAGATTCGCGAAACATCGCAAGTAAGTCCTGAGGGCCCTTAATTAACAAACATTTCAGTCGAATGACCTTTCGCAAAACTCGTTTTCGTAGAATATTAGTACGCATGTCTTTGCAATGTGTTTTCTAATTTAACTTTATCATGAAATCATGCTTTTGAGTCCATGCATGCGTAGGAGTTTGATATCTATATGCTTGGTCAACCATAATTGATGTATGCATGGATTATGTTTCATATATATGCTCGAAAGTTTGTTGTTAATTATTTAAATCTTTTTAGGCCTATTCATGATTAATAAGCATGTTTTGTGTTTCATGAGTTCGGTGTATTGTTGGATGCTAATCATGCTTTATTTAAACTTGTCGCATGAAATTTATTTGATTTCGTATGTTAATTGTTATGTGCTTCCGTCGTCGTTTAATTACTCTTAATTTATCATGGATCAATTAGTAGAGACCGTCGACCACGACGGGCGGTTTGGGTGCCTAACACCTTCCCAACCCGTAACCTTGCACAAACCCATTCTAGGTTCGTGGGGTCCTAAAAAAGAAAACCTCGCTGGCGACTCCTGGTCAATAGCAATTCATTTACGGAGGGCGAATCGGCCCACCCGGTCGGTACGGTACCTCACAAGTATACATAAGTATGACTTTAAATATTTAAATTTAAACAATCATAAAACTAACAAGGTCTTAATTTATTATGTGGACTATACATTATTATTTTGATTCAATTATGTGCTTAATTTCTTCTTGTTTTTGTCTTAATTAAAAATTTACGGGTCAGCTTGGGGTTGATCCAAAAATGTCTTGGTTATAACGGGTCGACAGGTTGGATCGAGTTGAGTTACCAGGTTGGTGATCCAAGCTTTTGATAGGATCACCACAATATACTACATTGGCACTTATTACATGAGCAAAGTACCCAAATAATTCCCAACTCTTATCATAATCCTCAACATTGAATCTCCCCTCATTCATATATTTAATCCTTGCTCTTGTTTCATCATTGATGTCCTTATAGATAATATGACACATTTCACATATTTCAACATTGAGTCCACATTGAACAATACATGCATCAAGTCTAGCAAAATAGTTATAAAACCATTCATGTTCAAATTGAGGGAAATAGAAAATGGTCGTTTTCACAATTATTCTACTGTCCTGGGCAAAAACTCGATAAACACGTTAGTATCATGTGCCAAATGGCACCATACACACACATTCTAATAAATGCCAATGATTAGTCGTAAAACTTAAACAAAAATCGATATCAATCACTAAACAACACCGTCCCCGACAACGGCGCCAAATTTGACACGCCTAAAACTAGGTTCAAGTGAATCTAATCATCCTAACATAGCTTAGGGTCGAATCCACAAGGACGGAGGGTAATTGTCTATCAATTATGTCCTATTATTTGTCTAATCCAATTGAGATGAGAGAATATATCTAATTACTACCACTAATTGATTATTGAGCAAATAAAGTTGGAATTTATGAAATTAAACTCGTTAATTAAGGAGTTAGGGGGCTTATGTGGGGTTCATGCAACAAAGACGAAATCTTTAATTAAGGGAATTAACAACAACACGTGGAGTTGATTCATGCCAAATGGGGGACAACAAACGATTAAAAAGCCTCTCAAGTGATTAATCTAATTTCCAATTAATCGATTAAATCATTCTCATGCAATTAACCAATCAATCCTACGTACTTATACTTAATTGGGCCGTAAATATCTTATGTTAGCCTAATTAGTGAAAGATACAACTACCCAAGTGAGACATCCTAGGCAATCATGCAATTAAAATCATAAGGGTAGCAATTGAGCACAAATCATATGAATTACATAATAATAAGTTGATTCCCCACATAAAGACACCATCTTTGTCACATTCCCACACCCCCTAACAATAAAACTACTCACACATCATTAAATCACTCACTAATTGCAATTATTAAAGTCCTAAACATGAACTAAACATGGAAATTAGGTAAAGATTCAAACTTGAAAGACTAAACTAATTAATTAACCAATTAACAAAATTTAAAACAAAATAAATGACAATAAGAAAAAGTGTAACAACCCTAAATTTTGACTGAACTATAAACGGAAATAAATTTAGAATTGTTATGCCGCAATTGACTACCAAGTCAATTGCAAGGCTATTTAATTGATTACAACATTAACTAGAAACGTAACAGCGGAAGACTTAAACAATGTCGATCTTTTGTTCTCAAAACCAATCTCAAATTACATAATCAAACTATAATAAATGTCTAATGATAATTATAAAATCCCCAGCATGCACTTGACTCTTCTAACAAGCATCCACATCAACAAGACCTGTCAAACTAAACCTGGACAACCGTGCCTCAGGCCCGCCTACAGCCCGGTCGTCGGTCCGGCCCGGTAACAGCACGGTCACGGCCCGCTTAGACATCGTGCCGGCACGGCCTGAAGCACGGCGGGCTTGACTCGTGCCACGGCTGGGTATTTGTTGAGAAGAGCGTGCCTAAGCACGGCCCGATCCGAGGCACGACCAACTTGACCCGTTAAAGGCACGTTTTTAGCCGATCTGGGCACGGCCCAAGGCACGTTTTTATAACAATAAAGAAATTATTTAACTCTAAAATTTTAACGCTTAAAAATTTTACTCGTAAATTGCAGATAGGCCAAAATATGGTCAATCAGCGGCCCATTTGGACAAGTGAAGCCCAAAGCGTTAGGCCATGTCATACAATGGACCATTTGCAACTTAGGCTATTACTTTCAGGCCCAGCTACGACTAAAAGCCTGAGAGTGATAAAATGGAACACCTACTGCAGCAACATATAGAACAATATTTGGCCATATCTTTGTCTCTAACCGATGTGGGACATATATGTGTTCCAAACTTCAATTTTGCTCAAATTTACTCGATTATTCCTCAACCTCTCTATTTTTACAAGCTTACTAAAACATGTCATCACCCATATCATCCACGATTAGCGAATCCACGATTAGCGATGCCAATTTGCAACCATTGTTACTAATCTTATTGTTTTTATGTGATATTGTACTATAGTATTGATCACATTTGATTTGTAAGACCATTGTTACTAACTTACTACCTAGTGACATACGTAGTCTTATGTACGAAGTCTACCAACCCTCCAATATCATTGATCAACATTACATAATCTTCATGAGATAATAATCAATCATCTTGTTTGCAAACTCTCTGTTAAGTAGTTGGTAGGCTAATCCTTCTTTTAGGATTTCGAACGAAACTTCAATGATTGAATAGCACGTAACCTATAGGTACTCATATGTTAACAACTAAGCTATCTGACATATACGAAAGTATTGGATTTAGGTGAGTCTATATTCTATACGTCCTTATACTTTTACGTGCAAGTGTGAGATACGCACGAGACTCTTTTGCGTCGAGTTCACTAGTATTATTCACAATAATCTTCACTGACCAAATAATTTCCCCAAAAGTATATGTCCTCATCTAAGACAAGAGACGATTGTAATCATACTAGCTTAATCTACACGTTTAACATAGGTATACTACTAATGCATTGTATTCATACTCATTTAATCTACAAATAGCTCAAATCTAATGTAAAATTCAATAAGACAAAGATGCATGGTACTATATTATATCTTCACTTACTCTCTCTAATCTTGTTTTTTTTACGTGAATTCTAAGTATACTTTGACAATATAGACATTATTACTAACTACATATAGGAAATCTATCAAATGAGAAGTATTAGTTTCGTGAGAAATTAGAAGTGATCTGAACCTTCCATCTCACCTTGATCTAATGGTCTAAATTAAAACTGAAATAAAAATAAAACAAAAATAAAAACTCAATCCCCTTCTTTTTCTCTCTCCTCCCCAACCCCCCCCCCCCCCAAATCCGAGAACACCCAGCCCCGCCGGCAACGTCGCCGACCACCACCATCACCACCCCCACCCAGCCACCATGATCGGCCGGCCACCCCAACATCACCTTCGACGTTCCCACAAGCCGCCGCCCCTTCCCTCTCCCCCATTTCCTCTTTTTTCAACTTCGAAAATTGGGGGGAGAGGCGGCGAACGTCGGGGGAGGGGGGACGAACGTCGGGGGGACGGGAGGCGAACGTCGGAGAGGGGCGTCTAACGTCGGGGAGAGCGTTGGATGATCGGAGAGGGGGAATTTGTGGTGGTTAAAGAGGAGTTTGAAGAGAGAGAATGGGTCGATTTGGGCTCGTGATATGTCGACGGGGGCCGGTACCACCACCGGTGTGCAAGCGTCAGTACGGCGGTCACGGTGGTGGTGGCCAGCTGGATTGAGGTGGTGGTCGGTGCACGTGGCTGGTGGCTGTGCGGGGTGGTGGTGGGTGGAAAGGGGAGGAGAGAGAAAAAAATGAGGGTCCATTTTTCAGTTTTTTTTTTTTTTTTTTTTTTTTTAAGTTGAAATTACGTTTTTTTTTATTAGTGAGTTAAGTTGGAGTTATGTAATTTAGTTAGTGGAGTTAAGTTAGAGTTACGCGTTTTAGTTAGTGGAGTTACGTTAGATTTACGTGTTTTAGTTGGCGGAGTTAATTGGAGTTACGTGTTTTAGTTGGTGGAGTTAATTGGAGTTACGTGTTTTAGTTGGTGGAGTTAAGTTGGAGTTACGTGTTTTAGTTGGTGGAGTTAAGTTGGAGTTACGTGTTTTAGTTGGTGGAGTTAAGTTAGAGTCACGTGTTGTTGGTGGAGTTAACTTGGAGTTACGTGTTTTAGTTGGTGGAGTTAAGTTAGAGTTACGTGTTTTAATTAGTAGAGTTAAGTTGGAGTTACGTGTTTTAATTAGTAGAGTTACGTTAGAGTTAATTAAATTTCTTTGAATTTGGTGTAGTTACTAATAATATCGGAATTAAACAATTTACTTTATTGAGTTAACTCGCTACAGTTATGCAGTTTAGTTACTGCAGTTATTACTTCTCATTTCTCACCAAATTACCACTTCTCACTGGATGTGAGCCCACTACATATATAGTATAACTAATTCCTAACGTTTAGATTACATATTAAAGCTAACAAGTTTGTTAAAAAAAAAAAAAAGTTGAGTAGTGCAGGATGTTTGTCCCACATCGGACAAGAGAAAGAGATGTGGGGAAGCCTCTCTTATATAAAGGGTTGGGGGGGATCAATGGGTGAGGGGTATGTCGTGGGCTATTCCTTAGAAAAGCTTACGAAGGATTGCAGTTGGGCCAATCAATTATTCGGCTTGGCTAAATAATCTCGGCTGGCCCGCCCAGCAGATCCGTGGTGGTACGGCCCGAGCACGCCGTGCCGCCATGCCATACGCCGTGCTTCTTTGTCATTTATCATTTTGGGCACGGCACGGTGGCACGATTACCGTGTTCAGGCCCGTGCCATTCTGCCTCCTTGGCCCGCCGTGCTGGCACGAGGCACGATACGATCCGGCCCGTGTCCAGCTCTATGTCAAACTATGCCATCAAAGAATGACATAGGCCCGAGAACATGGTAGGGAACAAACCAGAATAAAGAACGTCAGCATACAGGCTGAGTAAGATCCACAAAACAATTCAGGAAAACAAAAGATACGCGCCTTGAGGCGCGTAGCTAACAAATAATAAGCAATTGATACAATAACAATTCAAAAGGGTGCGACATTCGCCATATCGCTACAAGAGACAAAAGTCTTGTCATGACATTACGTCAACGGCTGGGCTCCTACCCCACAGCCACCACAATCTCGAACCAACGCGAGCTAGAGTACTAGAAAACAGATCCTAACGTTTTGAAGTGTGCACACCACTCACTAGAAGACCAGGTAGGATGCGAAGCCTCTAGGAGGTAAGCCGATTAGGAAGTCGGTAGCTACTCCGACCTAAACAACCTTGATCAGAGGTTAGAGGTGACCGATCCGGGCCGCGTCACCTTACTCTAGGTAGTAAACAACATCAACAATATCATTATCATAAACATTAGTGTACACAATCCTACGCGCGTGAACAATACATAATATACAATCGTTAGTAACATATCAATCACACAAATCACAACAAAAACACAAGAGATCAACACACGACACACACTCGGCCGACGAGAGAACCGAGAGGGCCGAATGGCCGAACCGGCGGAAACAATGGAGGCCGAAGGGCCGGTTCTTTGAGCCGTTTGACGGGAAAAGCTGCATGGTTATTTCAAAAGGTATTGATACGAAACGATAGGACAATGATAGGTGAAACATGAAGCGATAATCAATGGAAAACAAGGTTAGTATCAAGATGAGATATTCTTTAGAGTTTAGATATCGTGGTTGGGATTGTAACCAACGTTCTTACCCTTTCAATAAAATCACAAGCTCAATCACAAGGTTAGAACGGTACCTCCTTGAACACACAACCTAAAACCATTAACAACACTCAATTACTAATCAACACTTCCAACAACACAAAAGATATCAATAGAACATCCAAACGATCTCCAAACTTCACCAAATTCGCACAACATTTACCCAATCATACCAACAACACAATTCCATCATCACATCATCAAAACACTCATAATTATACTCAATTTAGGGTAAAATCAGATCTGGACAGAATATATTTTTCACCTTTAAATCATCATAGAACATCCCCAAATCACAACTACATGCTTAACAAATCATACTAATCAATCCTTTCAATTACTACACAATTCTAACCATAAAATCATCATCAATTCATCATAAACTTAATCATAAGAACCCTAATTCAAACCTTAATAATTTCATGCATCAAATCATCAATAATTACTACTACAAACCCAAACATAGTTAATTATCATCAAATTCATGCTTAACTTCAATTAACATGAATATACTCAAGAGCCCTAATCTGAAATTAATAGAACTAGGTAAGAAACATACTATTCTCAAGGTTAGAATCAAGAGAAAGGGGGCAAGAGGGCGACGGGTGGCGATCGGCGGCGGTCGGGGAAGCCGCGCGCGCTTTCTCCTCTTCTCTTCTCTCTTTCTCGGCTCTTCTCTCTTCCTTCTCCTTCTCTTGGGCGACGGGTAGTATGAATAAAAGGGTTCGGGTTTGTTTTGTATTTATAGTTTATGGTGAGGCTTTAAAAGACGGGTTTTGGTAAGACGGTTTACGGTAATTAGTAATTGGACTACTTAATTAGGAAGTTGGCCAAATAAGGAAAGTAGACTCCAATTACCCAAAACAGAATTAGAAATCCTCAAAATGATTATCTTTCATAAAACTTCCATAATTAAAACTCCCAAAAATACGGGGTGTTACAAAAAGGGAGAATAATTGTTACCTAAAAAGAAGTAATAGAGAGAGGAGGTGAGTAAAATAAGACTTGAATTATATTAATAATGAAACTTTAGAATTGTTATTAAAATTTTGGACAAATTGAAAGATGAAAAGATGAAAGAATTATAAGGGTGGAGAAACCAAAGCTCAACTAGGAGATAGAGAGTTTTTTTATCTTCTTTTGAATTAACTTAAAAATATCTAGAATAATGAAAAGTGGCTACACAAGTAGGGGTAGGTGAGTATATACAGTTGTGCAAATAGACAAAACGGAAAAACGTGTCTAGGGCCGAAATCGGAGTCCGATCGGCCAGCCGCTCGCAGAGCGGATATAAGCACTCAGCGAGCGGAGCTATCCACTCGGCCGAGCGGATGTGCACTCGGCGACATGCTCTCAGGTGCCTATACGCTCGGTCACTCGCTCGACGAGCGTACGGCCGAGCGGTCAAAAATTGGCGCGTGCAGTTGATTTTGGAAGGCCATATCTCACTCATTTCTTGGTCAAATTGGGCTTATAATATATCATTGGAAAGCTAACAAGATAAAATTTCATCTCCAACTCGAATTATCCCAATATATTCTCTAAAACTTGAGATATGATCATATTAAGTTACCCCCTTCCGCAAACAGTCTTCAACTCATGTGTTTGCCCTCTCTATGCTTCCAAGCTTATATTCTCATCCATTAATCTCGATTCTCATGCCTAAGCTCCGCTCTTTAACTCTCAAATGCCTCGGGTTCCGCCCCAACATGGTCCGTAGCTGTCCCTACAAAAGTTAAAATCACACCGCAGAACCCGATTCTCATACAAAATAGGAAATGCACTAGACTTTGCAAAATGGCATTGAATTTAGCCAATACAAACAAATATATGAAAAGAGTGGGAAAACAACTATTCAATCATGAAAAGTAAGACACGGGAGGACAAGAATCACATGAACAAGGGGACAAATTAATCATATATAAGTGTGATGTGATTCCCATGGATGTTTGTCATTTACTTCTGGACAGGCCATGGCAATTCGATACAGATTCACAAAGTGGTAGACTCAACACTTATGTTGTTAAAGTGGGGAGAAAAACCGTGGTGCTGACTCCCATTCAGCCTACAGCCACCCATCATCATCCGGGTGCATTAATAAGGGTGGAGTCTAAGTCGCCTTAAGTTCTAAGTGCAATGAGGGAAGAAGGGATCCATGTCCGGCCAAAAGAAATTGCAGATTACCCCCATACACCACCTATTATGCAGAAAATAAGTCGACAATTTTCGAATCTGTTTCATGATAAAATTCCCTCTAGTGAAATTCAACATTACACTGATGTCTTACTAGGGATATCAACAGAGAAGCTTACCAGAAGGCTACCAACAAGCATAGGAAGTCAGCAACATTCAATCCTGGGGATATGGTTTGGATACATCTTCGAAAAGAACGATTTCTAGCCAAAAGAAATTCGAAACTCCATCCAAGGACTGAAGGACCCTATCAAGTTAAGAGCTGAGTAGGGAATAATATTTACAATGTTAGCCTGCCAGGAGAACCACAAGTTGAGGTCACATTCAATGAAGCTGATCTTCGACCCTTCATCCCCGATGAATTATTTGAAGATCCACCAAACTTGAGATCAAGTCTTTTCCAACCTGGGGAGCTTGATGCGGAGCATGAACCTGAGGTAATTAATGTCGAAAATGATCAACCTAATGGACTTGATTTGTTAAATGTTAATCAGGTTAATTTAGGTATGGGCAATGCGTTAATAATCACATGATTTACATCAGGTTAAAGTGTCCTAGTTAATTTAAGTCCTAATGATAATTATAGTTAATTAAGTAATGAATGTCGTAGTGTGATGTAGCGGGAGCAACTTTTTGTATGTAATGCAATTTGACAATAGGATTTACGTAAGGAGTGGGATTAGAAAATAGCATGTGACTATTAATTTTTCTAAGAAAACTATTTAGAGCAGCAACATCTCTTGGAGGAAAATAGAGCCTTAGCATCAAGGGAAGCTCGGGTGCCAGCACAACTGCCAGCAGCTACTTAGAAAAGTCCACCTAATTTTCTTATTATTTTTTAGGTAAAAATCTATCCCTTTTTGTAAAGCAAGTCAGAATACTTGCCTCTTGTAAGGTCTATTTATAGACCATTTCGAAGGAATCAGAATTAAGAAATCTTTTGAGAAAAACACGAGTGAGAGTGAATCTTGTTCCAGGTGCGAGAAGCATCATTGTCCAAATTCTTTGAGCGAATGATAACTTAGAGAGGGCGGGCAGAATCTGTAAGGGAATTCAATCTGGGTGTGATTATCCTAGGATGAATTTTCTAGTTCTTGAAGGAAAAGTTTAGAGAATTGACATTCATTCAAGTTCTAATTTCTGAGTCCTTGAGAATTAAATCCATAATTCACAGGAGTCTCTGTTTCATTCCCTTCGAATACTCCCGGCTTAATCCTTTCATAATTTGATCAGTTTAAATTAGAATGTTTCCTTTAAATATACATATCCTCAAAAACAGCATCAAAACAAAACTTAAATCGAGTAACCCAGTTATCGAGTTCGAGTAACTGGCCTTAGTTATCTGATAATTAAATGTAAATCCTTGTGGCCTTGGTAGTGCATCTAATTGGATTAGAAAAAAAAAAGTTTTTTTCCCCAAAGAATAAAATAATAATTCGGGATCATTATTCAAAATTAACTGAAACGAAAATCTTTATTTAATAAAAGTGAAACACATCAGTTGTATCAAGTATAACAAAGTTTTATCCAAAGTGGGGCAACGTATTCAACTTCATATTTTTATCTGTGTTCATATTGTTCATCATCAACTTTTATTTTCTTGTAGATTTGTGTAACTAATGTCAATAAAATATTTACACAATCACTAGGTATAAAAACATTATAACTTTTTTCTTACAAAATATATTTGCTCAATGAATGACTTTATACTCACAAATGTGTTTTATGATCTTAAGAAATAATTATTACTGATTTTGTTATTCTTTGCAAGATACAAATAATATTGTACACAAACGAATTATAAAGGTTGCTAGGCCTATTTGAGTTATTATGGCTATTAGGGCTATTGGGGTAACTAGCTTGTTTTAGTAGGGTTTCTAAGACTCATATAGATTAATTAAAGGGTGACTTTATTAGTTGAAACTAGGAACTATTATTATACAAAAGTAGTTCAACATTATGTAATGGCAACTACATTACAATAATAATGCGTCGTTTAGTTCTAGTTAGTATCAGTGATATATTTATTGTTTCATACATACTGAACGTGTTCATAAAGAGAAGAAACGTGAGGAAGAGACAATTGAGTGAAGGAAGATTTTTTCAGTCTGGATTAACGAGGAAACCATCCAGATTTGGAACGGAACCGAAAATTAATTAATAGTATCGTCTGATACAATATTGTATCAAAGCGGGGACAACTATTTATCTTCTTATTCGTGTTCATCTTCATATTCATTTTCATATTCAACCTTTTTCTAATATGCAGATTTCTTAAACTAGATTCAAATACAAACAATCAAAATTAAAATTAAACTAACTACTCTTGTGAAAATTAAACTTAAATTTTCAAGTCTCCATGTAGAAGACTTAAAGTCAAAAATATATACATTAACAATTCTTCAACATGTAGAATATTCATTTGGGTGTTTCATTTTGAAATTTCCATGTTTATCTTGGGTGAAGAAGAAGATAAGAGAAACAAATGAGGTAAGAGAGAGGTTGGATGTGAAAAAAATTAGGTAGAGAGAGAAAGTAAAAAAAATTAGGGTTGTTACATCTAACAATGAATGAAAAAGGTAAAAGAATATTAAATTTGAATAAATCCATCTGAAAAATTTGAATGAAAATTAAACTTTTGGGAATATTCTTTTTTTTTGAAATGGACCAACAAGAGGCTGACACCTCCCATTGTATGAGATGCTTTATACACCCATTGTATGTGTACCCTATTTCGGAAAGTTGCCCACAATAATCCCAAATTTCACACATTTTTCTTAAAAAGTCCCAACTTTAGGTCATTCCTTATTTTCTCTCTCCCCCCAAACACTACCACATAAGGGCCGCCCTACCACCCCCGACACAAGAGCCACCTCTTTCATCATTTCTGACACCTTTTGCCGGCGACCTCAACACCCCTTTCTTTTGACACCGCAAAACTATTATCATCCTCTTAACTCGTTTACCTTCCTTCTCTGGTAACAATGCCACTAGTGTGATCGAGCGTTTTAGAGGGAGAGTGTTTGGCGGACCGCGGTGACAATTTTGCGTGGAAATGAAAGAGAATGCGAGGGAGCTTCGGTGAAGGGTGTTTTTGGAGGCATATGTCGCCGGTTGGCTGCGGTCACGGTGGTGGTGCTGCCGGTCTAGACGAAGGTAGCTGAAGCGGATCTTGTGGTGTTCCGGTGAGAAAATTAAGGGTGGAGGTTTGTTTTTGTTTCATAATTAAACTGTTGGATTTTATTTGGGTAGTAGATTTTTTATAGTTGTTGGCGGAATTTGACTCATTTAAGTAGCAGATTCGTTTTATATTGAGGTGTTTGGGTTGTATTTGTTAGTTTTACAACAAAAAGATGGCGTCTTTCGTGGTCTTAGAAACTTTAAAATCAGATATTACGAAGGTAAATGAATTACCGACTTTCTTGAATGAAGTTAAACACCTACTAGCAGTCCCCGAAAACACCAGATTTTTGAAGAGAGTTTTAGAGGTAGTATCGGAAACGGAGAAAAGAGTCATTGACGTTATTCTGAACAACGAGGAGTACAGTATCCTGGTTAGGGCCGACGGACATAACGTATATGTCGAGGAAAATCAAGAGTTTATTGAGAAAGAAATGGTTTATTTGGCTTATGATGATATTGATAAGTACCTTGAGGAGTTAGGGTTAGGGGCAGACGAGGATTACGACGTGTTACCTTTCGGTGAGTGGTACTCCCAAATGGGTGGTTTCGAAAATTATGAATTCCATTACTTCAAACTCAATAGTGCAATAATCGATTTAGCCTTAGCAACACAAGCCCATGATGGTTTGCAAGAATTCAGGAACAAATGGATCAATTGTTAAAAGTTGGCTTCATTTGACCTATTAAATACGCGCGATGAAATGGTCTCTGTTATAAAGAAAAATGAGAAAGTTATAGTCTGTATAGACCTTAGATACCTTAGCAAGGCCACCCTCAAAGATCAGTATTTTATGTCAGTAGCGGACATGCTTATTGCCGCTGCATCTAGATAAGAGTATATATCTCATCGCTGGATGGGTGTGCAGGATATCTTCAATTTAGGATAACTGAAGAACATTGTCAAAAAACAGCTTTTAGGTGCCCAGGATCTATGGGTATTTACAAATGGGTTGCTATGCCATTTGGACTGAAGAACGCTAGGGCAACCTACCAAAGAACCATGGACCTTACATAGATGATGTTCTAATCAAATATCATGATCTGGCGTCTTATCGTGCTCATGTGAGACAATCTCTCCAGAGAATGAGAGAATATGGTTTAACAATGAACCCTTTTAAATGTGCATTTGGAGTGAAAGCCGAGGATTTTTTCATTCACAAAAAGGGATTAAGACTGACCAGAACAAGGCAAAAGCGGTTTTAGATGCACGCCCCCTTCAAATAAGGAAGACTTACAAAGATTCTTGGGGCAAATTAATTATGTTCGGAGGTTTATGGCAATTTTGACTGGAAAAGCGAAGATTTTCTCACCTCTCCTAGAACTGACGAAAGAAGATTAATTCCTTTGGGAAAAACAGCACCAAGAAGCTTTTGATCAGATTAAAAAGCAACTTACGAGTCCTCCAGTTATTTTACCACCAAAAGAAAATAGTAAGCTCTTACGAATTTATCTGTCAGTTATTCAGGATTCCAATGGCAAGTGTTCTAACTCAAGAAAATAAGTTAGGGCATGATTAAGCAGTATTCTACTTAAGCAGGATCTTACATGATAAAGAAAAGCGATACACCACCTTAGCGGAAAAATGGTGTCTATGCTTTCAAATTGATACATTATTACAGATGTGCTTAGGTATCTCTTATCACAACCCTTTTTGAAAGGAAGACTATGCAAATGGCATCTCTATTTGCTACAATTTGATCTGATTTATGTTCTTCAAAAGCTAGTAAAAGATCAAGGACTCGCAGATATCCTAGCCACACACCTAGGTGATGAACAAGTCATTGAAGAATTAAATGATTCTTGGACTTTGTTTTTTTATGGTTCATCAACTAGGACTGCAGTCATAATAAATCCTGACGAACACACAACAAATTTGGTCGTAACTCTCGAAGGAAAATGTACGAATATTGGGCCGAATACTAGGCTCTGATTATCGGATTGGAGATTGTCCAAGATTTAGGGGTTGAAAAAGTCAGGGTCTTTGGGGACTCCAAACTGGTCATAAACCAGGTTACCGGGGAGTATAGGTGCAATGCTACAGTGGCAATCTACGAGACTCAGAAGGTTAATGAGTTGGTAAATACCTTTAAAAAGGTTGAATTTCATCATATTCTTTGCGAGATTAACCACTTCGCGGATGAATTGATAAATATAAGTTTTTGTTGCAAAAAAGGGTCGTCCTACAACCCAGATAATTTTTTGCCACAATTAAACTGTTGCCAAAAAAACATACTACATATTTAAGGCAACACGATTACGTGGCTGTAATACATGTCCTTTAGCAACAAGTGATATTTCGCAACAACAACAATTGTTGCAAAAAACAATATCTTTGACCACAACGTCTTGTCGTTGCGTTACTTTTTAGTTACAGCATCTCACATAACTTTGCCCGTGGCTAAAAACCCACTTTCTTGTAGTCCAACTTTGCCCGTGGATAAATAGAGTGTAACTGATGTTTTGAATCAAAGAGGGCATTTTTTTACCGTTGTGAATGGATCAGGTGGGAGTAGTTAGGGGGCCAAGGGGCTGTGTTTCCAAAGATTTCGATGTATGTGTGGTACTTGTCTTCGTGGGCATTTTCTTTAAGCGTAAAGATTTGATGGGTCTTGTTGTGCTTTTTGTTTTATTAAATCTTATTAGATAAGGGAGTAATAAGAGGCAAAGGGTTGAGGCCGAAGTTGAAAAATTCTAAGCAACCATCCATTTTTGTTTCACTTGAAACTCAAGTTGCTTATGTCACATCCATATAGACCCCGATTATCTCAGGTATGGTATGTTTTCTCTGCTAATTGATGATCCTATCCCCTTTAGAACAAAAGCTAAACACTGTACAAGGACTGTTCTATCACAACCCAAGTCTATCCGTTTCTTTATTCATAACATTTGCCCTCTCTTACCATAC
The DNA here is from genome assembly GCA_963457585.1 of Spergularia bocconei. NCBI lineage: Eukaryota > Viridiplantae > Streptophyta > Magnoliopsida > Caryophyllales > Caryophyllaceae > Spergularia > Spergularia bocconei. The sequence continues at coordinate 5,742,219 of OY734958.1, forward strand.
ATAACAAAGTAATTTATTACAGGTTGGGTGGGGACTTAATTATGTGTATTCTTGTAGGGATTGTGACTAATTTAGCTATAAATTTTATGGTTGTAAATGTGTTTCACGTCTTTTAAATTATTGTCTTTGAGAAATGAAATTTGAATGTGCCTTTCTAGATGACATATGTAACGTACAACAATATGAGCAATATGAGAGTTCTTAAATGTTAGTCTCTTATTCATTCTTACCTTGGCAGTGTAATAAGCTCACCATGTGCTTACATTTTCTGTTGTCATCTTCAGTTCACCTCATATAGTGTCCTCTTCGTTTTGCTCTGTTTCCAATTTCAGAGGAGTTTAAAGACAAGCATCCGAAAATCATACATGCAAATTAGTAACAGGAGAGCGAGTGAACAAACTTCTAGCGGTCTTTAGCAATCGTTGTGGTCCATGTGAATTTTGTTATCGTTTTTTACTAATGAAACTATTGGGTTGAACTTTTGAATATTCTAATTTATTGTCTCAATGTCAACAATGTAAGCTATACCGACGTTTTATACGTTTTACTAATAATGTTCATTATTAACTTTGCAGGATTGGACTAAGTTACACCGAATATGAAGTTTTTTGCCCAACTATGTTGTGTTAGGTAATTATATGGTTCAAACCTTTGGTATTTTTCTAATCTTTAACATTGTCAAGTGTATTTTAGATATTTAGTATGGTGGTTGTGAATTTTTTATTGATCGCGATGGGTGGCATGTGATATATGTGATAGATTTGGCGGTGGTTGTGATTGATTAGAACCAAAATGTGGATTCATGTTGACATACTTTTAACTTAGAAGCTAACAGGTAGATGAAAATCTTTCAAAGTTTTATTTGAAATTAGTTTTGCAAGTTTATCTGAGAACTTGTACTTGTGGTTTGCTGGTGGTTACGATTGATTTGGCTGGTGGTTGTTTTGATTATGCTGGTGGTTTCGTTTTGACGTAAGTAATATGTGCTTGTGCCATAAATGAGAAGAGAGTTTATTGGGTCGTCTTTAGAGACTCTGGTCATAGGAACACAAATCGGGAAATGGTACAATAATTTGAAGTTTCAACATTCTAAATTATTGCCTTTCCAAAGCAATGTCGCATGGCTAGTGTATAAGTGCAATGATATATTCACAAATTAAATCTGATATAGTGCAAGTACCAAATTAGTACATAACTTGCATGTACTATAACTAGATATACTTTCAACTACTTGTTATTCTACCAGGTTCCCGACTGTTGATATAAAAAGTCATGCTTTAATTGTTTCTATCTGCATTTTGATGTTCAAGGTAATCCCTAAACCATTGTCTTTCTGTGCATCCTAAGTGTTGTAGGACGTGTTTTCTAAATGATGCTTATGAACAGACGATGCATGCTAACAATTAGCAAGTAGAGATAATATTATAATTACGATGCTTGAGCTTATTGTTTATTTTGGTTTACATTCTGAGTTTCGTTTGTCGTGTTTAATGTTTCTAAACTGCATTAAAATGTTCATGGCAGTCATAAACTTTTATTCATAATCCACTATTGTAATTTTTTTATTTTGTTTTGCAGGAGTGGACTACGTTACACCAAAATATGAACTTTTGGACAAACCACTAGTGTTATTTTATTCTTTACGTTGTAACCTCTCGAATATTGGAAATATTTTGTGTTAGTACTCTATATGTCGAGACATGTTTACAAAGGTGGAACTTAACTTTCCCAAATTTGTATGTGCTTTATTTTTTATCTTAATTTAAAAGAAATTATGGCTATTGAAATCCCAATTTGTTTTATTGTTATCATTAGTATAAGGTCATGTGTACAAAAAGAAAGTAGCGAGGGGTGTACTACCTTTCGCATGTTCTTCCTTCACTGTGACAAGGAGCTTGTTGACAAAAATTAAAATTTGTTCGTTAGAAGCTGATTTTTCACAACAACAGCTTTGTTGCTAAATACAAGAGCTTGTTGCAAAATGTGGTCCATCCTTACTGCACAAATTGGTTTTTCGCCACGAGTAAATTGTTGCCAAAACGAAAACTACAGATTTAAGGCAACACTTATTTCTTGGGCATAATAGCAAAATTTTGCAAAACGCTCTCTCATAAATTCGTTTTTGTCGAACACTCCCTTATCTAACGTATTATTTGTGAAACACTACCTTATACACTACTCCGTAAAACGTATTCTTTGTAAAAACTCAGATTCCGGCCAAAAAGTTCTTGTTTGCTGTGTTGGCTCGCATGTGCACGTGATTCTTGCCTCCCCCCCCTCCCGCTTCTTTTTTTATTTCACCCCAAATTATCATTTCCCTCTTTGTTTTCCCTCCAATTTATGTTGTTGCTGAAAATTAGGGTAGTGTTTCGCAAATTACCCTTTTCACGATCTTCGTTACTCCACCAACTTCTACATCAAGACGGTTATAGCTAGACCTGTAAAAAATTGACCCGACCCGAACCGACCCGAAAAAACCGTTTTTCTCAACCCGGACCCGAAAACGACCCGAACCCAAAAATGACCCGAATGCCTGGGTCATACGACCCGACCCAGTCGTCCCGTTGGGTCAAATTAATAAATATTATAATAATAAAAAACGAAATAGATAAATATTAATTAAATACTGATAATTGATTAATTGAAACATATAAGGACACAATTATAATTAGGGGACCTATCCAGTCAGAAGTATAATTTCTGTCAGAAATCAGAAGGAATCTCAGCCACTAATTCTGAGATCAAATTCAATCTCAGCCATTGATTTCAGATAACTCCATAAGCTGAATTGCATAACTCCAGTCCCATAACTCCACCAACTAAAATCCGTAACTCCAGTCATCTAACTCCACTTATTAAATTATATAACTCCACTAATATCAAAACACCACCAACTTTAATTTAACTCTCGTAACTCTAACGTACTCCACCAACTAACAGCATGTTTGGTAGATAGGAAATGGACGGAAAGGAAAGGAAAGGAAACAAATTTTACAACTTTCCTATGTTTGGTTTATAAAGATACATGGGAAGTGGAAGGAAAGGAAAGGAAATGGAAGGAAATAATTGTTCATTAAAATGTCATTTACTTTCCCTCCCAAAACGGGCGGAATTGGACGGAAAGCCAATTTACAACATAAAAACACTCAATTTCCTTCCAGTTCCTCCAAAATTTCAATAAGTGAACCAAACAAAGGAAACCGTAGTTCCCTTCCTTTCTCTTCTTTTCCTTTCCGTTCCTTTCTCTTCCTCCCAATTCTTTCCGTTCAATTCCTGTCTACCAAACATGCTGTAAAACACATAACTCCAATATCTAAAACTCGTAACTCCAACTTAACTCCATATTCTAAAACACGTAACTTTAACGTAACTCAACTAACCAAAACACGTAACTCCAACGTAACTCCACTACCTAAAACACGTAACTCCACTAATCAAAACACATAACTCCAACGTAACTCCACTAACCAAAACACGTAACTCCAACGTAACTCCACTAACCAAAACACGTAACTCCAACGTAACTCCACTATACATAACACGTAACTCCAACGTAACTCCACTAATTAAACACGTAATTCCAACTTAACTACGCAAATTAAAAGTCGTAACTTCAAACCAAAAAAAAAAAAAACAGAAAAATACATCACCTTTCCCCATTTTCTCTCTCCTCCCACACCACCCCAAACCCTCCCCCGCTGCTGCCACGACTCCGCACCACCACCTCACGCAGCACCACAGTCGCCGGAAAACTGACGATCCACGGCTCGCGAACCAAGCCGCGACCTCCAACCACCAACTCTGCCATCACCTCCCCCTCATTTCCACTTCTTCTCACCTTTCACTCGTTTCGATTGGCTTCACCACGGCGAAATTAAGAGACGGCGTCGGAAATGTGTGCTGTAATGTCGGAGAAGGCCCGCAAAGGGGACGATCGACGGCGGCGTTTCAAGGCGGCGGCCGGATCTCATAAAAAAGGAGCGCGCAAAGAGGGAAGGAGAATGCGTCGTTCGCGGTGGAATGGTGCTCGTCGGCGTCCAGGGATTCGGACAATGGCGTCAGGGTTGCCGGAGAGGAGCGGCGGCGGCCGGATCTGATGAAAAAGCGAGCGAAAAAAGGGAAGAGAAAGGAGGTTTTCGCGGTGGAGTTGTGCTCGAAGAACGGCGTTGCTGCCGGAGGAGTCGCCGTAGTCGGCGGAGTCGGCCGCTTCGGTCGGCGCCGCGGTGGTGGTTGTTCGCGTACGCCGGCGGCGGCTTTGGCGGCAGGGGATGTCGGAGAGGAGGGAGAGAGAAGAGAGAAAATGTGAGGGTTTGGGGTTTGTTATAGTTTTTATTTTTATTTTTCTTTTATTTAATGATTAATATAGGCCATTAGATCAATTGTGATGGATGGACCAGATCCCTTCTGATTTCTGACAGAAATCAGACTTCTGACTGGATAGATTTCCATTATAATTAATCTATTATTATTATTATATAATAAAATATATAAAATGCTTGTAAAATAGTAATAAAATAATAATTTGATGATAATAATTACCGAGAAAAAAAAAAGGCACGAGCATGTATTTTTGACCCGTTGGTCAACGCGTAACCTGTATTAACCCACGTAAGTCGACCCGTATTTAACTTGGCCCATATTTGACCCGACCAGTAGTGATCCAAACCCGAAACCTGCCCGCCCGACCCGTTTGATAGGTCTAGTTATAACATCTGGATGAGATTATCTCCTCCCCAAAAGAGGTAGGGACATCAAAAAGTTATCATGGATCGCGATCCACCTACAAGGAGCTATTCTTAATCCGTTATTTACCCAACCGTCTTAGTTGTATAATTTATGCTTTTATCTTAGATTTAGGTCGTTGTAACTCTTATAAGTGCCGTTTAACTATTTATCTATAAACTATTATCATTTCCCATCAAATAAAAAATAACTGACTTAAAAGAGTCCCAACAATCCGACTCGTTCACACAGTTGCACACACCAGTACACCACTGTCATTCCCTTAAGTCTGAAGATAGAGAGAAGGGAAGGGGATAACGCTATTGAGTACCCATGGCTATCCATTCTCTCTCCTCCGCTGCTCGTTCTTTCTCTCTCCCAAACACTTGTTCTCTCACCTTCCAAATCCCCAAGAAAACACCCCAAATTGCCTGCTTTGTTCGCCCAATTCACCTGGGTTCTGGCATTTCTGACAACAACTTCACTTTTCATGGTATGAGCTTCCTCCTGCTTTTCCCACTCTTGGTTTCTTTGAAAAGCTGCTGCTATCTTCAAAATGTTAGCTTTTTTTATTTATACAACTTTTTAGCATTTGCTGCATATTGATAATTGTGATTGAATTTTGACATTTCTGTGTACACTAATGTTTTTTTGCTGACATGTTACTGTGTGACAAACTTGTTATGGGGTTGTCCCAGGCAATTTTAAGGATGTCTTTGCTTGTGCCATGCTTTTGTTGACAAGAACTTGTGCTCGCATTTCCGAACACCATGATTTTTGACAACTCATTTCTTTGTAGAATTTTTGCTTATTAGTGGACATTGCGTAGTGCATGAGTGAGTTTTCACTTGTCATTGTGTTTGGATAGAGGGGAAATGGTGTGAAGGGGGAGAGAGAAATCGAGGAATTTGAAAAATCATTGTTTGGATAGAAATTGAAAAGAGGGACGAAATTATGTTGCATTTCGTCTTAGCCAGTATTGTTTTCTTGCATAGTAAGGGTACTAGCTTAGATGTTGAGAGGTTGTAATCTAGTTATTATATCGAATTAGGGGGAAAATGAATTTGGGAGTTTCTTGACACGTATGGGCATAAATGTTACTTGTAGGCGGTAGTTCAGATAATGCACATTACTTGAATGAAGCAATGTTGCACTTGTGTCAAAATAGAAGAAGAGAAGCTGCTTTATTGGACGCATGAAAATTCAAAAGAGAACCGGAATCTTTTTGAAAGGACTTGGTTTGTTCTGAAGGTAGGGATAATCGCTACTCCCTATTTACTCCCCTTCGTTTTTGTTTCTACCCTATACTTGGTTATCCAAGCAACCAATTTTTAGGTCCGCTTTCTTTCTCCCGTACCTTTTCATCTTGTGTAAGGTAATTTTCTACCCCTTGACCTGCCTTACCAATCTATCTAATTTCCTCCCCTCCATTCTCTCCAATTTTTTCTAGCCAAGCAAAGTGTAAGTTCAAGTAGCTTGTTATGCTGTCTGTTTGCTGCTGGCAATTCTTATATGTGGAGTTCATGTATCAGCCGTTTGATGTAGGGGAATGCATTGGGTTGAGTATGGTATTCAATGGTAAATCTTGTATCTAGGAATCATGAGATCCACAGGGTGTCACGGATAAAAATTTCCAATGCATTGGGAAGTGATAATATTATTAGGGGTCGGGGAAGACCCAAGATGACTTGGATGTGGGTGATTAGAAAGCGTCCTAGGGCTTGAAGAGCGGATGGTGTTGGATAGAACGGTGTGGTGGGACTCTATCCATGCGGAGGACTTAATTTGACTTTTTTTTTCTTTGTTTGGTTTTTCTAACTTTTTTGCTTTCTAAATCTCCTTTTAATGGTCCACAATGTTTTTGAAATTTTATGGCATACACAAGGCGGTTACTAGATGAATATTCATGTTAGCCGACCCCAAATCATTTTGGGAATAAGGCTATTGTTGTTGTTGTTGGTGATGGTGGTGGTGGTGGTGGTGGTGGTGTTGCATTCTACAACTTTGGAGAGGTGGGGGATAAGCGTCAATCAGAATGGGTGAACAAAGACGTCGTCGACCCATAGACTCAAATAGGATAAAAGACACTATTAACTATTTATAAGATATAGCAGTATGTTAGAAATGATATAAGCTAGCGCCATATATCATTCTCAATCCTGTTAATGAATAATGATCATAATATCCGATGGAGGTGTTAGTTACTACTTACTAGTACAATAGGAGAATGAGTCCCTGATTGTGAAGTTTGTATAGTATCTTGTTTCCTTGATCCTGTGATTATACGATACAGTATTTTACTTATTAGGTTTCTTTGTTTTAATTTTCTGGCTGGAGTTTCTGGTGACCGTTTTCATGTAGTTATTTAGTTAGAGTGGCAAATTTTTTTTCCTCCAATGGGTGAGACCGTGAGAGTATGGTCATGTAGCGAAGGCATGTCGAGGGTTTTGATTTTGGTGTATTTATCATGGCTAGATCATTTAAGTGAATGCTAGGACATACAAGTTTAAGTTCCGTGGAATAGATCTGCAGTAGGATTAGCTGGTTCCGCATGTAAAATCGTGAACAATGTGCGTAAAGGTAGTCCTTGTGATTCTAGATGTGATAAGCTGCATTAATTCTAGTCCTATCTAGTAAAATATGTCTTCTTTTTTTTTTTTTTTTTTTTTTTTTTTTTTTTTAACAAATGGAACAAAAAGGAAAAAAGAAAAATACAAGTGGTATCAATTTTGTTGGTGAATGTGGTCTCCCACCGTTGTAGCTCTCTGCAATTTTTCCTTTTTTTTTTTGAACTTATGCCGACACTTAAATGCTTTAAAAGATTATAGTAGTGATGATGTCAAATATTCTGTTCAGGTTGTGTTCTTAGGAATTTTGACTTGTAGCTCTCTGCAATTTTTCCTTTTTTTTTTTTTTTTTGAACTTATGCCGACACTTAAATGCTTTAAAAGATAATAGTAGTGATGATGTCAAATAAACTGTTCAGGTTGTGTTCTTAGGAATTTCGACTTTATTGATATATCATAATGCCTGTGTTGTGTCCGCAGGGAAGCGTCTGCGTAGGGATCTGATAGTCGCCCAGGTCACAGAAGCAGTTGCCCCGACATCAGAGGATCAGGCTGATTCTCAACCGAGATCCTCAAAGAAGAAAAAGGCCATAAAGTATCCTAGAAGATACGTTGATCAATACCAGGTCCTTCAGTTCCCCATCATAACTGAGGCTGCAGTTAAGAACATAGCGGAAGAGAACACGCTACTTTTCACTGTTGATGTTCGTGCTGATAAACAGATGATTAAGGATGCTGTCAAGAACCTCTTTGGCGTCAAAGTCAGGAAAGTGAATACTGCAATCAGGTATATCTTAGATCTAGAGTTTGCAATTCTTGAATTCAGATTCATCCAGGCCCCATCAAGAAGAGTGAAAAGGTTTAGCTAACTATAGTTGTGTTTTCACGGAACGTAGCTGCGTCATTATAAACTCCAAGGCTCTGCCTTTTTGACATTCAAACGGCAAATCATGTACCAGAGGCTTCAGTAACTTGATTGAAACATGTTAGAAGTAATCAGACATATTACATTCCTTCTACATGGTCTCTGGTCGGGCTTTCTCAATTTGTACAAAATGCTCTACATTAGGAACCTTCTAGGGTATCTCATGTTATAATAATGCTGCTCTTGAACTTAAGTAATGCTTAATTTCGTGACTTCTGCAAATTTCCTCTAACCAGGAATTTTAAGCTACTTAATCTTTGATATAGGGATTTTGTGATGAACTGATGATAGACTTCTTCTCATTTCTTTTTCTTTCTTTTACAGGCCTGATGGTACGAAGAAGGCACACATCATGTTGAGTAAGGAGTATAATGCTGCAGATCTTGCTAAGAAGATTGGTATCTTCCCAAGTAGCGACTGAGTATGAATACTTTTAAGGTGTATAGTCAAGGCCCTGTTCTCGACTAAACAGATGGCTTTTTGAGCCTTGTTAGAAGATAGGCTGCAATATGTATAACTTGGGTGCAAAATGCTTATTAGCTGAACAGTAATGATGCAATTGAGTTTTTTGGTCTTCTGTTTATCATGAGTTTCATGTCTAAGCGCCATTTGTATTTCAGGACCTTCCCTCTTTCTCTGTTTTATCGTGGGTTTAAGTTTCAGTGTTAGTTTTCAAGCTGGTATAGAAATCTTGTTGTTTTCTGAGAAGTTCTTAGTACATGACCATTTTTGAAGGGGATTGCATAGGCTATAAATCAACTAGTGTGATGTCGATGCTTAAAGAAGCTCATAGGGAATGCCTTACCTATATAAAAAGGCGAATGAAGGGCATGAAGCGCACAGCTGAAAAAGTCGACATGCCTGCTCTGTCAGTAGGCGGAAATTTGCTTCGTCATCGCACCTCACAAACTCACAGCAGAGAAAAAACAATAATAGAAAAAAGAAAAAAAGTTGCCTCCCTGCTTGACAGCGTGAGGTAATGAATCGTACAAGCTGGTGTACTTGGCGTATCACATCTCCTCACACCACCTATAGAGCTATATCAGTTTTGGGAAAACAATTGAAGCAACATCAACCTTCATGTTGGTGGTAATATACTAATATGTTGCTTTTATTATAATGGATTGATTCTATAATGCTTCTGGTAATTACTATTCGTCTTCTTATCTGCACAAATGTTTGGCTAATTGAATTTTGTATTTTGGATTGGTTGTTATCATCTTCTTTTCTTCTTTGTTGTTTGGTAATGATAGTTCATGACTTTGGACTGTGGCTTGGAGCTTTCCATGAGGAGTGGAGATGAATTTTCAAGGTAAAAGAGTTTCATTCAGTCTAAATTGCTTGTCCTTTATGTTTGTAATTAGCCTCCTTATTTCTCCATTATGCGTGCTCGTTATTATTGGAAATAGGCGTATCCATAAAAATGCGTTTCCTGGTTGCCACTGCTGATTTCTCTTTTTGAGATCAATGCAGCAGAGATACAATGATCTGATACTATATTGATAAGCTCGAGCCAGTGATATATTTGGTCGGATATTCAATAATATAGGAGGCGCAACCTCTCCTGATGTGTGTTTATGTGAATTTTTTCTGTATTTGTTGCTTCTAGTCTGTTTCTCTGGTTCCCAGTGATTCAGTGACTGGTGCAGATACAGAGTTAGAGGTGCAGCACGATATTCAACCTAAACACTGAAAGGCCAAAAATGTGATACATTCAGCAGATTGTATTTGTATCTAGCTTCTTCCCTCATTAAGTGTGAAAAGCAACACTTCGTCTTTCCCTACTTATTTCGGATGTTAGCAAAGGGAAGTCATACTATTTGCTACTTCAATGTGTTACTACTTGCCATTTGGTGCCGTTATGCACAACAATGTAAGGAGTCTGGAATGAGGTCTGTTAAATTCTGAGAAGGTGCACTTACCTTTGGTTAGTTGTCATTGAGTTCAGAAAGTTCACTCTTTGCATTGCTTCGTGTGTGTGTTCGTGTCTATGGGTCTTATGTTATTTATGTAGCATTTGAAGTTTGTTTGTATTTTGAGTGCGTAGCTTCTGTCACACTAATTTGATTGCTGAATTTGGTAGCTTATCGTGGTAATATTCTATTTGTGCTTATTGCTTTGCTGTCCATCATTTATTGTGTTTTTTTTTTCTCGTGACAGGTTTATTCAATTTGAACATGGCACAATTTGGGCAAACTTGTTCTTTAACTGAAATACACTACCAATATGTCTGCGTAAGCTGTCTTCCATTTTTATGGAGTAATAGGTAAGCAACTAAGCAAGATGCCTATCTGTAAGTGTCCAATAGGAGATCGAGTTGCAAGTGTTAAGCTTGAGGCTCATTGCAATCATGCAAGTAAGGCTTTGTACAGATAGAGGGAGTGTCTATGGAGACGATGAGTTATATTCAGTACGATAGAAGTAGGAAATGGAGATTATCTGTCATTTATGAGTGCCGATTTTGCATTGGAACTTGCATTCAGTTGATCTTGTTGCCTATGAAAGTATAGTTATGGAGCTATTTGTGGCTCCCTCTCCTTAGTGCCTTGATTGGGTTATTATGGATACTTTTTTCTCTTGATTTCGGAGTCCTGAATCTGTCAAAAATACAAGTTTTTTTTTTTTTTTTTTTTTTTTTATGTGATTCATTTCAGAAGTTACACGCAGTGGGGGTGGGGAGGTGACATCGTAGAAAACGTCATATGCCTAGAAGGAAAGATGTGAAGCCCTGTTCTGCTGTTCATGTCAGGTTTGTTGTAAATAGTGGCATAGTTTCATTGTTTGTGACATTTTGCTGTCAAACTCAAAAGAGACGCTGAACCAATAATATGTGTGGGCTATGGAGCCAGTTCTCTGTTAGACATACGATAGATCATACATTACCCTTAAGTGCATGTTCTTAAATGCCATAATCTACATTTAATCTAATTCATTGTAAGGTCCCAGTTCCTGGATATTGTGATTTTGTTCTAAAATTTCGAGGAACGCTCAGGCTTTGCAGTCCTTGCTTTTTTCTTTTTTTTTTTTGTAACTCAGGTCTATCAAGCTAGGCTATACTTGATTCCCTTCTCATCAAATCCGGGAAGGCTCTGATGGGGAAGCATAGACCGACCATCAGTTATGTCAAAATGCAGGCTGCAGATCTGGCCTGCCAACCTGCCAACTTACCTGCGAACAGTTAATGATTCGGTGAAGTTTTATCGCGGAGTCGTGCCCATATAACCATATGTAAGGTTTGATCTCATAACTCATTTCGCTTTGATTGGGGCCTGTCAACTGTTCCGGAAGTGACGCTGTGAAGTCATTGGAATTGCCTGCGTCGTAAGCTAGGGATGTTTTTTTTTTTTTTTTTTTGAAGGGAGAGCTAGGGATGTTTTGCAGAAGGATAAGACAAAAACTATCCTCTTTTTTTTTGGGTGGTTAAGGTGGCTTTACTTGATGAGATAATGTGCTTGATGAAACTTAATGCTGAAGTTTGGACGTACTCCAACCAATTATATCTAACGTCATATACGTGCGTCTTTTGTAACCATGCGTCGTAGTAGTACATATCATCTGATATAAGTGAGGTTGTTCATTTTCATTTCCTCGTTGGTACCAACTATAGTAAAATAATCAATATTAGCAGACAAGAACACCATTTCACCAAGATTTTTGAGAGAGAGACGAGGATCAAGGTTGCTCTAACGGTTAGAAACTCAACCTGTTTGAGGGGTCATTCCGGGTTCAAATCCTCATGCCCCAGCAGCATTAGCTGCTCTGTACCGAAAAACCAACACTTTGAGAGATGAGTTATGAGGAGACTTCGTCAGAAAATATCAGTGATGCCACAACAAACACCCCTACTCCGCACGTAGTGATATTTCCTTTACCCATCCAAGGTCCAGTCAACTGCATGCTCAAACTAGCGGAGCTCATCCTCTCCCTTAGCCAAGCTTCAATCTCACTGACATGCATCAACACAGACTTCATCCAAACCCGCCTCGACCTCAACTCACCGGCCCCTTCCCGTCTTGCCCGATTCGGCCCTGCCTTCCGGTTTGAGACAGTTTCAGACGGGCTTGGACCCGATGAGGATTCCCTTGGGGTCGAAGAGCTAGTTCACATAGCCAACAACCTAGCGGCTCAGGCTCAATCCACTGGGAGCCGACTGAGGGACCTTCTGGCTTACGGGCCGGACCGCAAGCCGGTGACATGCATTATAGCGGATGGATACTATTGGTTCTTGGTGGATATTGCGAAAGAGATGGACGTGCCCCTTGTTTATTTCGAGACAGTTAGTTCATCTGCGTTTTGGACTTACTTCTGTGTGCCTAACATGCTCCAAGCAGGGGACCTTCCCTTCAAAGGTTGTACATACATCTCACAGTTCTCAACTTTTCTTGTGTTGAGTGTTCATATCAAGAATTTTTGAGTGTAGTCGTTGCATGGAATTTTTGACCAAGAGTATTAGCACTCCGCCAATATTTTCAGCACTTTAACTCACGAAATTTAGTGTTTTGGTACTACATTTTTGGAGTACTAGAGAATTGATGGAGTACCATATACTTTATGGCATGTGACATGTTTTAACTTACTGGTCATAGAATTCGGCATAAACATGCTACACACTAGAAGAATTTTGCTAGCTACCAAAACATCGTGTCCAATTCTATAGCACAGTTATCTCATTAATTTCTTCATGTTGAATACACTGAGTCACACTCTCTCGTATTATTTTGGTATTTTACATTTGTACTCCTTGATATAGTAGCTATCTGTTTCTTGTTAACATGAATGTATATGCCTGGCTCATTTGTAGGGGATGATTTGGATGCAGCAGTAACAAGTGTACCTGGAATGGAAAGTTTCTTGAGGTGCCGCGATCTTCCAAACTTCTACCGTGACTTTGATCCAAACGACCCGGTTACGCACCTCTTCCTTAAAGAAGCAGAGCATTTTCCTAGAGCACAAGGGCAGATACTCAACACATTTGATGATATTGAACCTGGCGCACTTTCTCACATGTATCACTCATGTCCTAACCTATACACCATAGGCCCTCTCCACTTAAACATCAAAAGCAGAGTACAAGACACGTCTGTGACAACAACATTGCCTCAGTGCCTCAAATTGTCCGACTCAAGGGAAGATAACAAGGGGGAGTTGCAAGAAATGTCTGATTGCGTAACCGCACAAGTGTCGTCGTTTTCAAACAGTGTATGGCAAGAAGACAGGAGCTGCTTGGCTTGGCTTGATGCTCAGCCTTCGAAATCTGTCCTCTTTGTTAGTATTGGTAGCCTAGCTGTCATGACAAAGGACCAACTAGTGGAGTTTTGGTATGGTCTTGTGAATAGCAAAACAAGGTTTCTGTGGGTTAGAAGGCCCAACTTGACAGTTGAGTTGGACGATGAATTGAAGATTTCAAGTGAAGTATTGGAGGTTACAAGAGAAAGAGGCTGCATAGTAAGTTGGGCGCCACAGGAAGAGGTCTTATCACATAACGCGATTGGAGGGTTTCTAACGCACAGTGGGTGGAACTCCACCATAGAGAGTATAGTCGCGGGTGTGCCAATGATATGTTGGCCTTTCTTCGTAGATCAACAAGTTAATAGTAGGCTTGTGAGCGAGGTCTGGAAGATTGGTTTAGATATGAAGGATACTTGCGACCGAGTCGTGGTCGAGACATCGATTAGGCATGTAATGGGGACTCGTAAGGATGAGTTCATGTCCAATGTGGTTAAAATGACTAAATTGGCTACACGGGCCGTGGGTGAAGGGGGGTCGTCCTACAAGCATTTAGACCGTCTGGTTGACGACCTCAAATTCAGAAGGCTACCCTTGGCGGGCGATGCTCCTTAATTAACATGTCGCTGCACGATCAAGTCGTGAACATCTATAACATACATGAATCAATGTTAGTTTTGGAGCCCAAATTGCGTCGAAATCTTCTTGCTAACTATCTACCTACGTTGGTATTTAGATAGTTAACCTAAGTTAGACTTTTAGCTACGTGAGAATGGTTAGAGTTGCTTAGGTTGTTTAGAAAAGATACGTACGCAAGTTACATTATACTCAATGATATCCCACGATCAAAACAATTGGTCGGATAGGGGTCTATCTAGTGTGCCTCTTTAAATTAAAGTCATTTCCCTAGTTTTATATCGCCCACTACTAGACCCCCCAGCTGAAACATTATTCATCAAAACGAAGGTCACGCCACCGCTCCTAAAAGAGTTTACGGCCTAGCTCAACGAAAAGGCATCCACTAGAAGCTATGATCGGAGATTAAATTACCGATGGTCTTTTGGTAATACAATATGTCAATATGTATCCTTGTTGTTGTTTCCTAGTGGGATTTAGAAAAGTAGCTCTGTGAGAACCTATAACTAGAGGGTCTCATGACTCATCATTTGTTCATTACCTTGTATAACACGAGTTTTTGTTTTTGATTGTAAAATCATACTTCTGTTTTACGACAACGAGATGATATCTTTTAAGTGGAATTTTAATTTAAGTTATACCTTATTCGACTTTGAGTCCCTCCTTCATAAAGTTATAATACGATAATGCATGACTTGATAAATTAGTAACAAATGTGAAAGTATTTTCAATACAAAATCAAAAGGTATACAATACATAATTTTTCAATGTGCATTTTTCTTTATAAAATTGTAAGTCAAACTTTTACCTCTACATTGAGAAACGTCATATGTAGATCTTTAGGAGTATTAAGCAATATCAACGTACTTACGTACCTACATTTCGACAAAGAATAAAATAAGAAATATCAACAAATGTATTATTAACAAAGTTCAAACCTAGTGGTTGCGTAATTAAATTGTGTAAATGGTACCCAGAATTCGAGTCCTCGTATTTCCAACTCCTGCAGTATTGGCGAAGTGGGTTCGGACACTTCGGAGAAGTAACCTTACCTTTCAAGGGAGAAGTAACCTTGCCAAAATTTTCACCACCGCTTGCAACACAGTCAACAAGTCACTACAGTTATTCTTCAGTCCTAAGCTCACCCACCAGCCCACGCGCCACCACAATGACAGCTCACGCGCCTTCCGCCCCCACAATGGGTTTCGCTGAGTACTTGTATGTGTTGAATTCTCCATTTCTATATAATTTAGTTGTCAATATTGTGAGCAATGTAGTAATGTCTGTGGTGCTGGAATTTGTGAGTCCATGCTGATTATGATCATCAATTTCTTGAAAGATACGCAATTTAGTAAGTTGTTTTGATTCTAATTGTTAAGTTGATGAAATCGTGCCCTTTGTACAGTAGTTAATTTCTGGTTTAAAATGTTGGAAATTCTTCCTCAAATTGATTTGATTTGATCACAAAAAATGTTAGCCTACTACTGCTCGTATTTCCTTGGTGAATTTAGTTTGTTCTTTGTTTGACTGATTATTGCGTGACATTGAGAAGAGGCAACTTTTCTATGAACTTGAGTTGTAGAGGGGAATTGACGCGAGTACATGATGCCATTGATTGTTGTTTTTGTTAATTCAATCTTTTTACGCGTATGTTGTTTATCAAATGAGGGATGGGGTTACAATTCAGGGTGTCCAAATTTCGATCGCAACTTGGCTTTTCTTGTGTAAGGATTGCATCATAACAATGATCTATTATCACAGTTTAAATCTGTGTTTAGTGCACTTTCTTGATGATTGGATTATAGCCTGATGGGCGTTTGTCTTGCATTTTACGCGTAAGTCTTGATTGTTTGGAAACCTCATAACTGTATGACATTCAAAGTTTTCCTACTTTCGTGTGGCTGTGAGTTTTTGCAGGCACATGGACGTGACTGGTGAGTGGTGACTGGTGAGTACATATCAAGCAATTAGAGGAGCTAGTGCTGCTGCATTGAACGAAGTTGAGCAGCTAACCTGTGAGGTTTGTTCTGTATCTATACCTCTAATATTACTCGACTTGTTTGTTGATTTGTATTGAATATTCTGTTGAGGTCGTGGAATGGAGTGTCTCCTACCTTTAACATTTTTTTAGAAAGCCAGAATGACGGTGTTGGTATCATACATGCACATACAATTCAATTTTGTCAATCAATGAGTCTACATATTAAAAAGTAACTCCTTGTCTAGCTGTGTCCTTAGTGTGCCATATTAAGAAACTACTTTTGGAGATTGATTAGTTAACTTGATTCGAGGATCGTTCTGCTATGATAAGTATCATCATCATCATCATTACCCAGCGCCTTAAAGCGAGGTAGGGGGGGGGTCAGATGTACGCAAGCCTTCCCCCATTGAAACATAAAGAGATTGTGCACGGATGAACCAAAATGAAAATTGCTTCGAGAATCACACCGACGAACTGCTACTTCACAATATAAGAAGGACAAACATTTGTATGAGCCATTTTGCTTTATTCCATTATGTCCCAAAGCAGAGAATAATTATTCGTAGGCTCAATTGGAAATGGAATATGCTATGATAAGTATACATATAAAAAAATATTAAGTTACCTTGGAAGATTAATAAAATGTATCCGAAGATTCACAAGTAATATAATTCTTTGGTGCAAAATAAGTTACTTTCTAATCAAACAACTCTTTGTCTAGCAAAGTCTTCTTTTTGATTATCCACTATGAACATGTGAAAATTTTATAGAAAGATGATGGCCGTTTTCGGGAAGCTATAATAATATAGAACTAAACTTCTTGGTACCAATTTAATGACTCATCTAACATACTAAGTATATGTATTTTATGTAAAGTCTTTGTTTAGCAAGGTCTTCTTTGGGGAAGGCGTAGAAATAAGATGAACTGGATAAATCAAATCTCAAGTTAGAGCTGTCTTGTTATGGTGGACTCGACTGGTCAGTTAACTTCAATTTATTTATAAGATCGATTAGGCGAACACATATTTACATTGCAGCCAAGAGAGCCAAACACACTAGACTGTAAACATGGAATGTCAGCTTGAGAAGGTACAAAATGTTACTGCCACTGCTGACATCACTCCACACATAGTAATGTTTCCGTTACCAATGCAAGGCCCAGTCAATTGTACGCTCAAGCTAGCTGGGCTCATCCTCTCCCTCAGCCAAGCTGAAATCTCAGTTACTTTTATCAACACAGACTTCATCCAAACCCAGCTCGAGCTTAACTCACCTGCCCCTTCCCGTCTTGCCCGTTTCGGTCCGGCCGTCCAGTTTGAAACGGTTTCAGATGGGCTTGGACTAGATCAAAATCACCTTGAGATTAAAACGCTAGCTGACAGAACAAACAACCTAGCGGCTCAGGCTCAAACCACTGGGATTCGACTAAGGGAGCTCCTGAATTATGAATTCGGCCGCAAGCTTGACTGATTATTGTGTGATTTGGTTTGTTCTTTGTTTGACTGATTATTGTGTGACAATGAGAAGGGGAAACTTTCTATGAACTTAAGTTGTAGATGGGAATCAGACTTATATGTAGAATGCCATTCATTGTCTGTTTGTAAATTCATCCTTTTTTTACGGAAATGTCGTTTGCGTTCATGAAGGAGAGGGTTAAAATTCAGAATGTTGAGTTTTCCATGACTACTTAGCTTTTCTGTTGTTAGGAATGCATATTAATGATCTATCATAAGTTAGTATGTGCTTAGTGCCGTTTCTTCATGGAACAATAGAAAGAGGGGAATTGACCTATGTACATGACTACATGAGGGATAGGGTTGCAATTCAACAACAACAACAACAACAACCAAGCCTTATTCTCAAAATGATTTGGGGTCGGCTAACATGAATCGTCATCTAGTAACCGTCTTGTGTACGCCAAGAAATTTCGAAAACGTTGTAAACCTTTTAAAAGTATTTAAGCACTTTCAAAGGGTGTTTATAAAGTCAAAATAAATCAAAAGGTTTAAAAAATATTGCAAAAAAACATATGAAATGTTGCAATTCAGAGTGTCGAATTTTGGAAGACTACTTTGCTTTTGAGGAATGCATAACAATGATCTATCACTACTTTTCCAAAAAAAAAAGAGTTTACTGATCTATCAGTGGTTATGTCTGTCTCCATTGCAATATCTTGATGATTGGAATGTAGCCTGATGGGTGATTGCTTTGTGTTTGATGCGCGAGTCTTGATTATTTGGATAGCTTACAGCAAATATTTTCTCATACAGTCAAAGTTTCCTACTTTCGTGTGGGTGTGAATTTTTGCAGGCTACACACATGGACGTGACTGGTGAGTGCATACCAAGCAATTAGGGGAGCTAGTGCTCCTGCCATGAAAGAAGTTGAGCAGCTAACCTGTGAGGTTTGTTCTGTAGCTATACCTCCAACATTACTCGACTTGTTATCTTCCACACTCTTGTGTGTTACATTATTCTTGTTTCTTGTAGAATGGTTGAAAGGTCAAAATCACATGTATCTTGGTTCCTGTAGTTCCCATTCGTTCTGAGAGCGTAAAACTTCACTTCTAAATATTTTTTCGATCTGAAATATTGGTGACTTCATCAGTCTTGTGGCGCTTCCTAATATTGGAACCGATGAAATGTAAATTTAGTTTTATGAATTGATTTATAGATTGCTAACCCCCAAACCTAGGGAAAGTGTTCTGAGTTAGAATTTTTAGAAGTTAGGATACAGGTTCAGTAGACTTCTTTAAACTTTTTACTCATTCCGCTGAGTTGATTTATCAACTACTGATATTTATTACATGAAGGAAGATCTTCTAGTGCCTTACCTTTCCTTGATTATAGGGCGGGACGAATTGGCGAAGTTACTAGGCTAATGCCATGTTTACATTGGGATAAACCTATTATGGACCCCCTTAGAGTTGCAATAAGTCTACTTGGTAGAAAAAGTTTAGTAACCTTTACTAACTCAACGGTAAAGAAACTCAGGGGATCAACGGAAAAGAAATTCAGGGGTTCCTCACCTCATTATGAATGAGTTGTTAGTCCTTAGATAAGTGCTGAAGACTGAGCGTATTACAGTAAGGAGTGTGAAAAATGAAAGATAGCTGCAATGGATTTATTTGTCCGGTGAACCACTTGGTGGGTGTCTTTTAAGGCCGATAGACTTTGGGTCCAATGGGTCGATCATAATTAAGGTAAAATGTGGAGGCAAATTAGCCCTCTGCATACAAAAGTTGGTACTAGAGGAAGGTGAAAGAAGCGCAGGATAAATGTTCCGTCAGTCAAGGGAAAAAGGTTAGAGGAATAGATAATCTTTATACTGTTAGTGAAGAATATCAGTTGCTTATGAGGGAGTACACGCTAGCCAGATGGTCTAAGCTTCCAGAACAGATTTGTTCCTTCAAAGAATAGCATAATTATGTTGACAGGAATGCATTATGTGGTGATGCTTGAGAGGACCAGGCATCAAAATTTCGGATAGTGGTGGGCATGCAAATCAGTGAATGTGATTTTTTTACGATACTTTACCAAGTCAGCTTTTGGAGGTGTTAGCTAGAATTAAAAAGTTGTATGCCTAAGAAACTGAAGGCTAGTGAAAAGATTTGGCCAAAAAGCTATGGGTTAGCTTTTTGTGGTGTGGTGATTAAACTGTTCTGTACCCCTGATGCTTTTCTAAATTCGCTCTGCACAATTCCAATTTCTCACATATCTTATCCCCCAACAACAACATTACCCTAGTGTCTCAAAGGTTCACGCCATAAGACGAAGTAGGGGGGGGGGGATCGGATGTACGCAAGCCTTCTTTTAAAATTGTGCATGACATGTATCATCAAGGCATCACAATTTTAATTTATCTTAGTGGAAATCAAGCATGATTACATTTGGTAAATGATATGCAATCAATCATGCTTTATAATGAACCATCTCGAAAGCAATTCATTGCATATGGGATATGACTCTGTTTGACTATCTCTATCTCTGAAGGGATATCTACGTAAAGTCTTATATTTGATGCTGTTCAGACACCTAAGATGCTTTTATAGTTTGGATTTTCTTCCTCTTATATTTTAGGTATATGGTTCGCACCATCTCTCATCTCTTAAAGCAGCATTGTGTCTTTCTGATGTGTACTAATTAAATATATTACAAGTCTTTGTTAAGAAAAGTCTTTTTTTTTGGCTACCATTTGAACACGTATAAACATTCGAAAAAGAGGATGATCATCCCTCGGAAGCCATAATTCGTGGCAATAGTTCGTGTGAACCAAAAACCTATCAATAAATACGAACACATTCCAACTAATCCCTAAAAAATACTCCCACCGTCCTCTAATGATTGTTAAATTTTGAAAAGAGAAAATATTAAGTGTTACTTAAAGATTTGTTTACCTCTTTCCAAACATTCATTTTTTCAAAAAGTTTATAACTTATTTTAAAAATGAAAACATTATATAACAAATTATTATCATCTGAGAATAATTACAGATTGTTTGGGACACTTGAAAATAGAAGTTTTAGCATTCAATACAGGACGGAGGGAGTATAAATTTTTATCAAATTTGAAGTAGTGATATAAAACTAAATGTCCTGTTACTAAATCAACGACATATCTAACTTACTAATTAAATGCATTTTAAAGTAATTTTTTGTTTAGCAAAGACTTCTTTGTGGTTATCCACAAGGAACATGTGAAAACATAGAAATAAGATGATTCTCATGTTAGAGCTCCCACCCTGGTTATGTTGGTCCTGACTGGCTGGTCTTATTTTATAATTTTAATAGAAGCTCATGCAAATAGGCTCGCAACATTAAAATGCACAAAGAGAGTAGGTGTGCACTGCTATATATAACTCCCAACAGGCCAGCACACATTCACCTTGCTGCTATAAGAGCCAAATACACTAGACTCTGAAAAACATGGAATATCAGCTTGAGAAGCTAGCGAATGTTACTGCCACTGTGGATGTCACACCACACCTGGTAATGTTTCTGTTACCAATGCAAGGCCCAGTCAACTGTACGCTCAAGCTAGCTGAGCTCATCGTCTCCCTCAGCCAAGCTGAAATTTCAGTTACTTTCATGAACACAGACTTCATCCAAACACAGCTCGAACTAAACTCACCTGCTCCTTCCCGTCTTGCCCGCTTCGGCCCTGCCTTCCGGTTTGAGTCGGTTTGAGACGGGCTTGGACCGGATGAAGATCACTTTGGGATCGAAAAGCTAGCTGACAGAACTAACAACCTAGCTGACAGAACTAACAACCTAGCTGACAGAACTAACAACCTAGCTGGTCAGGCTCTAGTCGATGGAAGCCGGCTAAGGGAGCTCCTGACTTATGGACCGGACCGTAAGCCGGTGACATGCATTATAGCGGATGGTCTTTATTGGTTCCTAGTGGATATTGCTAAGGAGATGACCGTGCCTCTTGTTTATATTGAGACTTTTAGTCCATCTGCGTTTTGGACCTACTATTTTGTGCCTGAAATGCTCCAAGCTGGAGACGTTCCCGTAGAAGGTTAGTTCTGACCTTTCTATACACTCCTATTGTATATGTATATATCTTTAATTCTTTATTTATGTTAGTTTTATAGATAGACCCTAAGAACATCTGGTATATCTTTATAGTATATTGTCTGTCTCTTACTGTTAAAATGTATCTGTTTACCTCATTCGTAAGGGGAGTTTTTGATGCAAGAGTACTTAGTGTACCTGGAATGGAAAATTACTTGAGGCGTCGCGATCTTCCCAGCTTCTACCGAGCATATGATCCGAGCAATCCGCTTATCCCACTCTTACGAAAAGCAGCAGAGTATTACCCAAGAGCCCAAGGGCAAATATTGAATACATTTGAAGATAATGAACGTGACGTGCTTTCTCATATGCGTCACTTATATCCTAACCTGTACTCCATCGGTCCTGTTCACTTGAACCTCACAAGCAGGGTTGTACTCCATGAAACGTCTACACCGAAAACCTTATCCGAGTGCCTCAAAGGTTCCCACCTATGTCAAGGTAATAAAGAGGACCTGCAAGAAACGTCCAAGAGCACAAATTCACAAATGTCGTTTTCGAACAGTGTTTGGAAGAAGACAGACGCTACTTGGCATGGCTTGATGCTCAGGCCTCGAAATCTGTCCTCTTTGTTAGTTTTGGGAGTGTAGTTGTCATGACAAAAGACCACCTAATGGAGTTTTGGTATGGTTTGGTGAACAGCGGAAAAAGGTTTCTGTGGGTTAGAAGGCCCAAGTCGATAATCAACTGAGATGATCAATTGGAGGTTCCAAGTGAATTATTGGAGGGCACAAGAGAAAGAGGTTGTTTGATAAGCTGGGCACCACAGGACGAAGTCTTATCACATAGGGCGATTGGAGGATTTCTGACACAGTGGGAGGAACTCGACCTTAGAGAGTATAGCCATGGGGGTGCCGATGATTTGTTGGCCTTACTCTTCAGATCAACAGGTGAATAGCAGGCTTGTAAGCAAGGTATGGCAGATTGGGTTAGACATGAAGGATACCTGTGATCGACTGTTTATTGAGACAATGATCAGGGATCTATTAGAGACTCGTAAGGATGAGTACTTGGCCAAGGCAAATGAGATGGCTAAGTTGGCTATGAGAGCCGTGGCTGAAGGTGGATCATCTTACAGTGATTTGAATCGTTTGATTGACGACCTCAGATTCATGAGGTTTCCTACTGTGTGAGGCAATGTGTGACGATCCACCCTTTCGAGTCTTGCTTTTCTTATGTTACCAATAAATGTATCTTTCCTTTGTTTGTGTTTTCATATCTAGTTTTAATAATGTGTCTAGCGTATAAGTTGTTGCTCTCTGATACACTCTAAATGTGGTTAGTAAAAGTCATGTTCAGTCAAATAGCCAAGGGAAGCTAGTTCATGAAACTTGTCTTACCTCAAGCTATTTCTTATAATCAATATTGCAAGCATTGTTTGTGACCTTTGAACTTCTTTTGCGAGTTCTTCAGGCACTGGGGTAATTTTGTTGTTGTTGGTATTGTTTGAGAGAGTACACCGCGCATTACGCTGTTAGTGAGAACACAGTAGTGTTCCTTCCCCAACAAATCGTTGAATATATGTAATTTAATGCGGTGGGTAATCTTGTTTTGATTCTTATTTGTAAGGTGTTGAATTGTTGCCCTTGTAGTGTTTGCGGTTGGTAATGCTGGAAATGGTTTGTCAATATATTTGATCACAAAAAGTGAATGCTAGCCTATCTTTTTGTTGTCTCGTATTAGTAGTTTAGTTTGTTTTTGTTACTGATTATTGTGTGACAATGAGAAGAGGCTACTTTTTTTTTTTTTTTAATTTGAAGTTCAGATGGGAATTGATTGATTGTTTGTTTGTAAATTCATCCTTTTCTACGGAAATGTTGTTTCCTAACATGAGGGAGAGGGTTACAATTCAGGATGTTGAGTTTTCCATGACTACTTAGCTTTTATATTGTAGGGATTGCATGCTAATGATCTATCACAAGTTATGTATGTGCTTAGTGCCGTTTCTTGATGGGATAATAGACTGATGGGAAATTGTCGTGTGTTTCATGCGCAAGTCTTGATTGTTTTGATAGCTATGGCTATAACTGTATGACAACTTGTTTACTCTCGCACTATTTTCTCTTACATTTATTGTTTCCTAATTCCTTTTGCTGTGGTTGTGAATTTTGCAGGCTACACACATGGAGGTGACTGATGAGTGCATATCAGGCAGTAGAGGAGCTAGGTCTGCTGCCATGAAAGTACTCGAGCAGCAAACCTGTGAGGTTTGTTCCGTAGTTACACCTCAAATACTTTTGTACTTGAAACATTGCTTGACTTATTTGTCAATTCATATTGTATATTCTATAAGTCTTGAGAATGCAGCGCCTCTCACTTTTAATTTATTTTCAAGCAGCCAAAATG
The DNA here is from genome assembly GCA_963457585.1 of Spergularia bocconei. Lineage (NCBI taxonomy): Eukaryota > Viridiplantae > Streptophyta > Magnoliopsida > Caryophyllales > Caryophyllaceae > Spergularia > Spergularia bocconei. Next base: position 5,766,200 of record OY734958.1, read on the forward strand.
ATTATGTTTGTATGAAATACATGTGTCTATTTCCCAAATTTGTCAAAAAAAAAGAGTTTGTTTTCCTATGATCTGAAATATGATATGATCCATCAGTTGGTCAACTCTTTTATTCTGCAATTGGCTATTTTGTTACAACTATTTTCTCTTGCTTTTCAACACTCCTGTCTGTTATTTCTTTGTTGTCTTTCGTATGACACATGTATGTTTCACTGCAACATGAATACGGGTTCCAGTTGTGCTCCCTCTATGAATGTAAACCTGTAGTTCTCTGATAATTTGACCATCTGAATATTAATGGTTTAATCATACTAGTATGTGTTTTACTGGGCTTCCTGGTTACCTGTTGTTATTTCAGTGCTACTTGATGATGAAACTGCTTAAATCTGAATATATTTAAGGGCGAACACCACGAGTTTTAGAATTGATTTGTACCTAGTTGAACATAGAGGGGAAGAAATTTCCGGGGATTAGTTTTTTTATAGAAATCAGTCAAATAGGTTCTGCAAAGGCAGATCCAATTGTAGTTCTTAGCAAGATCTACCCTGTAAAAGGTAGTTTCTGACTAAAAAAGAAAAACCTTTTTAAATTCAATAACTTTTATCTTCAAAAGTAACGCATTAATCTTCAAAAAGTAACTTATTAATCGCTTAAAAGTAACTTTTTGGAAGTAATTTTCGAAGTTTAATAAGTTATTATTTGGTTTTTGGGATATAATGGAATAAAGCAAAATGGCTCAAAAAACTGTCTGTGCTTCTTATTTTGTGAAGTAGCAGTCAGTCGGTGCGATTCTCAAAGCAATTTTCATTTTGGGTCATCCGTGCGCAGCCTCTCTATGTTTCAATAGGGGTAAGGCTTGCGTGCATCCGACCCCCCCTTATCCCGCCTTATGGCGGGAGCCTTTAAGGCACTGGGGTTAAAGATGAATGAGTTTCATTTGAAGATAAATAAGTTAGTATTGAATTTATGAAGTACGGAGTAGTATATTAAAAAGGTAAGTCGTTGTTTAGCAATGTCCTTGATGGGACATATTAAGAAACAGTTTGGAGATTGATAAGTTAAGTTGATTTGAGGATCGTTCTGCTATGATAAGTATACATATGAAAAAGTATTAAGCTACCTTGGAAGATTAATAGATTGTTTCCGAAGATTCACATGTACTATAACTCTTAGGTGCAAATAAGTTACTTTCTACTCAAGTAACTCTTTGTCTAGCAAAATCTTTTTTTTGGTTGTCCACTAGGAGAACGCGAAAACATTATAAAAAAGATGATTGCCGTTTTCCGCAAGTATTATAATATATAACTAAACTTCTTGGTACCAATTTAATAACACATCTAACATACTAATAACTTACTAAGTAAATGTATTTTATGTAAAGTCTTTGTTTAGCAAGGTCTGCTCCCTGGGCTTATCTACTAGGAACATGGGAAGACATAGATATAAGATGATTGGATAAATCAAATCTCAAGTTAGAGCTGCCTTGTTATGGTAATCTCCACCGGCCAGTTTTCTTCATTTTATATAGAACTCCGAACAGGCTAACACATATTCACATCGCAGCCAAGAGAGCCAAACACACTAGACTCTGAAAACATGGAATATCAGCTTGAGAAGCTACCAAATGTTGCTGCCACATTTGACATCACTCCACACGTGGTAATGTTTCCGTTACCAATGCAAGGCCCAGTCAACTGTACGCTCAAGCTAGCTGAGCTCATCCTCTCCCTCAGCCAAGCTGAAATCTCAGTTACTTTCATCAACACAGACTTCATCCAGACACAGCTCGAGCTTAACTCACTTGCCTCTTCCCGGCTTGCGCGCTTCGGTCCAGCCTTCCGGTTTGAGACGGTATCAGACGGGCTTGGACCAGATCAAAATCACCTTGGGATTGAAACGCTAGCTGATAGAACAAACAACCTAGCCGCTCAGGCTCAAACCACTGGGAGTCGGCTAAGGAAGCTCCTGGGTGTTGAATCTGGCCGTAAGCCCGTGACATGCATTATAGCGGATGGTCTTTATTGGTTCCTAGTGGATATTGCCAAGGAGATGAATGTGCCTCTTGTTTATTTTGAGACTGTTAGTCCATCTGCGTTTTGGACTTACTTTTTTGTGCCTCAGATGCTCCAAGCTGGAGACATTCCCTTAAAAGGTTAGTTCTGAAGTTCCTCTGTTGTATATGTACATATATTTAAATATTGGTCCTAATACACCATTTTTACCTCTTCAAACCCTTCATGTGAACGAACAATTTTTTTTTTTACTCTGGTATGATTGTTCAAAGATGGTAGCTATTATTTAGCCCAAAAAAAAGGTACCTTATGTACAGCTGAAATTTGTTAAAAGAGATTAAGGATTACTTTTGAAATTACTCCCTTCGAATATCTCAGTTGTTGACATTTCTGTTTTGCCCTATTTGCGGTCATACTTTGATCATCAATAACTTCTAATATGTTCTCAAAATATTATAATTCCATAATTGTTAGATCTGTGTTAAGAAGAAATGAATACAACGACAACAACAACAACCAAGCCTTATTCCCAAAATGATTTGGGGTCGGCTAACATGAATCGTCATCCAGTAACCGTCTTGTGAACGCCAAAAAATTTCGAAAACGTTGTAAACCTTTTAAAATTATTTAAACACTTTCAAAGGAAATTTAGAAAAGCCGTCAAAATAAATAAAAAGGTTAAAAATATTGCCAAAAAACATATGAATTTTGAACACAAGTTAAAAAGTTTTGGAAAAAAAAAAAAAAAAAACCGAACAAAAAAATCAAAAGGGGTCAGAATAAGTCCTCCACATGAATAGAGTCTCGCCACCCTGCCCTATCCAACGCCATACTCTCTTCAAGTCCTAGGAAGCTCATATCACTTCTAATCACCCTCGTCCAAGTCATCTTGGGTCTTCCCCGACCCCTACTAATATTATCACTTCTCCACCCTTCTACTCTTCTAACCGGCGCGTCACTAGGCCTCCTCTTCACGTGGCCATACCACCTCAGTCGGTTCTCCATCATCTTATCCCCTATGGGTGCAACCCCTACTTTCTCCCTAATAACTTCATTTCTCAACCGATCACGTCTTGTATGTCCACACATCCATCGTAACATGCGCATCTCCGTCACACTCATCTTATGAACGTGGCACTGTTTCACGGCCCAACATTCAGTGCCATATAACAGTGCCGGCCTAATTGCCGTTCGATAAAACTTACCCTTCAACTTATTGGGCATTCCTCGATCACACAGAAGTCCTGTGGCATTTTTCCACTTCAACCAACCTGATTTGATCCTATGAGCCACATCTCCATCCAATTCTCCATCCTTTTGAAGAATCGATCCCAAATATCGGAAAACATCTGATCCCTGGACAGTCTTTCCATCCAGCCTGATCGTCCCCGTCTCCGTTTGCCTAATGCCGCTGAACTTACACTCCAAATACTCGGTCTTGCTCCGACTCAACCGAAACCCTCGGGACTCCAAAGTGTGCCTCCATAGCTCCAACCTCCTCTCCAAATCCTCTTTCGTTTCTGAGATCAAAACTATATCATCTGCAAACATCATGCACCATGGTATATCATCCTGGATTGACCTCGTCAATTCGTCCATAACTATAGCAAAGAGAAACGGGCTAAGTGCGGACCCTTGGTGCACTCCAATTGTAATAGGGAACTCTTCTGACTTCCCTACACTAGTCCGCACACTCGTGCTAGCTCCCTCATACATGTCCTTAATGATGTCAATATATTTTTGCGGAACTCCTTTCTTAGTTAGAGCCCACCAAAGCACATCCCTTGGTACCTTATCATACGCCTTCTCCAAATCAATAAACACCATATGTAGATCCTTCTTCCTATCCCGATAAATTTCCATCGTCTGTCTTATGAGATGAATTGCCTCCATAGTTGACCTCCCCGGCATAAATCCAAATTGGTTCTCTGAAATCTTCACACTCCTTCTTAATCTATGCTCAATCACCCGTTCCCAAAGTTTCATTGTATGACTCATTAACTTGATCCCGCGATAGTTGGCACACTCTTGAACATCCCCTTTGTTCTTATACAAAGGGACCAAAGTGCTCTTCCTCCACTCCACCGGCATCTTATTACCTTTCCAAATCGTGTTGAAAAGTGTCGTCAACCATTCCACACCTCTATCTCCTAGACACCTCCAAACCTCAATAGGTATGCCGTCTGGCCCCACTACTTTCTTCCGTCCCATCTTCTTCAAGGCCATCCTCACCTCTCCCTGCTGAATTCTCCGCATGAACTCCCGATTAACAATACTTGAATGAATGTTCACATCTCCAATATCGTTCACCCGATCACCATTGAATAAGGTATCAAAGTACGATCTCCATCTCTCCGTAATCTCCTTATCATCAACAAGGACTTGTTGATTAACATCTTTGACGCATTTCACCCTACCAATGTCCCGAGTCCTCCTTTCCCTAATGCGCGCAATTTTGTAGATCTCTTTCTCCCCTTCTCTAGTATCCAATCTTGTATATAGGTCTTGGTTCACCTTTCCTCTTGCATCTCTTACAGCTTTCTTTGCTGCTTTTTTTGCATCCTTATACCTCTCGAAGTTCTCCTCACTTCTATCTTTTCCCAAACTCTTATAACATTTGCGCTTGTTCCTTATTGCTTGTTGCACTTCCTCATTCCACCAAGATGTATCCTTACTCGGTAGTGCTTTCCCCTTAGATTCACCGAGAACCTCTTCTGCCACCTCCTTTACCTTATGCGTCATGGTAACCCATAACGAGTCTATATCTCTTTCCACACTAGTTGACCAGACATCTGTCCCGGCCATCTTCTCCAAGAAAGACTCCTTGTGCTCTCCTTCAAGTTTCCACCATTTGATCCTTGGCTCTACTTGTGGCCGCCTCTTCCCTAAGCCACCCTTAGCCCTGAAATCCAGTACCACCAATCTATGTTGCGTAGCCGCACTCTCCCCAGGTATCACCTTGCAGTCTGTAAAGCTCTTACGCCAAACATTCCTTACCAAAAAGAAGTCAATCTGGCTCGCATTACTTCCGCTCCTGTATGTCACCAAGTGAGACTCCCTCTTCTCAAACCACGTGTTCATTATACCCAAGTCATAAGCCAACGCAAAATCCAAGATGTTCGTTCCTCCTTCATTTCTCGACCCATAGCCAAAACCTCCATGCACGCTTTCAAAACCATGCCGCGTAGAACCCACATGTCCATTAAGGTCCCCACCAATAACCAACTTCTCCCCACTAGGAACCCCTTGCACCACCTCTTCTAACTCCTCCCAGAATGCCTGACGAATAGATGCATCCAATCCAATTTGTGGAGCATAGGCACTTACAACAGTCATAATCTCATTCCCAATCACCAACCTCACTGTCATAATGCGATCGCTCTTCCTCGAAACCTCCACCACATCATCTATGTACTCCTTATCAATAATGACACCAACTCCATTCCTACTCTTATCCTTACCATAGTACCAAAGCTTATAACCTCATGGTGTGATCTCCTTAGCTTTCGCCCCAACCCATTTCGTCTCTTGTAAACACATAATGTGAATCCTTCTCCTCCTCATAACCTCCACAACCTCCGAAGATCTCCCTGTCAAAGACCCGATATTCCACGTTCCAAACCTAAGCCTACTACCCTTACCGTTATGAATGAGCTTCCTTGCCCGCTCCCGTCCATGATTTGAGAACCTTTGCACATTTGACACCACCCTTGGGAGCCGGAGTGGCGCGTCACTTCGGGGTGACGACCTAGCAACCCTTGCATATTTTTCACTACACCCAGGTCTAGGAAGTGTAGCGCGTCCTTGCACATTTGACACCACCCCCGGCCGTTGGAGTGGCGCGTCGCTTCGGGGCGACAACCTAGAGACCCTTGCATACTTATCACCACACCCGGGTCCAGGAAGTGTAGCGCGTCGCTGTGAAGGGGACGCCCCCACGGTTATTAAATTTCGATTCATGTCCATAAGATGTGGCTTGTTTTACGCTGGCCGCCACAAACCTACCGCAACTCTCCTCCTTTATCCGGGCTTGAGACCGGCAGTGAATGCCAAAAAAAACACTCACAGGCGGAGTTCTTAAGAAGAAATGAATGTAAATAGTAATTCTGAGAGATTTTAGTTATATGTATTTTGAAGTATTGATGGTCAAAGTATCACCAATATGTGGAGTAGATATCTTTCTATTAATGCGCTGCTTTTATATATACAGTATTAGATATCTCAAGTTTGTTCTCCCTCCCCTGTTTTTGAGTAAGAGCCTCGTAACGTGATGTTAGTGGAATGAAAACGGTTGCTAACAGGGGGAATCTAGCTTGTTAAGACCGGGTAACTAAATAAAAATATGATTGTTAATGTATTTCTTGGAAAATTGTACGCATTTTTTACATGTTTTTCAAAAGACCGGGTCGCTTGAGCACCCCTTAATTTCAGCCCCAACTTTATGAGAGGTCTATTTGTTTTTCGTGTTGTAGATAGACCCGAAGAACATCTTGCATATATTTAGAACACACTCTCTCTGTTTCTATCAATTAAAATGTCTTTGTCTGGCCATTTGTAGAAGGGGACTTTGATGGAGAAGTACTAAGTGTACCTGGAATGGAAAATTACTTGAGGCGTCGTGATCTTCCAAGCTTCTACCGAGCCTATGATCCAAATGACGCGCTCATCGAACTTTGCCATAAAGAAACAGAGTATTACCCAAGAGCCCAAGGGCAGATACTCAATTCATTTGATGATATTGAACCTGACGTGCTTTCTCATATGCATCACTTGTGTCCTAATCTGTACTCCATAGGCCCTGTTCACTTGCACCTCACAAGCAGGGTTGTACTACAAGATAGGTCTACGCCAACAACTTTACCTCAATCCCTCGAAGGTTCCCACCTATGGCAAGGTAAGAAAGGAGTGCTGCAAGTAACGTCCAAGAGCACAAAATCACGAGTGACGTTTTCGAACAGTGTATGGCAAGAAGACAGAAGCTGCTTGGCATGGCTTGATGCTCAGGACTCAAAATCTGTTCTCTTTGTTAGTTTTGGAAGCGTAGCTGTCATGACAAAAGACCAACTAATGGAGTTTTGGTATGGTTTGGTGAACAGCAGAACGAGGTTTCTGTGGGTTAGAAGACCCAAGTCAATAATCGATTTAGATGATCAATTGGAGGTTCCAAGCGAAGTATTGGAGGGCACAAGAGAAAGAGGTTGTTTGGTAAGCTGGGCGCCGCAGGAAGAAGTATTAACTCATGGGGCGATTGGAGGATTTCTGACGCATAGTGGATGGAACTCGACCTTAGAAGGTATAGCAGCGGGCGTGCCAATGATGTGTTGGCCTTTCTCGGCTGATCAACAAGTGAATAGTAGGCTTGTAAGCAAGGTTTGGCAGATTGGGTTAGACATGAAGGATACCTGCGATAGAGTCATGATTGAGACTATGATCAGGGATCTATTGGGGTCTCGTAAGGATGAGTTCTTGGCAAAGGCAGATGAGATGGCTAAGCTGGCTACGAGAGCCGTGGCTGATGGTGGATCATCCTACAACCATTTGAATCGTTTGATTGATGACATCAAATTCATGAGGTTTCCTGCTGTGGCAGGCATTGTCTGACTGTCCACTCTTTTGAGTCTTTTTTTTGAGGTACTTTTTGAGTCTTTACTTTACATTGTTTCATGTATGTTTCCTTTACTTGTTTTAAGTTGTTTTCTTCATCACTAGTTTGAGTAATATGTCTTTGAGTTTCCGGAAGTGTATAAGTTGTACGCTCTCCTACACTCCTAATGTTTGTGCAAAAGTAATTATAGCTCTCGTTGAGGGAAGCTAGTCAATGGAACTTCTCTTACCTCAAGCTATTGCATATGGTCAATATTAGTGATAATTGATCTAGTTGTCAAGAGTACAACCCACATAACACTCATTGTGAAAACTCACGAGTGTACCGTGACATTTTGTTGAGGCAAGCCTCTTATTATCTTATCACAATGTACCTTGACATGTTGTATCATGTCATGTTTGTACCTTCACCTATTTGATATCTAGTATAAACCATTCTACACCGTTTAGGATGTTTTGAAAGACAATATAGCAGCTTGTTGCAAATTTTGCCTGCTGGATGTCTTTGTGGAACTGATATTTAGACTTTTAGTACTGTAGGAAGATGAAATAAGGGCAGGGGGTTTATAAGAATTTTTCAACCAGGGCATATGGTTGGAAATAGATAAGCTTTATACTGTAATGAAGGATATCGATGGCTTATGGGGGAGCAGAGGTAGATCAGATTGTCTAAGCATGTTGGAACAGATTTGTTCTTTCCTAGGGATGCTTTATAGGTTGGTCAAATATGCTTAGAACGTTACCGGTGAAGAGTAAGTTTTATAATTATATGGTTGTAATCCTGACGAGTTCATTGCGTAATGAAGTGATGTTGGTCATTATCGGTGTAAATATATAGACAAAGGTGCTTGCTGTTGGTGACAGACTGATTGAAGGTTAGCTATCCTGACAAGAGTGAAATGCTTTGGTGTTGCGAGAGAAGACGAGGCACCAAGTTTCAGCAATGGTGTCCATGTGTGTGATTATTATGCTAGTTGACATACTGGTTGATCGTCATGTTGAGCCCAAATGTTCAATCCTAATGTGTTTGTTAACCAAGGGTGTATTTCTATGAAACTCAATGCTAGAGAGCCGAATTACCTGTAGGTTTAGCTTTTAGCTTTTAGCTTTTGCTTGTTTTTGTTACTTCAGTTGCTTTAAATTTGCGAACTTATACAAGTCGTCAATGCATGCCTGTCAGCTTCATAATATGAAAGTTTTTCATGAAGGTACATCTATTTTAACTGTCTATGACAATATTTCAGGACACCGTAAAGAAGATTTATGAAGAATGTTCGTTTTTGGTAATTGAGCAACGAAGCACTTCCCTACCCAGTGGAGATGTCCAATAAGGGTGGTGTTGCCGTGTTGCTGTTGGCAGGATAATAGAAGAGACTTTTTTTGTGGATGGAAATAGTCGGTATGTGACTCTCTTGACATCAGTTCAACTGATGTTGATCTTGACATTCTGGCTCGTAGGTTGGTGCTGTTCAAACAGCAAGATGCTTTTGTAGGTTGGTCTTTCTTTATGCTCTTAACATCCCTCTAACTTCTCTCAGGTTCATAATTAGCATGTTTTTACCTTTGATATATGTACTATTTGGTTATCTGAGCTGTGTAAGCTGTTCCTCTTTATGACTCCCATTTGGTAAACCCTATGTGTCTTCTTACTGAGTATGCTGAACTGCAAATAAGATCTTTTTGTTTGTGAACTGGGGAAGAGTGTAGCGGGATGTCGAATTCGGGAGTACAGAAGTCTCTATATTAAACCCGTAACTCCGTAATACAAAACTCCCAAGTAGGATTGTCTTATCGTATGATGTGGTGAAAATCTAAAGGCCGGAGATGAAGTTTAACATTCTAATATAAACATTCACCCGAAAACTAAGCTCAGCATGTCAGCCTGTAGCCTGTAGGACGGTTTTAGTGAAAACTTCTAGATATCAAATTAGCGACACATCTAGAAGACTAGTTCAATGTACTCTGATCTTAATACAAGTGTTTATTTTACGATGACTTTTTTGGTGCTTATCAACTTAAAAACATGTGATATAAATAGTATAAAAAAGAAGACATATTATGCCGGCCGAACAAGCTAAACAATAATTGTGCTCTACTGTACTGCAATAAACTAGTGGTGAACTATGTCATAATAATTCAAGGCGGCAGAAATTTAGCACTCTTGTTGATTCTTTACTATTGTTGTCAATTTGTCATCCCAGTCATATAGCATGAAAATCATAATCTATGGGCTGAAAGGCACACTAACATCTTTAATTGTATGACTTTCGTGGGCAAGAACATTGACCTTATTTCTTATTTTATTTTCTTGAAGGGAAGGACACTAACTATACCATGGAAATCATCATCTACTTAAGATAGTTGAACTGTATGCATCAATTCCCATATTCTGACTCTCTTACGGTCGGTAGGACTTTTTTTAGCTGTCCAAAATTTCATTTGAAATGAATTATTGGCACGTATTAAGTTTATTGGTAGTGCTTAAAGAACCATGTGGAGTGCCAATAGTTCTATTTATTTCATATTTATCATTTCTGCCGTTTTAAAGAATTATTATACTCTGTGATAGATGATGTGTATACTATACACATCATCTGTCACTCTGTACATATAAGTTTTTTATGTTAAAATATGCAGGGAGAGTAGGTGGGTACTGGGGATATATGACTCCTAACACATTAGCATTGCAAGCCAAGAGAGCCAAACTCGATCACTAGAACCTGAAGAAATGGAATATCAGCATGAGAAGGTACCAAATGTTACTGCCACTGATATCACTCCTCACGTAGTAATATTTCCCTTACCAATTCAAGGCCCAGTCAACTGCATGCTCAAGCTAGCTGAGCTCATCCTCTCCCTTAGCCAAGCCACCATCTCCGTCACCGTTCTCAACACAGACTTCATCCAACGCAAGCTTGACCTCCACTCAACCGCCCCAGCCCGTCTCTCTCGTTTCGGCCCCTGCTTTCAATTTGAAACCGTGCCGGATGGTCTTGGATCGTATGAGAACCCCCGTGGGGTCCAGGAGCTAGCTGAGATGACCAACTATCTGGGTACTCAGGCGCAAAGCACAAGTAGCAGGGTTAGGGAGGTTTTGGCTTACGGCTCAGCTGAACCGGACCGTAAGCCTGTGACATGTATAATAGCAGATGGGTTGTTTTGGTTCATGGCAGATGTTGCTAAGGAGATTGGAATTTCCCTTGTATATTTTGAGACTGTTAGTCCTTGTGGTCTCTGGACATATCTTTGTATGCCTAAGATGCTTCAAGCTGGGGACCTTCCTTTCCAAGGTTAGTGTCATGTTCTAAATTTTATGTCTTCAGACCTTTATAGTTTGCTTTTCCAAAGTGATGGGAATCCACTCATCCAGCAACAGTTGAAGTCTTTCCTTAAGACTGTTATATCTTTATGGTAGAAAGGAACTTTATGGCTGATAATTACTCAAACGGCTCACAATTGGTATCTTAGCTTGTTGAAATGATCATCGAAAATTGTTAATAAATTTAGGATGGGATGGTGTTAATAAATTAGCCAGTTCTCTCAACTTTAATAGATTTAAGGTGACTTAAATTTTGTGAGGCTATATCTTGACGAGATTGATATGACTTAAATTTTGTGACCCCTTTCCCTCCAAGCAAACAAGCTGAAAAATGACTTTGCAGTTATAATTGAACTATTGAGCTTTTTCTATGTAAGAGAGAAGCTTCAGGACGATCACTTGGTACTTTTGATGTGAACGTCTTTAGCTCTTTAATTACTCATTCTTGCACTGGTAAAAAACGTCTATATTTCCTCCCAACACTATTCTTTTTCTGTATAATTATATATGAATAGCAATGTCCGTGATACCAGAAAAAGTAAGAAAAAGTCAACATTACGATAACTAATGAGTTTGCCCACTGCCTGCAGGGGAAGATTTGGATGTGTTGGTAAAAAGTGTACCTGTGATGGGAAGTTACTTGAGACGTCGTGACCTTCCAAGCTTTTGCCGAGCTTATGGTCCAAACAACCAAGTGATTTCACATATTTTGAAAGAAGCTGAACATTATTCAAGAGCCCAAGGACACATACTCAATACATTTGATGAACTTGAAGGTGACTTGCTCGGTCACTTGCGTGCATCAAGTCCTAACCTTTACAACATCGGTCCGCTCCACCTGAACCTCATGAGAAGACTAGAACCCCCACCGGTGTCTTTTTCTAACAGTATATGGCAAGAAGATAGAAGCTGCTTGACATGGCTTGATTTCCAGCCCCCAAAATCTGTCCTCTTTGTTAGTATTGGAAGCCTAGCAGTCATGACAAAGGACCAAGTAGTGGAGTTTTGGTACGGATTGGTGAATAGCAGAACGAGATTTCTGTGGGTTAGAAGGCCTGACTCAGTAAAAATCGACGTAGATGATGAGGGTCAACTGGAGATTTCAGATGAACTTTTGGCAGGCTTAAAGGACAGAGGTTATTTGGTGGCTTGGGTGCCACAGGAAGAGGTCTTGACACATAGGGCAATTGGCGGATTTTTGACTCATAGTGGGTGGAACTCAACCTTGGAAAGTATGGGTGCTGGTGTGCCAATGATCTGTTGGCCTTTTTTTGCTGATCAGCAAGTAAACAGCAGGTTCGTAAGTGAGATTTGGAAGATTGGGCTAGATATGAAGGACACCTGTAACCGAGTAGTGATTGAGACGATGATCAAAGATCTCATGGGTACCCGTAAAGATGAGTTCTTAACAAAGGCCGATGACATGGCTAAGCAGGCTGCACAAGCCGTGGGCGAAGGTGGATCATCCTTCAACCATTTGAATCGTTTAATTGAGGACATCAAGTTTCTGCGATTCTGAATACCAGGCAATGTCTCTTTATTCAGATTCTACATTTACTCTTTTATACATGTTCTTAGAATTGGATTCAGTACTGGATCGGTCGACAATAAACTATAGGATCCAACTTAGTTTTCAGTTTCGTGAGAAGACTTTTATCGAATTGACCAATACTTTAAGCCTAGGGGTCACTATATTAAACTTAAGAACCTAGCCCCATTGCTTACCCTCAGAAATGCTAGAGGAAAGGTGGGATCTTTCGCAAAGATGGATCATCAGCATGAGAGAGTTCCAAACACTGCTTCTAGTGACACCACCCCACACGTAGTGATATTTCCCTTTCCAATCCAAGGCCCTGTAAATTGCATGCTTAAGTTAGCGGAGCTCCTCCTCTCAGTTAGCCAGGCTTCAATCTCAGTCACTTTCCTCAACACAGACTTCATCCAACGCCAACTAGAGGTCAACTCATCAACACCTGCCCGTCTGGCCAGCTTCGGCCCCTGCTTTGGGTTTGAAACAGTGAAGGACGGACTTGGATCAGATGACAACCCTCGTGGAGAACAGCAGCTAGCTGATATTACCCACCATCTTGGGTCTCAAGCCCAAGACAGTGGCAGCCGACTAAGGAAGTTGCTGGCTTATGGCTCGACTGAACAGGGCTGTAAGCCAGTGACTTGTATCATAGCAGATGGGTTCTTTTGGTTCATGGCAGATGTTGCTAAGGAGATTGGGGTGCCCCTTGTTTATTTTGAGACTGTTTGCCCTGCTGCTCTTTGGACTGATCTTTGTCTCCCAAAAATGCTCCAAGCTGGAGATCTGCCTTTCCAAGGTTTGCTTCAGAGTCTAATTTTGTTTTCTTTATTTCCTTTTTGTTATTGTCATTATTAAATCAGACGCGAAGACCGACATAATAAACAAAGGGCGAGTCGTATTGCTTGATTGATTGTTGTTTCCTAATTGCTTGTCTATGTCACCTTTTTCCTCGATCCTGCTTTGATTCTTGTTTTGCTAATTACTTGTCTGTGTATTCTTTTAGTTGTTTGTGCTATTTGAAGGACCCTTCTGCAGCCATGTGCTCAGAATAAACAAAACGTCCTACTTTGGTTTGATACAAATGAAGATTAATTGCATTGTATTTTTTAATCTTCTCTTAATTATCAATTAAACATACAATGTTAGCTGATAAGCTTGGTCTTTGTAGGGGAAGACTTGGATGTACTGGTAAAAGGCGTACCTGTAATGGGAACTTACTTGAGGCGTCGCGACCTTCCAGGCTATTACCGAGACTATGATCCAAACAATGAAGTCATTCAACTTGTTTTAAAGGGCGCTCAACATTATCTAAGAGCTCAAGGTCACATACTCAACACATTTGATGATCTAGAAGACGAATTGCTTTGTCACATGCGTGGATTAACTCCTAATGTGTACACAATTGGTCCTATCCACCTGAACCTCAAGAGCAGAGTCAAGCAAGAACCAACAAAATCATCATTGTCATTCTCATTCTCGAATAGTATATGGCAAGAAGATAGAAGCTGCCTGGCATGGCTTGATGCTCAGCCCTTAAAATCGGTTCTTTTTGTTAGTATTGGAAGCCTAGCAGCCATGACAAAGGACCAACTGATGGAGTTTTGGCATGGATTGGTGAACAGCAGGACAAGGTTTCTGTGGGTTAGAAGGCCTAAGTCAATAATCGGTTTAGGTGATGATGAGGAGGAAATGGAAGTTTCAAATGAACTTTTGGAGGGCACAAGAGACAGAGGTTGCTTAGTAAGTTGGGCGCCACAGGAAGAGGTCTTGACTCATGCGGCAATTGGTGGATTTTTGACGCATAGTGGATGGAATTCGACCTTGGAAAGCATGGTCGCAGGTGTGCCAATGATCTGTTGGCCTTTCTTCATAGATCAACAAGTGAATAGCAGGCTTGTGAGTGAGGTGTGGAAGATTGGGTTGGACATGAAGGATACTTGCAGTCGAGTTTTGGTGGAGATATTGATCAGGGATATCATGGGGACTCGTAAGGATGAGTTCCTGGCAAAGGCTAATGAAATGGCGAAGTTGGCTACACGAGCAGCGAGTGAAAATGGATCGTCATATTATCAATTGACTCGTTTAATTAATGACATTACATTCATGAGGTTTCCGGTAGCAAACAGCATTTAGTGGTTCGCAATCTGTTTGTGCTGCGTCTGAATGTCTATACCTATTGAGTAGTACTCCCACTGTAATCTCAATATGTTTCTTTTCTTTTTGGTTACATAATCTCAATATATTAACTCATGAATAAGTGGGCAGCTACAAACTCTCGGTTTCACGAGCCGGACTTCATTTTTTACGTGTTTGTTCTCATTTTTTTTTTAAACTACAGTATGACTTTCAGGAAAAAAATTTCTGGGCGGCCTGCTCTTGTTACCGTAAAGCTGTCAAAGCCATTTGTTTCGTGGTCTCTTTTGATGAAGAAGGGAAATTGATGTTGAGGGAACTGGCTATCTCACTTAATCTTAACCTGGCCTTCTGCGCCCTCAAACTTTACGATTTTGCTCAGGCTCAGTCTCTTTGCTCTCTAGTGTTAAGTTTTGATCCACAAAATGTCAAGGCTCTGTATCGTAGAGCTTCAGCTTTTACTAATCTCGGACAAGTTGGGGATTCCTATACTGATTTAGTCGCGGCTAGCACTTTCGATGCACATAACAAGGATGTGCTGAAGGCATTGGCGCACGTTGAAAGTGTGTTTCAGAAGAGTCGACAGGAGAAGGCTACCGTGTCCTGTTTTAGGCAAGAAGCCTATAAGTAGAGGTGGCAAAACCCGACCCGACCCGAGAAAACCGACCCGACCCATCCGATACCCGACCCGCCCGACACCCGCATATATGGCAAAATGATGTAACCCGTAACCGACCCGATCTTATCCGACATAACCCGATACCCGACTATACCCGTAACCGATATAACCCGAACCCGATAACACCCGACCTGGTTAAAACCCGACTCGAATAGTACCCGCATTGATTAGGACCCGATTATCTGATTACACCCGGATATATAAAGTTTTATGACCAATTGTATTCACAAATCACAAGTATAAACTAATCATACGATGATGTGTTTACATCTCTATTGTTTGGGGTTTGGCAAATGACTCTGAAAATGTGTATAAGGAGGGAATTGAAAAATTAATGAAATTTTTAACTTGGAGGGAAATCGCATAATTAGTTTTAACTAAGGAGGGAAAACAAATAATTTCATATAGACATTAAGCGCTTAATTTTGGATCCAAAAACTTAACTAAAAAGTGAATTTTATTATATGAACCAAAGTTAATTATATTATATATATTGACCCGATATGATCCACTAACCGAAATAACCCGACCCATGGTCACCCGACACCCGATCTAACTCGACCCAATGTGACCCGAGTTCCGATATCAGTTTCTACCCGGCATGACCCGACCCAACCCGATCCGAAAGCTTACATGACCCGAATCAACCCGGATCGATTATGACCCGAACCCGAAACTATCCGACCCGAACCCGACTCGACCCACCCGATTGCCACCTCTACCTATAAGGATAGAAAAGGTAAGGAAGTGGTTGAAATTCCTGATGATGAAGCTTTTGGTAGGACTGTCTCAAGTCAAGGAAGCGTATCTGGTGGCCTGTCTTCGAGAGTTGGTGAAGTTGGTGGTGAAGTTAGTGTTGCTGTTGACTTGCAGGTTAATTGTGCTAGCTCGTCCGGCTGTGTACCAGTCTCCCCCCGACTAAAGGATAGTCTTTCTAAGGTTGCTGAGGTAGTGACGCCTCAGCCAGTTAAAATAGGTTCTCAGTATGTGTCTTCCCCAACGAATCATGTTGTGGAAGACATGGATGTGGATCGTCTTGGTGTTCCCATTAAACTTGAAGGGCACCTTTTTCATGGGTCTGTTGTGGAGGATATGAAGGTTGATGGTTTTGGTGCTCCAGTTAAACCTGAAGGGCAGAATTTCCAAGTTCGACACCCCTGTGCTGGCAGTGTGCCTAATGGGTGTTCTGGTGCGGTGGCGGGTAAAAAACATGTTTTCGTCAACCGTCGTCAGCCTTCCTCCTCTCTAAGTGTGTCTCATCTTGGTTTGGATCAACTAAAAAATGGTCAAGACTTATTCTTTTTTCATTCCCGTTCAGTCTCGGTGATGCGTGTTCGTGCCATCACTGCAAAACAAATCCAGACGGAAGCCCCCCATGACCTTGAGTCGGGTGAAGCAGAGGCTTCCACTACTCTACCTCGTGAGAGAGTTGTTTCCTTGACCCCTATTAACCTTGATTCAGACCTTGATATACATGCTCCTTTGGTGCCAGAGACCGATAGCAGTGCTACTTCAGCTTCAGTGAAGCGACAAAAGGTAGTCCTCTGTGTACCTCCCTTCTTAAACTTAAACACTCGGAAAAAGAATCGCAGGCAGTCATTCCGTTCCAGCACTACCACTCAACACACTAAGGCTAGTTGCCTCCAACCTCAAGACATCTCTGGGAGAGCTCTTTGTGGAACCAAGCGTAAAGCCTTGTGCCCACCTCTACTCGCAACCCCTTGGAAGAAGAAGATGAAAAGTTTGTTGTTTTTCTATAGTCCGTTTACTGTTTTCAATGTAGGAGGTTTAGGTTTTCACCCCGGTTCTTGTCATCGGGGGTTGACTCCTGTAGTTTAATTTCCTTGTTTGTGTACGATCTTTTCTATTGTTATAAAATTTCCGCTTTGTCAAAAAAAAAAAAAAAAAAAAAAAAAAAAAAAAAGATAATACATCCTATACACTATTATTGCATCAAAAGATGCTTTTGGGAGACTGCAGTTCCATAGGGTCTCATTTTTTTTTTCGTTTTTTTTTTTTTTTTGCACGTAAATAGTTATTTATAAGATGTCGTGGTTCGGTTTGCATACTTCTATAAACTTGTTGCCTTCGTAAATAGTACTGTAATTTATAATCTATTGTTTGGGGTTCCCAAGCCCTCTGCTTTGGTCTTTGGATGTATATGATGTCTTGCCTCTGTGATTAATTAGCACTGTAATTAATAAACAAAGACCCTCTGTTAATTAGTTAGTCTATCCAAAACCTGGCCGTAAGACTTAAACATTGCTCTCCAAAAGAAACAAGAAAATGACAGTAAGAATCAAGTCTACTGATTTGGTAAAACCTGCGGATTCAACATGGAAAGGCATCCTCCCACTAACAGAGCTAGACCAAACTGGCTTCATCACCTACACTAGCGTCTCTTACTTGTACAACTATAATAATGCTAACAAATCCGATTTATTTGAGCGGCTCAAGGCATCCTTGAGCCGCATTCTGGTCTCGTACCATCCTCTCGCAGGTCGTCTCCATTGGGTAGGAGGCGGCAGAGGCGGGAGGATGGTGCTCCAGTGTAATGCAGCAGGGGTGGAGCTCATTGAAGCTGTGTCCGACCAACGAGTCAGTGACTTTGGTGATTTCTTGTCCTGTGACAGGGCATTGTTTCAGGCTCTTGTTCCTGAAGTGGGGTACGGTAAAAGACCCATTGAAGAGATTCCTTTGTTCTTAGCTCAGTTCACTTGGTTTCAATGCGGCGGCATTGGTTTCGGCTACGCCATAAACCACGCCGCCTGCGATGGTGGTGGCATTTCCGATTTCTTGACTAGCTGGGCTAAGCTCGCCCGTGGTCAACCAAGTTATATGTCCCCGTATTTACATCGGGGTGTCGTACAACACTCTGATGATAAGGGTAATACCTCTCTGCAAGTGACTGGGCATCGAGTTGTGCACCACTTGGCTCGCCTTCCGACATTGGTCGGAGAGGCGGCGAATGGTGCGCTAGAGGAGAGATACAAGGAGACAGTCTCTAGAAACCTGATGCTGACTAAAAATCAGGTTGATTTGCTTAAGAGAATTGCTAACAGCAGCAATAATGGAGTCAACGGAAGTTCATACACTACATTTGAAGTAATTGTTTCTCATGTTTGGAAATGTGTTTGCAAAGCAAGAGGCCACAACACCGAGCAAATGACTGCCTTGTGTTTCTTAGTTGACTCCCGAAGCCGCTTCGTTAATCCGCCATTACCACCAAAGTAAGTCAATCATCATTTTATATCGAGCTTACATTCGTTAGTGGTTGGGTCGGTCATTTTTTGACGGGCCTAATTTAATAGTATATCATTTCTAAAACGAAGATGCTAAACGCAGCAAAGAAAGCCAACATTTTTGTGTTATAATTATGTACAAATCTAAATAATAATATGGGTATTTCAAGCAACATCATTTCTAGTCATAGTTATTGAGTTGTACATATAATAATATCGCGACATTATTGTAGGTATTTTGGAGATATGATATCGTACGCGGTAGAATCTAGCCAAGCAGGGGAGGTCATGTCAAAACCTCTAAGCCAAGTGTGCCACAAAGTAAGAGAGATGAAGAAGAAGGTGAGCGAGGAGTCAGTCCAATCGACGATTGAGTTCTTCAAAACACAAAACAATCTGATGCCATACCAAGTTGAAGCTGACATAGAACTAGGTATAACGGGCGGTACTTTTTTCGCCAACCCAAACGTTTTGGTTACGAGTTGGCTAAGCCTTCCATCAATTCAAGAGCTCGACTTCGGATGGGGGAAGCAGATACATGCAGGATTTGCAGCAGAGCAGTTTGATGGCGATCTAATTCTTGTGCCATCCCCTACACAGGATGGGTCAGTCCTGATTTGTATGGGCCTGCAGGTTCAGCATATACAGGATTTTGTCAAGTACTTGTACCAGGATATAATGCCGTCTTCTGGACAACTTCTAAGCCGATTTTAGTCGCATTTTAGCAAGGCAAAATAGTGTAATATGCTACTTCTTGATCTCTTTCTTATGTATGCTTTAATTTTGAAGATGGACGTTTTAATTTTGAAGGGCAGTAGGTTTATGGTTGATTATTTAAATTAGAATCTTGCATGTATTTTCTGCAAATTGGAGTTTTCCTGGTGTTCAATACTTCAATGTCTAAGGCAATATTTCTAATGTGCAGCACAATTAGCATACTCGAACCTACATCCTCTATGCAAAAGCTAATAGCATATTGCTCTCCTGATTGAGATAAAGTGAAACATAAGCTAAGGCCATTGCTCCTGAAAAATTCAAGGCAATAACATGAAATATGCAAAGCCAGGCCAGGCTCGAAATGGCTCCACATAACCCGATATCTAGTGTTGAACATGCCCTAACATTGTATGTAAATTAGAAGTATCTTCTAAGATTCTCACTACGAAGGAACATTACCTTACTCAGACATATCCTTGCATACCTGCAAAACCTTGATTGGCAGTTATTCTCAACCAGATATCGAGTTTACAGTCTCCTGTAAATGACAGCACATTAAAAAAAATGACAGATTTCATATTAATTCAAACGAGTGGTAGAAAAGTCCTAATATATCGAATTAGAAAGTCACCGATATATAATCTTTCCCCAGCCCCTTTCTTCTCATAACCAAATTATTGGCTACACATGGAATATGGATCAAGTCATAAAAATGTCTAATCTATATGAAACTCTGAAAGATAAATTATTCGTCGGTCAAGAGTATTGTTTGTCTCATGGCGAGAGTTATGATTAGTCGGTAATTGATCAATGATGGATGACACATAATGCAATACATATTATACTCCGTATATGATTATATAACAAATCGAGAATTATTTAAATTATCAATTGGAATCGGCACAGTATGATCATTCTTATTCTCCTCAAAACGGTACGGTGTTTGGATTAATTGATAGGCGTCCCGTAGAATGTTCTTTTTACTATACCATGAAGTTGCACAAGAGCATATGAAGACTAGTTAGTAGAATGTAGTAGAGAAAGGTGAAGAATGAAGAAGAGGGGGCAGTTGAGATAGAGAATAAGTGTGAAAGGTACCAAACATGAGACCAACGAAATCAAAATAAATGCCTTGCAAGTGAGTATGTCATATGTGTATGTGGTATATGCGACACTTTTGCATGAATGAATCAAATAGAGAGTGTGTGATGATGGTTCTTATGATAAGCTCTCCTCATTCATGTCACGTCCTTTTTATCTCTTCTCCCAATGACTTCAGAATTCCACGCCTTCTTCTTTTCATTTTTTTTTTTTGATAGAGGTAAGAAAGCCTAGATTGATCATCGAATATAAGACCAACCTAATTCATCCTTTCGGATGAGAGAGGAAAGAGAATCAGAAGGACTCTCAAACCAACGTGTAAGAGAAGGACACGAATGCCCCAAGTTGGCCATAAAGTCTGCGACTTTATTGGCCTCACGAAAGCAGTGATTAATCTCTACTTTGTGAAAATTTGACAAATCCACTAAAATATCTGTAATGAGATTAGAAATCTCTTACGGGCCACGGAACCTTCCAATTACGGCGAATAGAATTGATCACACAAAGATTGTCTCCATCAATTATAATATTTTTGATGTCTGAGAAATAGCTGCCTTTAGACCTTCTTTTAAAGCCAAAACTTCTGCAAGCAGAATACTCGTGGAATTACAGGCTTTGGCACCAAGTAATAACGGGATTCCATTTGAGTTCCTAATAACATATCCTAAAGAAGACTTTTCATTGCTTAGTTTGGAACCATCAAAATTTAATTTGAAAAAGTTTGGAGGGAGTTTGTTCCAAAAAATGTTTTCACTAAAGGAGTTATTTTTTCGAGAGGCGGGATTTTTTATGCAATAGTTTGGGTTATCAATATCCTGCTTTCTAAGGAACAACCAGCTTCTTCTTTTCATTTCCTTCTACCATTTTATTTTCTTTCATTTTACGGCCGCTAGCTCTGTGATGTATTACTATAATCATTTTCACGCTCTAATTGTTTATTATCGTATTTGTAATAATGATACAAAAAAAAATTAGAATAATAAATCTTTTTTAGTAGAGTTTTATTGTGAGATGGGGTATTATCATGTAAAATGAAAAGAGTACTAATAACTAACTACATATAGTGTGGTGATGGAGGTTAATTATCTTCACATTTTCGAATTCCGTTACTTAGACGCCTCTTATTGTAAGACATGAACTAAGTGAAAAACGCATGATACCTAAGGATGAAATGCACAAATAAATAAATATAAGTGAATGATAAAAGCAATTTCTCATATTTTCATTCCATTGCAGTCAACATGGATGCATGCATCACTCTCATCAGTTCTCTCTAGCTAGTAAGTACGTACCACTCACTATTAATGCAAAGAATTTGCCCTTTATTCAAAACACCCATAAACATGCATACCCTTCATTCCCTCATCTCTCTTTCTATTCAAGTGATCTATCTCCATCACACTACACATTATTTCACACTTGCACAAATTTTCATACTTTTCTATTTTTACTCCTTCAATTCTAACCCATTCATTTCAAACGTACTACTACTATCACTCATCAATTCAATAAAAATAATTCCTTCCATATAAACTATGGTTTCATATAACATTATGTCAATCTTACTTTCCTGAATTGTAAGGCACCCTCCCTTCTAAAGGGCAATACTTGGGTTTTGTTCCACTTTGAAGTTTTATCTCCATTTGGTTATCCTCAACCCCATCCACATACATAAGCTAATTATCAAATTTTTATACGGAGTATATACTAT
This sequence comes from Spergularia bocconei, assembly GCA_963457585.1. NCBI lineage: Eukaryota > Viridiplantae > Streptophyta > Magnoliopsida > Caryophyllales > Caryophyllaceae > Spergularia > Spergularia bocconei. Next base: position 5,788,249 of record OY734958.1, read on the forward strand.
ATAGTTAAATTTATATATAGCATAAATTTCCACATGATGAGTTATAAAGAACCCGTTGGCCGAGAGCTTAACTTGAGAGATCCATTCCAAAGAATTCGTAAGTTCCGACCTCTTATTCCTAGGCCTAATTATCTATATTCATACCCAAACCACAATCACATTAACAGTTCATCATGTCTTAATCGTCTCCACCACCAATACCACGACTTTGGTAAGCATAATATACGTTGCATTATACAGTATTATTGTCGCTAAGTATTCGACTACGACTCCTGTTTTGATTATAGATGTATACTCGACAATATATGAGTTTTCGAACCTTATATTTTTGTTAACGGTTGGTTAATGCATGATAATGAAGGTAGAAACAAGGGTGTAGAAGAAAGTTGTAAGGAAGGGCCCATAGAACAAGAAGTAATGGTGAGCTCAAGGTGGAACCCGACACCGGAGCAGCTAACGGCGTTAGAGGAGTTGTACCGGTGTGGGACTCGTACCCCATCAGCCGAGCAAATTCAGCACATCACGGCTCAACTTCGACGTTACGGTAAGATTGAAGGGAAGAATGTGTTCTACTGGTTTCAGAATCACAAGGCTAGAGAACGTCAGAAACGGCGTCGTCAGCTTCAACTTCCTCTTTCCGTAACAACTAGCCATGCTAATATTAACAACAATCGCTTAAGAGAGGACGTTCATGACATAGTTGACAGCATTCAGCGCAACGATAAAGGTATCACATATTCACATTCTAATGATTTTCTTAGCTTCTTTATAATCATGTAATTATAATGTTCGGAGTATAATGGAGTGATCTCTTGTACGTCGTAGCTACGAAACAATAATTCTAGAGGTCTCTATATTCAAAACGGCATTTCGATCTTTGAAAAATTATTTGAAAACATGAGCAGGACCAGAAGCACTTAGGATAGGGATTGAAGATGAGGAGAACTACAAAAGGACACCCTTTATGATCACCAAGGTGTGCATTCTTCCCATTTCTCTCTTTATTTTTCCTTGTACTTTACTTTCGATTTTAATCCACTCTTTTTCATTCCCTCCTAAAAACACGTACAATCATTTTATCATTGTAGTCAAACTCAACTAGGGCATTATAGTAAATCATTACATGCATGTGTATGTGTATATGTCAATCATAGTCTTTATAAGTCAAAGTGGATTGTTTGGCTGATATATTATTTTTAGATAGGTCAAACATTATATGTTTTCATTCAGGGAAATTAAAGTTAAAGGTAAATTCGATGAGGCTTTTTTCTAGTTGGTGACATTACTGACAAATATAGAGTGATATATACCATTGCTACCGATTAAAATAGAATCTTATAAACTTATTTTAAGAAACGTACGGATCTCGTAATAATTGTGTGCATGAATAGTCGATAAGCTAGAGTGAAACTATTGCTACTCTGATCTAGTATAATGTTACAAGCAAAGGCGATTGCATAGGATGCTCATGATAGTGTACGAGTTACCTTGACTTTCCGAACCTATCAAGTAATATTCCCTAAAGATTTTCTACCCACAGATCTTATGACTACATTCACCTATGATTACGAGATTTACTTTTTATCATGAAAAAGAGCAGAAATATAGATGAAAAAAACAGTGCAATAATCTATGATCGAATACGTAACAAAATGCGAGGCGGATCAGAGATTTACAGGAACCGTAGAAGGGAATTGATGATAAAAGCATTATTTGTTGGGAAATGAATAGAATCCAAAAGCTGCTCTTTCCATCCTTTCTGTCGGGGGGTCCTTTGCATGCCCTTTCTTTTCTTCTTTGTCTTCTAATTGCATCATGCATCATCATCTCCGCTCTTCGTCCACACAAATCAAACATTATTCTGAACTTTCTTATATACTGATTCGAATTACAATATCTTTACCTTCTAACTTCCGTTTGAATGAAATAAAGTACACATTTCACATTATGTATGTCATCAATTCACTGCTTACACAATTATACGTACTGCGACAACAGTATACGCAGTTTTTACCTCTATTGAGTCGAAATACGAGCATTTTTATCATCAAAAGATTACTTCCTTTCATTATGTTGAATCGTTTTAATTGACGTAAGATTTGAATAAGATATGGATAATAAAAGAATCATGGAGATGGTATTCTCTACATTATTGATTTAATTGATGCACCTCCTATCGATCTTTCCTTGGTCACAAAGCCTTGATTTCTTACACTAAAACCTGGTCGCATTGTGGAAAATAATGAGTAGTCGTGAAGAATATACCTCCCCCGGAGTCTTATAACTCCACTACTTATCACGTAAAATGTTCATTCGTTCTATTCTAGATTAAATGTAACATCGTGTACTATTTAATTACACATTTTAATTAAGTAGCAAATATAGATTTATAGACACAGTTCAAAACTAAACTTTCATAATTTAGAATAAGTCTTACTTACTGATCGAGTCATTATGGTTTATCTCGTTGTGTTGTGTCTGTCTTGTTAAATTGCTCGAGTTATATCTTTAATAGTCTTACATTTGATTTAAGAGTGACCAAGTATAACATACAAAAACATATGCTTTAGGAAATGCCATAGTATTACATTTCATGTATGGACAGATGGACTCCTAACATTTTCCTTCATTTTAATTACTACTTTAAGACTTAAGTTATATATATTCCCATAATATTGACGGAGCATAACATATGGAGTCCTGGTATGCTATAGTATATGCCATTGCATGTAACGTATAGTACACAATATTTAATTATTCTTAACTCCTATGAGCAGGAATGTCATAATCATCCAATGGAACCAGCAGCAGGGCCAAGAAAAGCAGACATGACCAGTACAGATGCATGGTTTCAGTTCAATGAAACTACTGCAGCATCAGCACTAGAATTCCATCACAGTAATAACCTCTGCAGTAGTAAAGACTTGTTTGTATCAGGACAAAAGAATGCCACGTGGCCAGCTAACATCAGCATTGTTCAGCAGACTTCCTCTTGTTTTTCTTGCCCTCCTCATTATCTTCATGATGATGCACCTCCTTCACTCCAGTTGTTTTCTCTCTCCTCTAAGCTCACTTGTTCCCCTGATCAAGTAGTTCACGAGTCACCGGAAAGCGGTGTCGACGAGCGCGAGGACGGTAATGGTAAACCGACGATAGCTCTAACACTTCAGCTCTTCCCTCTCTTGACACCAGATAAAGATGTTGCAAATGCTAATATGATGAAGAATGACAGTAAAAGTATCTCGTCCGCCTTAGACACTGCCGACGGAAAAATTATGAGCTGCATGGATTCAGATGAATTTGTTCCCTATTACCAGTTTCTTTAATTACAATTTACATGACATTTATCTTATTGATTAAGTACGTACGTAACTAATTAGCGTTAGGACCATCCATGTTTAATTCAGAGTTTTTTAATTAGTACTATCTAGGTACGTACTACTAATACTATAGCTTTCAGAAACCTTCCCTTTGTCTTGCTTTGTCATCTTTTGATCAAAACTCCACTCCTGTTACATTTAAATTTAAGCAGTGTCGCACATCTAACAATGGTCGACAATCGAGCTAGAGTCTTCAATAATAATTTTTTTGCATACATAACAATATAGCTCTATCCAACTCACAAGCTAAGCCGCTTACTACTTGATATATGGCTTTCGAAAACAGAAAACTATTAGGTCATGTGATGATTTATTTCATGTGAAGGTCGAGCCGAGGTACAATTGTTTCTTTTGAAGCAAGTGATAATGTTATTAACGTTTATTGTTTAAGTGCTGAGTTTGATCAGTTTACTATATTATAAAATATAAAGTTGATTGATGTTAACTTTTCACAGAAAGACACAATATTATTTGGTGAGCATGGGAAAATGGGGATATGCCTTATAATGGAGTTGGACCATGTTACGTTCGTTTGTTGTTTTCTTAGATTTGATTCAATTGGAATAATACATGGACTGTCACATACTAGCATTTACCTCACACGCCATATAAACTTTGAGGGGAGTGAAGTTGATAGCCTAACTAGGTAATTGACCAGACCGAGACAATATTTGTAAGAAATGAATTAGGTTGATATAATATCTTCTTCGGTCTTTACTTTAGACCCATAGTCTTTTTCACTGAGATTAAGATACTATATTATGGTTCACCATCATTCTGAAATTAGAGTTCGAAATTCATCTCTATTGATGCGACCACATAATCTATGGAAAAAAAAAACAAAAAAAAAAGAAAAGGAAGAACGACCGCATGGGAGTAACTTAAGTGAGGATAGAATTGTCATCATTTTGAAAGCCAAATGACCCCAAGAATAGAAAAGTAAAGTATAACTGAACCAGCTTAAAATGAAAAGGGTAAAGAATTGATCGGGACGAAGAGAGTATATCTTTCTTAAAGATCAATATAAAGTGAAGTATAATCGCTTACACCAATATTATTTATCGGGCGAAATTAAAAGTAGTTCATTTGATCATCTGATGGTTATTGTGCCATTTCCCGGGTGGAATTATTTACAAATCAAAACAGCAAGGATATAAGATCAGCCTGGTTGGGCTTGGTAGATTTTGGTTACTTTTGGCTTCTTTCATTGAGTTAAATGTACACACCTTCTTTAATTATTTGTTATTCTTTGATTTAAATATGTAAGAACAATTCAAAGTAAATGTAAGCGAATGACTAAGAACTCAGGGAGTATGGAAGAAGGGACTGAAAAAGAGCCGAGGAGATGAGGTTTAACAGAGATAGGTCCGTGGGTCGTATACTCGTATTTAATACAAGTTTCTGTTACAGATCTGAATATATGAAGGGCTTGTGCTCTGCATGTGAAACCGGAAATTGGAAGAGTAAGATCGAGAAAAAGAGGTGGGAGCACAGCATAGCCATATAGCATGGTGTGTGTTGATGTGTGAAGAGTTTGACACTGACATATGACTACAAAAGGAAAGTTGTAGTGTCAAGGATTGTCCCTTACTACTCTGCTTTTTGTAGCCCTATGATATGTCCCCTTCCGTATTCCTTGTTACTTAGTACTTACATGTCGTTCTACCCAGCAATAGTTTTTCCACTCGACATTTCTTCATACTATGAGGAATACCGGAAACTAAAGTTCACGTAAAAGAGTAACCATCACTTATGAAAAGACGAAAGTAGCGATTTGCCCCTTGCACTTTTACCAATTGTGCAAACTAACACAACTCCTAATTGTGCAATTGCTTCATCTCTTGCGGGACAAAAAAAAAACAAAAGAACCCTAAATGGAGCATCAAGAAATGAATTTATCCTCCATAGCCATAATATAAAAGTGTATGTTGAAATTATTGATGGTGAATAGACTCATAACAAACTCCTTGAACTAAAGCACAGCCGTAGGCAGTAGCTGAAGGAAAGGAATTACCCAACCGCAAGTCAAATACCCACCAGGCTTGAAACAAATAAGTAAAACCATATAAGCTGATCTTGAGTATTATGTAAGATCAACTATTGGAGCAGAAAACCGATGCACCCAAAGGCTACGAAAACAACATGACCCTCTCGATCCCTTACAAGTAGTGGTGGCAAATGGGTCGTCGGGTCGGTTTCGGGTTGGGTTATGTCGGGTCGGTTCGTATCGGGTCGGGTCATAGCGGGTCAGATGAACCTTCGGGTCGATTTCGGGTCGGGTCGGTTTTGGGTCGGTTTTATCGAGAAAATTTTGTGTCGGATCGGGTCGGGTCACAATCGGTTTTAGTTACTTATGGTTTATGGGCGTTAGTTCAATTTTTGACATTGCGAATCGGGTCATTGTCGGATAACAGGAGGTCGGGTCGGTTTCGGGTCGGGTCATATCGGGTTATGTCGGTTCGGGTCATCATCGAGTCGGGTCTGGTTGGGTTCTGTTGACCACAATTTCGGGTCTTACCGGGTCAGATTTTCGGGTCAACGAATCGGGTCGGGTCGGGTTTGCCAGCCCTACTTACAAGTTACACAAATTGAAGGAAATAGCGAAACAAAGGCAGAAACATCAACCAAGTAAGACCCACTACTTCCTTCATGTGCCCCCTCTCTCCCGTTCTTTTCCTTCCTCAAGCTCTATGATCTCGACATACTGTACACACACCGTCCCTCAGGTAGAGTTTATTGGACATCATGAGGGGCCGAGGGATTTAGCTCAAGCAAATATATCAGCAACACCGAGCTACCAAAACAATTTGAGAGATAGAGCAATACACGCACAAGCATCAACCAAATATGGATACTGTACTAAAGAAGGAAATATCTGGTTCATTACGCTCATTAAGCAGCAGAAAGGCTCAATTATAACCAAAAGCCTTTCCAAATATCTTTATTCACCCCAACTATATCTTCGTCAGACAGAAAAAAACAGATAGCCAAAAAAGCAGTTCAAGCGGAAAAAAATGGTCACCCCTACTCTAGCTCGTTATATATATATATACTACAGAGAGATATAATGCATAACCTAGAATTTTTGCATCAATTAAGGTGACATTTTCATATATAGCCACAATCTCTTGACCCGGAATTATATTCCAGAAAAAACTGTCCTCGATCCATGTATGCACAGCAATATCATTCCAGGCTACTGAGTTCCATACCCATTTCCATGAAAGCTTGTATCAGATCAACACCTGTAGAAGGCTGTAGCTGCAACGCCTGCAAATAGACATACAGTTAGATTGACAAGCAAAATATATTACGAGCTTACATATGAACTTTTCTGACAAGTAGTCCCACCCCAATAGTTTGCAGCAACATTCTACTGATAATGAAACTACAATTTCTTGGTATTGAATCAATGCTCAACAAAATAATATCATGGGGAAAACGTATTTCTGTTGCCAATCATTTACCCTGATGCAATTACTTCTAATATGCCATAGAATGGATCAAAGAGTACTTAGTAGGAGGGAGTGACTAGGTTGAACCTAACTTGCAAGATAATAAAAAGGCTAATAAAAACTAAATTGAAACTAAGTGCAACCTACTGCCTACAGCCAGCCGAGTCACCGACCCACCATAACTTGTAAAAACATGAACATTGCCAACTCTCTCCGATACAAGTAAAAACGAATAATACAAGTTATCCTGATACAATTTAGCAAAAATTTGGTAGCCCTGGTATTAGGCTAAAACATCCAACAACTAAATCAAGCAAATTAACATAGAAACACACATGCAGAAGTGATGGGATGTTTGAAAGTTAAAGGCCAACCCCCCTTAAAATGAATAAGACCACAGACCTGCTGAAAATGGTGTCCAGCTGGGCGGTTGAATTCCTAACTTCTGTCATCACCAAAGCTGCCAAACCGACTAGGACGAGAATTCCCACTGCTCTGAGTAGAACCAAAATCACCAAATCCACTTTGGCGACCTCCAAAACTACCACCTGTCTCCCCAAACCCACTGCTAGGCCTACCAAAACCAGACTTTCCATACCCACCTTGACTACTACCACCACTTGATCGAGAAGGGCCACCATATGAACCAAAACGCCCAGATCCAGAATCCCCATAACTGCCAGATCGACTAGAACCATCATTGCCACCATAACGTCCAAAGCTAGAATTACTGTACCCTCCTTGACGACTGAAACCAGAGTTACCACGACCACCAGATGCAAAACGACCACCACCAAAGCTACTAGACATGTCCATCTCTACGCCATCTGTAGCGACCTGAGGGAGCTGATAAGGACAAAGAATAAGACGTCAGTGCATAATTCTAGCAACAATACAGTTTTCTGCAATACTGTAAACTTTTTGCCTCGATTATCAATTGCTAAAGATTAACTATATCTCATCATATATACATATTTTTGTATGCATAAACTCGGAGAAAGGCCCCCAAAAGCACCTTTCAATATGGTATACAGCAGAAACTTGACAAAAATTTGCAGAATTTGAAAAAATTTGTGCACACAACCCACTACCAACAAAGTCTACATATTAGGCTTCCATCTTGTAAAAAGTTAGATTTCATACACTCCATTACCGTTATGTCCCAAAAGCCCCTTCATCTATGACAAAGTAAGCAAGGGTCGGATGTATGGTGTATACAACCTTTCTAATGTGTGTTCATCAAGTTGAACCATGACGACATATTTGATTAGTCAACCAATGAATTTTCAGCACCAAAAGGTAAAGGCAAAAAGCAATGAACCTCTTGAAATCTGCATCCAACATCACGCTCAATGCCCTGGACAGCCCTTTTTTGATCATGTCCATGTATGAGAATAGCGGTCCCCTTTTTCCCAGCACGCCCAGTTCGGCCAGATCGATGAACAAATATCTCAGACGTGGTAGGCAGTTCATAATGTATAACCTACAAGACAAACAGAAGAAAAGAACGAGGTCCTTAAAAGAGGAAAGACATTGAAAAAAACCCACAATGACGACAAACATGAGATGGTAAAAACAATAGTACTGATAGATTCTAATGCAGAGATATGATCACCAAAATGCCTTAAAACATCATGAAATGGTAGAAAAGACTAACATTTGTGTCAAAGCACACACGAGCTGCAAGTAGCACAAAATGCACGATTTTTAAATTGTATACATTACAGCTAGACATTCTAAATTGAGCAAGATGATTTTATATGAGTGCAAGACTGAAATCATTGGCTTGTTTAGCATATTCAGAGATGGACAAGCTCCTTGGTATATTTTCAAGGAGATTCCAATATCGACTTCAGATACAGACCCATTTCAGGACGTGTATCAGTGACAAAGCAATCTACACAAGAACAATTGAAGGAAAGGATGACCAGAGAGATATAAATGAGCTTAGAAAGGGTAAAATGCAACAAGGGGATCAATTTTCTACAAAAAAAAAAAATAAAATAAAATAAAAACGTTAAACAACTAAATTAATGCCTGAATGACCTAAGACTCCAAAGTTATTAGTGGCCAGTATCCACTTCCAACAAGGATGCAATCGTAAGCTTCTTACATGCCAGAGCAATGATTCTTTAGAGATTAAAAGGAAAGTACCAGGTCAACATTTGAAATGTCAAGACCACGAGCTGCCACATCAGTGGCAATCAAGATGTTGATATCCCCATCGCGAAACCGCTTGAGAGTCCTTTCCCTCTGATTTTGAGCAATATCCCCATGTAGAGGCTCGCATCTGTAACTTTTTCTTCCCATTGCATGTGCCAAATTATCGGCATCACGTTTAGTTTGAGTGAACACAATACATTTTCCTCCATTTGCGTATTCCTGAGAGCCACATACAACTCAGTATAGATTGATACTCATCAAGCATGGCAAATAAGCCAAAGCAAGCATCTTACCGTAAATAGTGGTCCAATGACTCCTGCCTTTGATCGATGATCAACCACAATTGAGTGCAACGAGATTCCGTCTGCTAGCTTCTGATCCGAATCACCAACCTACAGCACAGGAAACTCATGAGAAACCTAAAATGTAAAATGGTCTGCTACTATATCTATAATCAACAATTGTTGTCTAAGAGGGGGGAGTTTGACATCTTTGTTTCATGGAAACTAATGCAGAAGAGCAAACTTCTGACCAGGCCCCAACCCCCCCTCCCCCTCTTCCTCTGCATAAAAGTGCTCAAAAGAATATAAAAATTTCTGGATCCTACAGAAAGCTTCACTAAAGTAAAGCCAAAATTGGTTTCATACCAGAGTACTACCATCAAAATATGAACAAACCAATAAACTCTTACCAGATCAATAGTTACAGGATCTTTTAGGTACTTCCGTGTCAGCTTCACGATCCAATTGGGCATTGTGGCAGAGAACATCAGAGTTTGCCGATTTTTTGGCAGCTTCTCTAATATAACCTCCACATCCTCCTCAAACCCAACATTAAGCATTTGATCAGCTTCATCAAGAACAACAAACTTAACAGCAGAGAGATCGAGGGCTCCTCTTTTTATTAGATCAATCACTCGCCCAGGTGTTCCCGCAACCACATCAATACCCCGGCTAAGTTCACTCATCTGGCGACTGATTGGTGTACCCCCATATACACAGAGAGTTTCTAGCTTTGCGGACTCATGAAATTCCTTCTCCACCTGCCGAGCGAGCTCTCTGGTAGGTGCCAAAATCAAGGCAAGAGGATCCTTTCCCAAACTGCAGTTAATAAACAGGAGGCAAAATGTAAGATGTCAACTGGATATATAGACGGAAGACCAAGTACACAGAAAACTTACAAATGAAGGACCATATGAATAATCATACCCATGCTTTTCATTGTGTCGAGTGATTTTATCCAAGATAGGAATCCCAAAAGCAAGTGTCTTTCCCGTCCCTGTTCTAGCACGAGCAATCATGTCGCGACCCTGCATAGCAGGTTCCAAAACAGCTTTCTGCACGAAACAGAATTAAATTAAGCACCCACTTGCAGAGAGGAGCCCTACTTCGGCATTTGAAAAATACTATACAAATGGCACACAACAACAATTGCTTTCGGTAAATCTCCCAGCTTTTGTCTCGCTTAACAACTTACGCAGTTCCGTTATCTTTCAACAAATACATGCAGACTGACAAACACTAGACCAATACAACAAATATCCCAAAACAAATACTTTCACAACTACAAAAGATTATAGCTTCAAATAAGTTCATCAAAACAAGAAATGATACAACAGAAATGGCGTCGAATCGATATTGCTAAACAAACCTATACAAATGCCATCAAATTCAACCATAGCAACTGCATAAACCACATATGAACTAATCAAAACAGAGAAACCCCACACACACGCAAATGAAAACAAAAAAAAAAGTCTACTTCAATACCCAGATAATACAATCAATTGTAAAATACCTAGATAAAACGAAACATTCAAACATATTCCCAAAATTAACAAATACTTAAAACCCTAATTTTGAAATAAAAATCAAACCTGAATTGGGAAAAGTTTAGTGATTCCTCGTTTAGTCAAACAAGTAATAACATCTTGATGAATATCAAGCTTAGAAATGTCCAGACCCTGATCACCGGACCCACCAGACTTGGATCTATCATCATCGGAATAATCCGCCACCGCGAACCCCGTCGCCTGAGAAGCGAACGACGCCGTAAAATTAAGCTGAGCCGGAGATCTAAACCTTGAAAGGACATCGCTCCTGGTCGCCGCCGCCGGGAGATCGGCGATCTGGGCGGGAGTGGCGACGGGGGAAATGGTGGAAATGGGTTTGTTGAGGACGGTGGCAGCTAAAGCAGAGAGGGCGCGCCTCGCCGCCATAGATGTGGGAGCAAACTGCCTGCGTAAGAGCATGGAGGAGGCCATTGTTGGGAGAAAAGAGAGAAAGTGTGGATGTGGAAGTGGACGAGAGAGAGTAAAACCCTAAATCGCGAAATTAGGGTTTATGGGGAAAAAAATGGGGGAAATGAGTTTGGGGGGAGGGGAGACTGGAGAGAGAAACGGATTGTGCTAAAACCCTTTGCGAGGGTTTAAAGGGAAGTGTTTGTGGTGGAGATATTTTCCCCGAGTATGTGCACATCGTCATTTATCACTTATTATAATAATTTATATTTTTCTTTTTGCTCAAGCAGGTAGTTCGTGTTTTTCATTTGTGGTTTCTTGGAGAACACTTCTTAAGCTTCCTTATATTGTCCACCACTAGTTTTAAACTCGTGCGTTGCACGGCTAAAATATTATATCGTTAAAACGTTTGTAATGATTATTTTCTTGTCTTTTGTATTATCCTTATTATTTATTGCCTCGCGTAAAGACGTAATCACTCTGGTTTACAACTGACTGTAAGAGGCAGCATTTGGTGGGTATGGGGCATAAATAAGGGGGGAAGCTGGTATATGGTGTAGTCCAACAAAAAAAAATATCATATTAGGTGTGGTTGGACAAAATGATTATAAAATTTTACTTTTAATAGGTGTGGTTCGACCAAAAGTCCTAAATTATATTAACTAATTAAATATTTGTTAGTTAAGATGTCTACTCATCTTAGTAAATCGCTTACAAAGTATTACTCTATCTTTACATAATATTTTGTTTTTAAATTTTGATGCATTTTTTTTTTAAAAGTCCCAATCTTGACGATAAATCTCACCGAAATCCATACTTAATTTTTCAAAAAAAAAATGTGTGAATGTATCTTATATTGAAATACATTTTGACATGAACTTGATGATACATGTATCATAATATTCTCATATACGTAGCACAAGTTATAATAGATCATATTATGTTTCATGTAATTAACTTTATGTTAAAGTTTAACAAATATTGGATAACTATGTTTGTGGAAAGGGAAACTCTTTAACTCCAATGCGATTTAAGAATCCTGACATTAAATGGGGTAATAAATGTACTCGTTCTACACGAGACAAAATCTAGCTCAAAAGAGTTCGAAAAAGATCTAGTATCATCCTAGAACTGCTTCCAAACATTGTATATCGGATGCTTGCTTCTAATGATATGTCATGCATTTCTGGACTAAACTATAATTCTTTATCCTAATCTCCACCTCAACAAAATTGTGTTTCAGGATGACAATTGCTGACCTTTTCCTTTACGACGTCAGTCCATTAAATAACCATGGATAGGCTGATATTAGTTTCGTATATTGGTGGTGCATAATTTGTGATGTCACCATGGCTGACAACACATGACCTTTTTGTTTAAGTTACTGCACCATAAGCAGCATGTAATTATTCGGGGGAGCATTTTCCTGATTCACTGTTTCCACAACTTGGGTTCAGAGGAAGTTAAAGAGCCATGTTAAGTTGACCGCAAGCACACCTGCAATTAGAATTCGAAAGTAAACAAATAGAAACCGCCTACAATCCGATTAAAGAAATAATAGAGGAACAATATGAAATCCAATGAGAGCACACACACGTAAAAAGAGACTTTTGGCTTAAATAGTATTCACTCAATAACTTTCTCACCATGGAAAAACAATGATACCTAAAGAAATCATCACAACTCAAGCCTCATTCTTAGAGCTTTAAGAAGTAAGAAACACATACCTTATGCATACTCATAATCATAATTATTTTTCTAAGAGAATGTAATAATTATGCTTTAACCAAACCCTTGAAGCTCAAACATTTCAAAAGCAACTCAGAACACATGAAGTGGTTCAAGACAAATAAAAACCAAACTCGATGTTCCCAAATCAAGTATTCAACCCAAATGCATGTTCAGCGTAACCCTTGTATACATCATGTTGATAGATCACACCTCTGAGGCTATACTGTTCTTTATTGGGTGGAAATAGTTTAAAAGATTAATCGCACCATATCTCAGTACTCAGGGGTGATATAATTACATTTTAAATATATAGAAAAAACCTCTAATTTGAGCAAAGACTTAATCAAGCTCGTTTTCAAGGCATTTCCTATACTATATGACAGCTTATAGCTTATGATATTATTGGTACACTTCTCTCTCCCTCTATCCTCTTTCTAAAACTCAACTCTCTTACAAAAAGAAAACTTTGGCTTGCAACTAATGTTTTAGCAACAAAAGTTCTCTGCTTTCCGCTAGTTCAAACTTTTGCACACCATCTCTTCATGCACTTTTGCAATATCAGTTATTTTCTTTTTTCTTAAGCTCTTTACTGCAAGCTTCTAAATTGTAATCATGAATTTCAAAAGAGTGCTATTCTTTTGAGTTTTTCTATAGCAAAGATGGTTGCAGTTCATGTAACAAATTTTAAATCTATCCTAGTGAAATGAACTCATCTTGACTCCACTCTTATTCACATACTCAAAACTCGCAATTGTATTGTTTAAGTTTTTTATTCTTTGTTAGCGATCCAATCGTATTCATTTACTACACAAAAAACGTGAGAAATCATGAGTTCAGATCCTGCAGTAGGCCGAAGTTCGAAGGTGAAGAGCGTAGATGATTGGTTGCCACTTACATCGAATAGGACTGCGAAATGGTGGTACTCGGCCTTTGACAATGTAACAGCCATGGTTCGAGCCAGCGTCCTTAGCCCCCCCTCTGCTATGTCACAGCTTGGATGGTATGTAAACTGTAACACCCCGTACTTTATGAGAATTTATCTAATTTGGGTGTTACTAATTATTTTAAATTTAGGATTTACGGTTTATTTTTGGAAATTTATATAGTGATTTTCGGATTTTAAAAGGGTGTATATTTGTTTTGTTATCCATTAGTGATCTCGGTTATGGAATAGATCATACCATTAAGAGGTCGTTTGGTTCACATTACAAAGGACTCAGGAATGGGGTTGGACAGAATAAACTCAATACCAAGTGTTTGTTTACATTTTTTTGCCCCTTAAACCCAGGAAAACGCGTGTCCCTAAAAACCCTTGGAATCGGTTTTAGAATCCGATGTCCCTCCTCCTGATTCAACGAAAGACCTACATTTACTAAGGCTGATTCTAGCGCCTATTTGGATGATTGGATCCTCCCGTTTCAAGAGCAATCCTGCTGCTTTCCAGGATTGTCTTCTCCCATCTACGATTTGAGATGTATTCCCACGAATTTGGCTATGCATGGGTATGCTGAATTCTTTACTTCCACTTTTCTGTATATCAACTAATCGCAATCACATATTTTTGTAATCATGATTCTTAATGATGAAATTATGAGTTTGGTATTGATCTGAACTTTTGTACGTCCATGGAGTAATCGTTTCCTATGTGATAATTATGACTTATGGGTAATAAGAACTACAAAGGGTCAAACCCAATTTTGTTAAAGTTATTAAATTGATTTCAAGGCTAAACCAAACACGAGGTATCAGGAATCAGGTTCCAACCTCATTCCAAATCAACCCGATACCTGATTCCAACCTCAACCCAGAAAGTGAACCAAAGGGCCCTTAGTTTATTGAGGAGGTCTTACATATGGAATGTTCGATTACATTCTCAATCCAATGCCATTTCGATAGCTTTCTTAATCGTGAAGAAACGTTTTCTTAGTTGCTAAGTAATCTCTTACCTAAACCCGAAACAAAATTGTGATTGTACCATTGTATCAATTGAGGAGCTTTTACAAGTTACAAGTCCATTTTCAACTTTTACAATCTCAATCTACACAATTTTAGAAGTTTGTGTGTAATGTCGGGACTAAAAGCCGATCCTATTTTGGAAGCACGAGGTGCCAGAAATACATAATCGCTCCTAGAGGAAGATACCTTATGTAATATGTAATTGGACCCTAGATTTCGTGCTTAGTTGACAAAGCCAAGCCTTAGAACGAGCCACCGAACTACCTGCTTGCTTGCCGCTGGAATGACCTGCAGCAAGTCCATCTTCATCATTATTTTTCTCATTCGTCTCTCATCCAAAAATGGCGAAACAAAAGCCTAACTTGAACTAGTCTTTTCTATCTACAATATCACAGAAGACGGAAAGCCCAAATTTGTTCAATATGATCGCGTTATCAGCTCTACAAGTTCAAGTGTCTTTCTGAACTTGTTTCTTGACCAGATTTGGTATATTGGTCATATCTCCTTTGTTTGGTAAGATCATTACTTAATCCTTGTTTCTATTTACTCTTGAGATCTTTGGAAAGAAACCCCAATTGGTTAATTTCATTTTCATTATGATTTAGTTGCCCAAATCATATTCTAAAGTAAACCCTTGTTTCGTTGTTCTTCCTGTGAGTATCATGAATATAGGGTCTTCGTAATTTGATCATAACAGCCTCATTTCTCCATGTATTTAATCGAACAAAAACCCTAAATTGAACTTCAGTTCAATCTATTGATGTTAGGCTTTTGTAATGCTTGAAAACCTGTCGTTACGATCATCTTATAGTCCCTAGAAGTTGGATACGCATTTGGTACTCTGTTTTGGAGCAGTTGTGGTATTTGGGCTATATATCCTTTGATAGTTAATGAAAGTTAATATTTGATATGTTAAAATACTCCTAAGAGGAAGTGTTATAATGTACACTACGTTGCACGAGTACGGACACCGACACCGACACCGGGATGACGCGGACACCGGGACACGGCAATCTCAAAATGTAGGACACCGACACCGCTATTATTTTTTAATATAAATATATTAAAATAAATTAAATATTATATTTTTAATGAAATAATAAGAATTTCTATATTTAAAACTTAAATCAATTTCAAAATGATAATATTACACACAGAATCATTGAATATGTTCAAGGAAACGCTAAGGAATTTGAGACTAAGAATGTCTCTTTTGCCCAAATGCTTGCTTTAAAGTTTATTTTTTGTGTCTTAGAGGTGTCCAACCGGTGTCCGTGTGAGAAAAACCGGGTTTTGTGTCCGAGTTAAAAACAAATAAAACGGACACCGGTCCACCGTGTCCGACGCGTGTCCTCCTGGTGTCCGTGTCCGACACCGTATTGGACACGGACACGTCACTTGGGAGAGGTGTCCGTGCTTCATAGATGTACAGTTGGTTTTGTGTCTTAAAGGTTAGGAATTCATTACCAATTATTGTCTAAACACCAGTCATGTGTTTTGGAAAATGAAGAGAGTGCAGCCTATTGTTCTATTGGATTTGGACACGTTATACTTAGTCTCTTTGGGAGATTTTTGGGGAGTTAAATGATAATTTGTAGTTATTTGATGTCCCATGTTTACATGGTTCGTTGGAGGATGGTGTATGGAGGTTTTGGATGCTTGATTCGCAGTTTGGAACTGTTCGGGATAGCTAAGAGATTTGTGAATCAAAAGGTTTTGTTCGCCGATTTTGAGAAAGATTAATAAGGAGAAGTTATGCGTGTCTGGTAAGAATGTTAACCCCTCATCTTGAGCTCGAGCATGTTTTCATATATCTTTTGATGATTCGACTTTTCAGCTCATATCATTTATATTGCAATTCATATATACTCTTATCGTTTCAAAGATTTATAAAGTCGGATTGTAGAAGTTCAAACAAATGAGAAGGGGTTCAACCCCTCTGTTATGTATTCACTCTTGGTACTTTTCTTTGTTTGATATTCGGCTCAGGCCTACGATGTCGTATGAGATTGATTCTATTAATGAAATAATGTATCTAAGACGGATGAAATGGCCTTGTTGAATAATGTTACATCACAATCTGCTAGAGCAGGCGTGACCACTAGTTCGTCGGGGAGATACTAAAACACCTCTGATCAAGGTGGAATTATAGGCTGGGTTAGCTGCCAGTCGCCTATTAGACTTCTCCTAGAAGGGTTACATCCTACTGGCTCTCTAGTGAGGGGTGTGCACACTCGGGTCTATAGGGAGGTTCGGAGCTCTAGTAGCGTGTTGGGGTTGGACCCAATCACGAAACCGGACTTATAATTATTCATATATTGAACAGATGGATTATTGGCCTTGAGCTTTTGTTATGATCCTATACTTGGCTTTCTTTGTCTAAGCGTTGTTTAATTAGCTTCATGAAGGGGCGTATCTTGTTGTTCTTATTGTTCTGTATGCTTGTGAGTTCTTACTCAGCCCTTTGCTGACGTTCTATGTTTTGGGTTAGTCCCTACCCTAGCTATTTTGGGGCCTGTATCATTCTCTGACTGTCTTCTCTCTTCTTTTCTTCATTTTTCGATTTTTTTTTGTTTTTTTTTTTTTGCGAAAATTACTAAAATCATGTACATATAATTCAATAAAGATGATGACATCTTCTCCCCCATACTTAAACCGAACATTGTCCTCAATGTGAACCACACCAACAATAAAATAGGACAACAATAAATAGGGAAAAAGATAAACAAGCTTAAAATATGTACTCCTCCCTCATCACTCCAAAAGAATGCAAAAACGAACACCTGCTCCTCACCATAATACTCAAGGCAATGGGATTATAGAAAATAGAAAAAGGGTGTAGAGCCACACTCAACTCACACAATATCCCAAACACCCTCAAGAAAAAGTGGTCACCAATCCACCACACATCTCACAATACCTCTGATGCAGGAGCAGAAATGCCTCAAGAGATTACGTTGGAAGAGAAAACTACAAGCAACAACAACAGCCTTACCTTACTTGGTTTTGCTCTCCAACCAAGTGAAGTGAACTTGGTAACTTGGGTTTCAGAATGAAAGTGAATGCCAAGTTACTTAGGTGTGTCCTAGACGCGTCATATCTTTAGATAGTTTCCTTATTGCAATTTACTGTTTAATTACTAGTTTGAGTTTAGGAAAGAGTCTAGTTTGTCTAGTATTCCTTACTTGCTTTCATCTGAATAAAGGAGCCTTTTTCTTAAAGGTTTCCAAGTTGTTTTAGGTAGTTTTTAGGAGTCTAAACAGCCTATATAAGGTCTGTTTCGTATCTTTGTTTTAGACACACAGTATTTTGATTCTTAATAAGAAAAAACAACGAGAGTATTCTCTCACCAATTCGTTTTGCAATTAGTCTAGGTTAGATTGATTGTTTGACACCCAATTCTTAGGCAAGGATTAGTGGCTGGTAGCCTAGTAATTCGTGTTTAAGCATTGAGTTCGAGTCTTGTGGCTGGTAGCCTAGAAGAGCTCGTTCATATCCTTGGTTACTTAGTTGATTCCGCTGCATAAACTCTAATTCGAGCATCTTTGCTTTAAGATACGCATCAAGTGGTATCAGAGTAAGGTTAAACAAGCTTCTTAGCGTGTTTGTCTTAGGTGATTCATTGAGATGACTAGAGAGGATCCTACAAACTCCAACAAGTCTGATGAAAGGCTTAATAAGCTAATGGAAAGTGTGGAAGAGCTGCAGAAGATGATGGCTGAGATGCTGTACTTTCAGAGAATAGAAAAGTCGAAGCCGAAAACTCTTTTGCATAGGGAGATTTCTGAATCTGAAGTAGCAGAGGAGTAGGTTTCACAACCAAAAGCTAAGTACGACGATGATCGAGGACTCAAATTGGATATTCCAAAATTTGATGGTAAGCTAGACCCCGAAGGATTTCTTGATTGGGTTAGGGCTGGTGAACGGATTTTCGAGTACAAGGGCTATGATGATCGAAGAAGTTTCAAGGTAGCAACTCTGAAACTCACTAAGTATGCTTCTTTGTGGTATGACAACTTCAAAAACCAACGTGTAAGAGAGGGTAAAGAAAAGATCAAGTCTTGGAAGAAACTCAAGAAATATCTTACAAAGAGGTTTGTACCATCAAATTATTTACACGAGAAGTATAGGCGCAGGACGACTCTCAAACAAGGTAACTGATCTATTGAAGATTATATCTTAGAATTTGAGAAGTTGTGTATGATTTGTGATGTGGAGGAACGAGAAGAACAGAAGATAGCTCGTTTTATTGGTGGTCTTGACGCCGACGTAGCTGACATGCTAGATTTACAACCTGTTGTTAACTTTGAGGAAGCTTGTAAATTAGCTTTAAAGTGTGACAAACAGTTGCAAAGGAAGAGGGTTACAAACAGGTCCAAGACTTATACTTCTAGTACTTCTAGGTTCACTCAATCTAAACCTGAACAGCCTAAGGTCTAGGCAAGCAAGAGTAGTGGAAGCAAGGGTCCGTTTGTGCAAGATAAAAGCAAAAACGTAGCTCAGATTGATCCTAAGGCAAGGAAGCAATGTTTTAAGTGTAAGGGCTATGGACACTTCCAATCTGAATGCCCGAATGCTAGAGCTTTAACTCTTAAGGAGGTTCAAGAATTTGCTGCATATGATGATGTAGAGGACGAAGAGGTTATTGTTGAAGATGACAATGATGACATGGATATCATAACAACAAATCCTGACACAGGAGGTCCTTGTTTGGTCATGACACGAGTTTTACACTCTCAGGTTTCAACTGTAGAAGAGGAACAACAAAGAGAGCATATTTTTCACACCAATTGCACAGTTGGAGGTAAAATTTGCAAGCTTATTGTAGATGGTGGTAGTTGTGCGAATGCAGCAGCTAGTACCATGGTGGAGAAGCTAAAGATACCAACACACAAGCATCCAAAGCCATATAATCTCCAATGGCTTAAGGAGGGTAACATGGTGAAGATAACAAAGCAGGTTCTTATCTCTTTTTCAATTGGTGATGTATATAGGGATAAGATTGTGTGTGATGTTATTCCCATGGATGTATGTCATGTGTTATTGGGTAGGCCTTGGCAATTTGACAGATATGTGAAACATGATGGTAGAAAGAATGTGCATATTGTCAATAAGGGAGGAAAGAAAATTGTTCTAACTCCACTCCCACCTAGTTCATTCACGGCAAAACAAGATGATACTATGCCTAAGACTTTGTTTCTGAATGAAGCAAGTATGAACAAAGAAATTGAAGATGGAGAATCAGTTTTTGTGCTATACTCCAAGGAGGTGACGGAGGCTGAAACAGAGGTTGTTAACCCTAAGGTTAAGCCTTTGTTAGAAGAGTTTGTGGATGTGTTTCCCGATGATGTACCACCTGGTTTACCTCCTATTAGAGGCATTGAACATCAAATTGATCTACTTCCTGGTGCTGCTTTGCCTAACAAGCCTGCTTATAGGAGTAATCCCGAGGAAACTTAAGAGATGCAACGTCAAATTGATGAGCTGCTTCAAAGGGGTTATGTGCGAGAAAGTATCAGCCCATGTGCAGTACCGGTGCTTTTAGTTCCAAAGAAGGAAGGTACATGGAGAATGTGTATTGATAGTCATGCAGTAAATAACATTACTATCAAGTACAGGTTTCATATGCCACGACTTGATGATATGCTTGATGAGTTGTGTGGTTCCAAGGTGTTTTCGAAGATAGATTTGCGAAGTGGATACCATCAAGTACGAATCAGGGAAGGGGATGAATGGAAGACAGCTTTTAAGATCAAACATGGGTTGTATGAATGGTTGGTAATGCCATTTGGTCTTTGTAATGCTCCTAGTACATTTTCTACGCCTAATGAATGAGGTTCTCAAGTCGTTTTTAGGCAAATTCGTGGTTGTGTATCTTGGTGATATACTGATATATAGCAAGAACCATCAAGAGCATGTGGAACATTTCCGACAAGTCTTTGAGAAGCTAAGGGAGCAGAAACTGTATGGTAAGATGGAAAAGTGCTATTTCATGCTACCTAGTGTTACTTTCCTTGGTTATGTTGTTTCAGGAGATGGAATTTCGATGGATCAATCTAAAGTTGAAGCAATCAAATCATGGCCTACGCCTACTTCTTTAACTGAAGTTCAGAGTTTTCATGGCCTAGCTTCCTTCTATAGAAGATTCATTAAGAATTTTAGTGCCATTACAAGCCCAATCACTGAATGTATGAAGAAAGGCGAGTTTGTTTGGACAAAGGCAGCTGAGGAGGCATTCGAGTTGGTCAAAAGACGCATGTGTGAGGCTCCTATCCTTGCCTTACCTGATTTTGATCAAGTGTTTGAAGTTGAGTGTGATGCTTGTGGGACGGGAATTGGTGCTGTACTTGTGCAAGTTAAGAGACCAATTGCTTATTTTAGTGAGAAATTGGGAGGTGCTAGATTGAATTATTCCACTTATGACAAAGAATTCTATGCGTTGGTCCGAGCTCTTGATCATTGGAGTCACTATCTAAGACCTAAGCCCTTTGTTCTACATTTTGATCATGAAGCATTGAAGTATATTCATGGCTAACATAAACTCAATGCTAGACATGCTAAATGGGTTGAGTTTTTGCAATCTTTTACCTTCAATTCAAGCTATAAAGATGGGAAGAGCAATGTAGTTGCTGATGCTCTTTCTAGGAGATGGTCTTTACTTACAGTCCTTGGTTCTAGAGTTCTTGGATTCGAATTGTTAAAGGATTACTACAAGGATGATGGTGATTTTTCTGCAATAATTCGAGAATGTAAGGGCAAAGCTAGTGGAGTCTATTCTGTCCAAGGTAGTTACTTATTCAAGGGTAACAAGCTATGTGTTCCAAAGTGTTCAACAAGAGAATTACTAGTTCGAGAAGCACATGGTGGTGGATTAGCTGGTCATTTTGGTATCAACAAGGCATTAGAAGTACTTCAAGAACACTTTTTTTGGCCCAAGATGGTAAGTGATGTACATGCAGTTATTAGTCGATGTGGTACATGTCAAAAGGCTAAAAGTACATTCCATCAAGGACTTTATACACCTCTACCAGTTCCAACACAGCCTTGGGATGATGTGAGTATGGACTTCGTTGTAGGACTACCTCGTACACAAAGGGGTAAAGATTCTATCATGGTAGTTGTTGATCGATTCTCAAAGATGGCACACTTCATTGCTTGCCATAAAACTGATGATGCATCCAATGTGGCTGATCTTTATTTCAAAGAGGTAACTCGTTTGCATGGTATTCCAAAGACTATTGTTTCAGATAGGGATACAAAGTTCCTAAGCTATTTTTGGAAGACCTTGTGGCGTTTATTGGGTACAAAGTTGCTATTTAGTACATCTCACCACCCTCAAACAGATGGGCAAACTGAGGTTACTAATAGAACACTTGGTACTTTGTTGAGAGGCTTAGTGAGTAAAACCACAAAGGATTGGGATATACGGCTGGCTCACGCTGAATCTACACACAATCGATCACCAACCTATGCAACTGGCAGCTCTCCTTTTGAAGTGGTCTATGGAATCAATCCTTATATGCCTATTGATCTGATTCCTATACCAAAACAGGAGGTTGTGAACTTTGATGCTAAGGAGAGAGTGGTACAAATGAAGAAGCTATATGAGCAAGTTCGAGCTAGAATTGAGAAGGTGAATGCTACATATAAGGCTCGTGCAAATAAGCATCGTAAGCAACCTGAGTTTAAACAAGGGGATCTAGTGTGGTTACATTTGAGGAAGGCGAGATTTCCCAACAAACGTAAGAATAAGCTCATGCCAAGATCAGATGGTCCTTTCAAAGTGATTGATCGAGTAGGCGATAGTGCTTACAAGCTGGAGCTGCCCGGGTACTACAATGTATCTGCTACATTCAACGTAGGTGACCTTTCCCCATACCTTGATGACAATCAACTTGAGGAATTGAGGGCAATTCCTTTTCAAGAAGAGGGGATTGATGCAGGAGCAGATTTGCCTCAAGAGATCGCGTTGGAAGAAGAAACTACAAGCAACAACAACACCCTTACTTTATTTGGTTTTGCTCTCCAACCAAGTGAAGTGAATTTGGTAACTTGGGTTTCAGAATGAAAGTGAATGCCAAGTTACTTAGGCGTGTCCTAGACGCGTCATATCTTTAGATAGTTTCCTTATTGCAATTTACTGTTTAATTACTAGTTTGAGTTTAGGAAAGAGTCTAGTTTGTCTAGTATTCCTTACTTGCTTTCATCTAAATAAAGGAGCCTTTTCCTTAAAGGTTTCCAAGTTGTTTTAGGTAACTTTTAGGAGTCTAAACAACCTATTTAAGGTCTGTATCGTATCTTTGTTTTAGACACACAATATTTTGATTCCTAATAAGAAAAAACCCAGAAAACGAGAGTATTCTCTCACCAATTCGTTTTGCAATTAGTCTAGGTTAGATTGATTGTTTGACACCCAATTCTTAGGCAAGGATTAGTGGCTGGTATCCTAGTAATTCGTGTTTAAGCATTGATTTCGAGTCTTGTGGCTGGTAGCCTAGAAGAGCTCGTTCATATCCTTGGTTACTTAGTTGATTCCGCTGCATAAACTCTAATTCGAGCATCTTTGCTTTAAGATACACATCAACCTCCATACTCCCTCAAACAACAAGGTCCAAAACAAATAAAGGACCTATTCACCACTATCATGTAGCACACATACACCAAATCACAAAGTAAACGTCAAATCCACCCTCCAACGACCTCATTATGGCATGCATAAATAAAAATATTGCGTGCAAGGGTGCAAATGGTGATGGGAGAAGTAAAACAAAGTGGTAAATCATAGGTGAGAATAAAGAGAGATGGTCTATATAAACAGGTGAAGAAAATTGTGGTGGGAATGAAAGGTGAGAATAAGTAGGAAGAGAGAAAAGGGATAGAAATAATGCATACCTGAGCATCATCTATTTTTTTTTTTGTTTTTGATTTTTTGTTTTTTTATAAACCTACACAATAACAAACTAATCAAAAGGAAAAAAGAAAATAAAATGAAGAAAAATACTTGGGTTGTCTCCCAATAAGCGCACTTGTTTAACGTCGTTGGCTCGACGCATATCATGACTCTCTTCCTGGATCACTTAGAACAGATAAACAAAAACCATGGCTCAAGAGCGGAACAATTCAACGCTCTCAAAAGTTTGTCGAATGAGCTGGCACAAGTCTCAAAAGATTGACAATAGAAAACGTTAGTAAACAACAATGATTAAATAATAGAGGTCGCGATATCATGTAGATGAGGGTTGTATGGACCTCTACGCTCAAATCTATTCTCTATGTCACGATCTTCAGACTGTTGATGTGACAAATCATGAGACATGGATAAAAAGGAGTGTAATTGGCCCATATGGGTTTAGGACTAACGTAATAGGTTCACTCATTGGGGACGTGAGGGAAGCTCCCTTAGTGGGGAGAATCTCAATATATATGCTCATGCGTTGTCTTCCCAATCCCATTCTCCATGGAAAAGTCACAAGAACCAACATAATCAACACCGTCATCCAAAAAAAAAAATCCCCATATGAAAGAGTATCAGGCTGACTCACATTAGTTTTCATAACAAACGAATCTTTAATATGCCCTCGTGAATGTTGATTAAGTTCAAGAATGTGGGTTTCCTTAATTTCAACCACGTTCAAACAATCAACATCAGTTTTGAAATTCGGGAGCATTGTAGGAACCGTCATATGACTATCCTTTGATTGTACCTGAAAATATTCAAGTGTCATGTTCTTCCAAAATTTCAAAATCTTAGTAGTGTCCATGGATTCAAAACTACCATTACTCATATAGTGAGCCAAATCCCAAGTTTCAGAGGTTATGCCTCTAAGAATAATTAGATTTAATTCCCATTCAGCGAAAAAACTACCACGAGAAGCCAAATCAATTACATTGTCCATAAGTCGAACATAATAGTCATGAAACGAATCATTAGCAAATGGCTCAAATATTATAATAGTCATCGATCACCACTTATGAAAACAAATCATGCAAATCGTCCAACCTAAAACACACAAAGACAAATTAAAGCGTCCCCGTTAGCGACGCCAAAATTTGACAGGCTAAAGTTGTATGCCTACAAATAAAAAATATCAATATTAACCTAAAACGTAGTAATAGGCAAGTAAGGTTCGTATCCACAGAGAACGAAAATCGTCTAACTATGTAAAGTAACCAAATGGGGGATTTCTATGATTATTAATGATCAAGTGATCAAACGAAAGAAGTAATTTGCAATTCCATTAAGGGGAAAAGTCTCAGACGATTAATATCCACTACATTTTATCCAATTGATCATTGTCCTAACTTAGATCAACTATGTTGAGCACCTAGTTGTGAAAATGGAGTTTGCGATCGTTCCTAATTAATAGCTAGCAAGAGTGATCAACCCTACCAACTAGCCCTAATTGGTGAATAACAAAGACGCACGCCTAAATTCAATTCAACGAAAGCAATAAGCAATAGAACGATACCAACTAGGATAGATAAAATTTAGACACACGCGATGTCGATCTGCAATCAATATATCAATTCTCTCCTAAACCTTAGATCTATGATCAGCATGGAATTAAGGTATAATTTCTACTAGCGAATCAATTAAACAAACAATTAGTCCTTTGATTAATGATTCTAGCAATATGATTTAACCTAGGCCTATAAATCAATCAATATGCAATTAAAACAAAGAGAATGATAATACTCAACGATAATTGAAATAGTTAAAACTCACAATTGTCCGGATGAATTTGTAGCTTCAATGAATAAATTCGAGAAATAGGTTTTTATCCTTGCATAGTCTTGAAAATAATACAACTTAGATCTTGAAAACTCAATGCTTAACACTACCAAAAGTTTAAA
Source organism: Spergularia bocconei (assembly GCA_963457585.1). Lineage (NCBI taxonomy): Eukaryota > Viridiplantae > Streptophyta > Magnoliopsida > Caryophyllales > Caryophyllaceae > Spergularia > Spergularia bocconei. Next base: position 5,814,027 of record OY734958.1, read on the forward strand.
GTATAAATACTAAAAGAATACAAAACGGGATTAGGAAGCCCGTCTAATACACCGATGCAGCGGGACGATTCTTCTAATTAGGGACAACTAGTCCGGTTCTAGACGAGTCGTCTAAAGCTCTTTGAGGTCTCTGGGGATGTCGTGTACAGTCAGACGAGTCGTCTGGCGATATTTTTCAAACAGTCATAGCTTCTTCGTTACTTGGCCTATGACGACGTGTGACCACTTCTTGGAAAGATAAAATCGTGAAATTTAATCTTCCATTTGTTTCGCTGTAAAATTCCAAGCGGTTTGAAAGTTATGAAGCCTCAAAGTTGAACTTCTGTAAATGGACTGAAATAACTTCCAAACTTGTCCAAATCTTGTTGTATCGCTCCTTGGATCATCTTTTATCGCCTCATTATTGTTCCACACAGTTGCACATCAATCGGTCCTGTCGGGTTCGGGGCGTAGGCTGGGCTGGGCATTTGAATTTATTATGTTCTAAATTCCTTTTTGTGGACCCAGTCCGAGTTTCGGTTTTTGACCGTTTGGAATTGATCCGTTTTTATTCCAATTGATTTTTCATCTTTATTGCTGATATTATTTCCTTGTTTATTGCCATTTAATCAACAATTATATCCGAGATTAATTCACCCTTAATTGCGATTAATTGTCATCTTTTTTTACTGTCAAAACGTCCCCCTCTTCCCTTTTTATGGAAGACGTTTTTTGCTCATTCTGATATACCGAAAAATCTCTGCGACCTCTCTGATATTCCTGCGTAATTGCAAAATGTGCATTTTCTAAACTTTTGATCGTGAGTGGTACCGATTAGATGTTGATGTGTTAACCTTGGGGAGTGAATCAGCCAAGTAGTGATTACCACCATAGTCGGGCCGTATTAGCTTTCAAGGCAGTGGTTGATACCACGCCACAGTTTGTCATGATTCTAGTTTCCTTGAAAGCCATTGTTATACCTTATATTTCCAACAAGAAGAATAAGATTGACACCTCTTTACCTCAATTCCTCAAATCATGGTGATTTTTTTTACTGCACGTGGGTCTTTGATTTTGAGGTTTTTCGCTAGATGTAGGTAGAAGATTGGAGTCTCGCAGATATGTTGGTGTAAACTATACTTATCTATTAATTGTCTACCATTTGCGCATACATGGCAGACTACTAAGGAAAACGCTTATGTGTACAACAAAAAAGCCAAGTCATCGTTGAGTTGTCGTCCCACAGATTGTCCTGAAATATTTCCTCCACGCCTTCTCCTTTGGGCTGTTAAAAAAAGGTGGAAATGGCTCGGCCCATACAGTCTGAACGAAGAAAACTCATCACTCCACATATGAAGTACTGCCACACGCCCATACTATAAGGGAAATGAAACGAATAACGAAGTGTCGGTGTAATTAGAGCAGGCACCATCATAATTATAATCATAATAATTAAAAAAAAGTGAGCTGCTGCCCACCCCTTCACTCCCCCTTCCCACTTCATCTTCTTCTTTCACAGTTTTAAACGGTTGCCTCCTCGGTTCTCAGTCCCATTAAACGCCTGAAAATGAAAGGCCTTATAATACGAGGCTTACGCCTTACGGCTGTTAGGCCTTGCGCTGGCAGCTCTTTTCGATGCTTTGTCCCGCGTGCGTTGCAACTTCTTTAACTTCTCCGTCTTTATGCCGATGATAGGCAATAATCTGGTAGAAATAAGTCACAATTGAAGTCGAGAGCAATTTCGTGAAGCTTGCTAAAGACGATTACCTCTTCTGCATCGATTTCGCATAATGCATCGGTCCGTATTTTCTCAATTTCTTCAATTTGATTAATTTGGAAATATTGTTATTGTTTATTTATGCAATAGATTAAATTGATTAAAATTGATGAATAAAATTTTGTCGGCAAATTAATAATAGGAATGGAAGAATCGAAGGCGTTTAGCCAAAAGAGGAGATTGAAGGTGGAGAAGATAAGTAAAGATGAATTATTCGAGTATTGGTCTCAGATTACCAATCAAAGTTTCGATTCTCGGCTCCAGCTGTTCTTCGACAATCGACATGTCAGTAGTCATAATAATATTAATCTCACCCAACCTTTTCTAAATTTTCAGTTTTTTTTTCTTCCTAAATTTATAATGATTTGATTGACGTTTGTTGTTGTTGACGCCAATTCAACTATTTCTATTGCTGATCATGCTTCAATTCGTTTCATCTCTTTTCCAGAATTTTTTGTCAATTTACAAGAAAAAGAATTCAGAGATTCATGAGCAAAATTTGAAAGAAATTTCAGACATTGAGGAGGCAGGTTTGATTTAGTATAATTACACCATGGCCTTACATCTGAATTTGGAATTCATTAATGATTATTACAGGCACACTTTGAGCTTGAATAGGCATTTTTGCGTCAATTTGATCTGGTGTTTCAACGAGTAAGCCGTGAATATATAGTTAACTTCATCTTTAACTTCCGTAATTGCTAATGTGTTGGAGCCGTGATCATTTACATATGAGTTTTGGAAATTTTTTTCCTACATATTCAGATTCACCTCTCCGTTTGGGGATTTTTTTGTTTGTCGATTGGTATTCAGATATTGATTCACTGTAGTAAATAATTTGTATGAACGACTATGAAATATATGATTCTAGGATCAGAGACAACCTCTTATGATTGTCAATTTTGATTTGGCAATGGTTTATATGTTTCCAGGGTACTCTTGCAAGAAGACACTCCGCCAAAATTGCTGGGTGCAGGTGCACTCGCTCAGGTTCTTACCTCTTGATGAGGTATTACTAATTATGTGTATTATCTCGCTTTTACCCCGTTAAATTTAGCATAACAATATTATTATCTTGCTGTAATTTGTTTCGAAATTTCTATTTCTTCACAGTGACAATTAAGATCATAGTGATCACTGTTGGAGCAGTGTCCTCCGACAATAGTGCATTGATTAATGAATCTCAATTATGGAATAAGGGATCAGTTTATAAGCTAAACTAATCAGTTGATCAACGTAAATCAATAACGATTGGCCGTCTAGGGTTTGACGTTATTGTCGTCGTAAGACGGCGGAGATCGACTGATCCCTATCGGTCATACCTATATATGATAACGTGATGAACTCCTGTCAGCCAGTTAATAGTTAACTGCAATGTGTTTAGTATCAGGCCGAAGAGTTTATTATATTGTTAATTATATGATAATTAATAATAAATAAAGCGACTGATAAAATAGAAATTCTATCAGTATATAAATTACTAAATTCGAGATTAGTAATTATACGGGTATTATTGTGATTTGTCAGTCGTGACAAATTTAGCTAGAATTAATTACAAAAGTTGTAATTATTAGCTAAAATATGATTAGAAATAATTATTATATCAATATATAATAGTTAATTGTAACTTAATTAGTTAAGTTATGAAATGACTAAATTGACCTTACTATACCTTAAAGGTTGGTTAATTTAAGTGGGGGCAAATTAGTAAATTTGATTTACTAATTTAACCCACCACTATATATAGTCTAATCCATGTTTAGACTTATACTACTAATCATTTTTCACACAAACAATACACACAAAATTAAAAGAAGAAAACATCATCTTCTTTCTCTTCAAAGGTGGTCAACTTCTTCACCATAGCCACCAAGCTTTTTGAGCTTTGCATGTAGCTCAAAAACACATCTAAACACAAAACTACTTCACCCTAATTGATCCTAATTGTTAGGGATTAGGGGTAGCTTGTTTTTGGAGTAAACCGAGTTATTACTAGTACATAATAATTCGATTTTCTCGTGAATCCTTTGGTACGTACCGTAGGAGATTAGAAGAGCTCAAGAATCGAAGTTTGGAAGGAGGATCATCCTTGTTAAGAAGCTCAAGACACTCCTTAGTAAAGGAGAGCACAACCTAGAGCCAAAACAAGGTATACGATCTTTAAACTCGGTTTTTAGTTGTTTTTAACAACATGCAAATCGATCCTCCCCTAAGGTTCAACTTAATATAGCTATTAAGTGTTGTTTAGAGTGTCTAAACCACCTTAGGTTCTAACAATTGGTATCAGAGCATTTGGTCTTATTGCATGTTAAAACCGAGTTGGTTAATTAGGTGAATTATCGACTTAATTAATTTTAATGATAAAATGGTTTTGTCACTGGGTTTTTTCGACATGCATGGCTTCTACTGGTCTTAAAGGAGTTTAGGACGAAATTGTAGAAATTTTGGTAATTTTTAGCTATTTTTCCATGAATTTTCGGTTTAAATCACATAATTAGCTTAATTATCCAATTAAGAGTTAATTAGATAATTTGCATGTATAAAATTATGTGAAAATTAAGAGGACTAAAATTTCCAGTAATAAAGTTCACCATAGCATTGGTTCGAATTTTTCCAAAATTAAAAGTTAATTTTGGATTTTTTATTGTTATTAAGAGTTAATAATGATTAACTTGGAAATTGTTTTCTTAATTGAATTAAAACCAGAAATTTTATGGAATTTTGCTCATGCATGTGCTACTGGCCGTATGAATTTTTGGCTAAAGGGTAAAATTTTTCTAATTAAATTCATAATTGTTATGATTAATTAGAGTAAATTAGTGATTTATGGCACTTTTCGAGCAAAAAGAGGGCTAAAACGAATCCATCAAACTAATTGAATCGACTTTAGTGGGACTAAAGGTTGATAAACTAAAAAGTTTAGTTGTTGGTTTGGTTCCAAAAGTGTTTTGCTTGATTCGTGATTTTAACTGTTAAAATCGTTTTCCAAATTAGCCGTTGTCTAATCTTTGTTAGTCGGTAAATGTGATTTACCGAGATCAAATGTATAAGTGTTATACGTTTGACCAAAATCCGAGTATAGTATGGCCAAGATATCTCGTAGGACCGGTACTGTACCGTAATGTAAGGACGATATCGGTGGGTTTGTAATTAATTGCGATCTCGTATCGCCTAATTGTAATATTTATTTTTCTATTTTTAGAAAGGAAATGTATAATAGGCTTTTACATGTAATTTTTGGAGCTATTACTGTAACACCCCATACTTTTTGAGAATTTATTTAATTCGGGTGTTACTAATTATATTGAATTTAGGATCTTGCGGCTTAGTTTTGAGAATTTATATAGTGACTTTCGGATTTTAAAAGGGTGAATACTTGTTTTGTTATCCATTAGTGATCTCGGTTGTGGAATTGGATGATACCATTAAGTTTATTGAGAAGCTATTACTTAAGGAATGTTCGGTTGCATTCTCAATCCATTGCCGTTTCGATAGCTTTCTTAATCGTGAAGAAACGTTTTCTTAGTCGTTAAGTAATCTCTTAACGTAAACCCGGAACAAAATTGTGATTGTTCCATTGTATCATTTGAGGAGCTTTACTTGGTAAATATGAAGTCAAATGACACAAGTTATAGATCCATTCTCAACTTACACAATCTCATTCTACACAATTTTGGAAGCTTGTGTGTAGTGTTGGGATTAGAAACCGATCTTATTTCGTAAGCACGAGGTGCCGGGAGTACCTAGATGATCTTACCTCATGTTGACACTTAATTGGACCCCAAATCATCTGCTTACTCAGCCAAAATTCGTGCATAAGGACTGCACACGCAGCTGCCTCCTTGCCGCTCGTATATGCCACCCAACAGCTCCAACTTCATCACACGTTTTCTCCTTCATTTCGAAGTCAAATGAATTGAAACAAAAGCCTAAATTCATCTAATCTTTTATGGCTACAACTTCATAGAAGGCTTCGAGTTAATATTTCTTGATTATCATCACCAAATTTACCCAGAACCGTGAGGTGTTGTTTTACGCGCAGTTCTGGACCACTTCTGGTATATTGGTCATAACTCATTCATTTGCTAAGATCAATCCTTAATTATTGTTTATAATTACTCTCAAGATCTTTGGTAACAAACTCCAATTGGTTAATTTCATTTTCATTATGATTTAGTTGCCTAAATCATGTCCTAAAGTAAACCCTTATTTCGTTGTTCTTCCTGTGAGTATCATGAACATAGGGCCTTCGTAATTTGATCATAACAGCCTTATTACTTCATGTATTTGATTGAAACAAAACCCTAAATTGAACTTCTGTTCAAGATCTTGATGTAAGGCTTTTGAAATTCTTGAAAACCTGTCGTTATGATCATGTTATAGTTCCTAGAAGTTGGATGCGCATTTAGTACTCTGTTTTGGAGCAGTTGTGGTATTTGGGCTATAAATCCTTTGATACTTAATGAAAGTTAACGTTTGATGTGTTGAAATACTTCTAAGAGGCAGTGTCACAAGTTACAGTTGGTTTTGTGTCTAAAAGGGTAGGAATTCATTACCAATCATCATCTAAACATCAGACCTGTGTTCTGAAACATGAAGAAAGGGTAGGCTATTGTTATATTGGATTTGGACAAGTTATACTTGGTTTCTTTGGGAGATTTTTGGTGAGTTGAATATTGATGTATATTGATGTGATGTACCATGATTATATGATTCATTGAAGGCCGATTCATGGAGGTTTTGGATGCTTGGTTCGCGGTATGGAGCTGTTGGGGATAGCTAAGAGATTTGTGAATTCAAAGAGGTTTTGTTTGCCGATTGTGAGAAAGGTTATTAAGGAGAAGTTAAGCGTGCCTGGTAAGAACGTTAATCCATTCTTGAGCTCGAGCATGTTTTCATATATCTTTTGGTGATCCGACTTTCGGTTCATGTCATCTATATTGCAATTGACATATAGCTTTTGTGATCCGCCAATTCATTTCATATTATATATGTTGCAATATATACTCATATCGTCTCCAAGTTTGATAATGTCGGATAATTGAAAGTCTACCAAATGAGAAGGGGCTCGACCCCTCAGTTATACATTTGATTTTGTACTCGTCTTTGTTTGGTATTCGACTCAGGCTTACGTTGTCATATGAGATGGATTCTATAAATGAAATAATGTATCTAAGATGGATAAAATGGCCTTGTTGAATAATGTTACATCACAATCTGCTAGAGCAGGCGTGACCACTGGTCCGTCGGGAGTTACTGTTACATATACACCTCTGATCAAGGTGAAATCTGGGCTGGGTTAGTTACCAGTCGCCTATTAGACTTCCTCCTAGAAGGGTTACATCCTACTGGCTCTCTAGTGAGGGGTGTGCACACTCGGGTCTATAGGGGGGTTCAGGAGCTCTAGTAGCGTGTTGGGGTAGGACCCAATCACGAAACCGGACTTATAATTGTTGATATATATATTGAACTGATTGAATCTCAGCCTTGAGCTTTTGTTGTAATTTTGTACTTGGCTTTCTTTGACTAAGCGTTGCTTGATTAGCTACGCGCCATGAAGGCGCGTATCTTCTTTTCCTTATTGTTCTGCATGCTTTTGAGTTCTTACTCAGCCTTTGCTGACGTTCTATGTTTGGGTTTGTCCCTACCCTATTTTGGGGCCTGTATCATTCTCTGTGATGCAGTTGGCAGGTCTACTTGAAGTGAATTGTTGTATGGACGTTTGTGCATATCATGGGGCTAGCTTGGAATATATGTTACTACGGCTGAGTCACTTTAATCAGTTGTAATTGTCATTTCAGTTGGGATTAGGTTTTGTAAACTTGGCTTCACTCTTCCGCTGTCAACTTGTTATCATTTATATAAATAAGTTGGTTTAAATTTATTAGTGTTTTAGCCTTGCAGTTGACTCACTAGTCAATTGTGGCATAACAATCCTAGATTTTTGTATAATTAGATCTGGTCAAACTTTAGGGTTGTTACAGTTGGTATCAGAGCAATAGGTTCTGGTCAGTTAAGTTAACAAAACAAAACAAAAGAGTGTGAAATTAATTTTCGAAAATAAGGGATCGGTTGGGGTGCATTCATTTGCATGCTATGTGGTATATGTGCTATGTGTTACAATTAAGCTAAATGGACGAGTTATTGCATCAGGATTTATTCAAAGTATATCTTTTGGGAAATTGAAAAGAGTGGTACGAGTAGTAGTGGTAATGCGGGTGTGTTATTCGAGAAATGATACTTGAAGTATTTGAATTGATTAAAGATTGATTGGTGTGATGGTTGAGAGTTGTGTAGGTCAATTAAATGTAGAGAAATCGTTTTGGATTGTATTAAGGATGTGAATGTTGTCTTGGATGAGAGATTTGTTTACCTAAGGCTTATCAATGTTGATTGGGTCCTTAAGGATGATGTGAATTAGAATATTTTGTTGGATTAGTTTGTGCGAGATTTATACTTTGTTAGATCAGTGTGTTGCAAGTGGTATCAACTGCAAGCATATTAAGGTTGTTGCTTCTTGGGGTCTTTGGGTACCTAGCCTTTCAGATATTATGTAATAAGGAATATTCGTGTTGTTGGGAGAATTTGATCCACAATCCACGAAAGAATAGAGTATCTAGTGTAAAACTGATATTTTGGTAAATAAAAGTACACTGATATCTTTATGGATTGCAGCATGGTGTACTGAACTTAAGTCTGGTCTATTACTTATGAGGTGAAATTTGTGGTTTTATTTGAGATCGAATGTGAACTTAATGATTCTTTTATTAATAAGGATGGTACTATTTTCATATCTAGGTTCGACAAAATTGCGTTTCAAACAGTATAATGTGAAGGATCAATTGTAAATGGGATCAAATGCGTGTTCTTGTCCCATCAGAAGAAGGACTATGTACTTTGGATATTTTATTCAAGACTTGTAAGGAGGTTCATTTATGTGATTAATGTGTTTATCACTAAGGGAAAAGTTGAAAGTCACCAAAGGGGTTAGCAATTGCGAGTTTAAGAGGAAGTTAGGCGTAAGCATATGTTGGAGCTGAGTTTATTATTCATGTTAACTTGGGTTGTAGATAATGGAAATGCTGATGCATTTTACGTCACTTAAAGTATTGAAAACTTGAAGGGTTTACAAGGAAATTAAACTGTATTGTGATGGAGGCTAGTGATCTCAAAAGGTGATGAGACTTGAAATTTGAAGTAAGACATGATCTTGGTTACTGTCTCGGTGAAGGGTTTTGTGTTTTCTTATTGCATTATTTCATATAAATGAAACTATTAGTTATTATTCAGTGACTATTTTAGATAGGGGACAATGCCCCCTATGGATTTTTTTATATTGTATAAGGTCATTGGACTGAGCTAAATGCTACTTGTTTGGTGTGTATGAGTTTATCTTTGTGGCCTTGAATTGTGTGCTTAAACAGGTAAATCGACCTTGGCTGAGGGTTTTAAGTGACACAAGAGTCGTGTCCACCTGGATCAGCCTTGGCGTGAATTGTGCCTTCCTTACTTTCTATTGGCGTGAATTTCAGTGAATAAATTATTATGGGATTACATGGTCATGAAATAATTGGAAAAGTTGTGAATCTCTCACGTTTGTCTTTCCTCTCACTTGATGCGATTAATGTGTTTATTTTAAATGAATTGTCGTTCCACTTGATTCAACTCTAGTGTTTGTGCAATTTGTTTGATATTGTGCCCCGTGCACTTCTATTAGAAATACTTGGCTCTACTCATTTGTATATTGTTTATTCATATACAAACACATGTATGAAAATTTGATATATTCATCTACTTTTCATTGTGGAAACTTGCTCAAGCTCAGTTATGCATATGTTGGGAATAAACCTTCTAGAACCGAGTTATAAGAGTTATGGAGATATGTTGAATAAATTGTGGTTGAGGAAGAGACATCTAAAGTATGCGTTTGGAAGATGAGTTTGGGCTTCGGGGACGAAGCCATGTTTTAAGGGGGGAAGTCTGTAACACCCCATACTTTTTGAGAATTTATTTAATTCGGGTGTTACTAATTATATTGAATTTAGGATCTTGCGGCTTAGTTTTGAGAATTTATATAGTGACTTTCGGATTTTAAAAGGGTGAATACTTGTTTTGTAATCCATTAGTGATCTCGGTTGTGGAATTGGATGATACCATTAAGTTTATTGAGAAGCTATTACTTAAGGAATGTTCGGTTGCATTCTCAATCCATTGCCGTTTCGATAGCTTTCTTAATCGTGAAGAAACGTTTTCTTAGTCGTTAAGTAATCTCTTAACGTAAACCCGGAACAAAATTGTGATTGTTCCATTGTATCATTTGAGGAGCTTTACTTGGTAAATATGAAGTCAAATGACACAAGTTATAGATCCATTCTCAACTTACACAATCTCATTCTACACAATTTTGGAAGCTTGTGTGTAGTGTCGGGATTAGAAACCGATCTTATTTCGTAAGGACGAGGTGCCGGGAGTACCTAGATGATCTTACCTCATGTTGACACTTAATTGGACCCCAAATCATCTGCTTACTCAGCCAAAATTCGTGCATAAGGACTGCACACGCAGCTGCCTCCTTGCCGCTCGTATATGCCACCCAACAGCTCCAACTTCATCACACGTTTTCTCCTTCATTTCGAAGCCAAATGAATTGAAACAAAAGCCTAAATTCATCTACTCTTTTATGGCTACAACTTCGTAGAAGGCTTTGAGTTCATATTTCTTAATTATCATCACCAAATTTACCCAGAACCGTGAGGTGTTGTTTTACGCGCAGTTCTGGACCACTTGTGGTATATTGGTCATAACTCATTCATTTGGTAAGATCAATCCTTAATTATTGTTTATAATTACTCTCAAGATCTTTGGTAACAAACTCCAATTGGTTAATTTCATTTTCATTATGATTTAGTTGCCTAAATCATGTCCTAAAGTAAACCCTTGTTTCGTTGTTCTTCCTGTGAGTATCATGAACATAGGGCCTTCGTAATTTGATCATAACAGCCTCATTACTTCATGTATTTGATTGAAACAAAACCCTAAATTGAACTTATGTTCAAGATCTTGATGTAAGGCTTTTGAAATGCTTGAAAACCTGTCGTTATGATCATGTTATAGTTCCTAGAAGTTGGATGCGCATTTAGTACTCTGTTTTGGAGCAGTTGTGGTATTTGGGCTATAAATCCTTTGATACTTAATGAAAGTTAACGTTTGATGTGTTGAAATACTCTGATGTCAGCTACCACAAGGGGAATGGATTTTCGAGAGTATTAAGAACAGCCAATCAGAAAAATTACACAAATATTTCTAATAATGCTGTTTTTGAGGATATGAATTTTATTTTATGGAAATTTATTTGTGAATCGGAAAATTACGAGAGTGAGCAGGATATGATCAAGATTATTCTCCCTGAAAATTCAGTTAGAATAATATTGAACTGAGATTACTCCCAAGCTAGATTTCGACTAAACTTGACAATAACTCGTAGCTAGGAAGGACTGATAAACAAAGGACACTTCCTTGATGTTTATGCAGCACTGAAAGTCTCACAAACTAAGTATCCTAAAAGCTTAGTAAGATAAATTCAGATTTTGTGATCAAAGGAAACCTTTGTTCGAAGTTTTGCATAATAATCGAAGTGCCTGATTCTGAGTTGAGAATCAGATTATATATTACAAAGGTTATGCTACTTGTCATAAAGAAAGGAGTTAATAACTAAATATCACAATTCTACGGGCCAAAATACACTAGCTTGCAGAGGTAGCAGCTGCTGTATGCACAGGTGTCCAAAAGATAGTATATCTTCTGCAAAAAGAGGTTGACAAAGTGTCCAGCTTGCCTGCTTGCTTGATGCTTGCTTAGTATTTAGGTAATGTTTAGCATCAACAAAAACAAGTCTTAATGACTTTATCCTTGGCTGATCAGGGTTAGGGATGGAATTTGGCTAAACTCTTCATTATGGCACAAGTGAATAGCTGCCAAATTCTTAAAAAGTAAGAGACATTCCGTACTTGCATTTGTCGATGCAAGAGGATCAGCATCATTCTCCCCTTGTAGATTTGGACTTGTCCACAAGTCCATTTCCTCATCCCCATTGAATTTGCTTAAGTCTGAGACATTGAAGGTTGATGACACTCCATAACCATCAGGTAGTTCAATTTTGTAAGCATTATCTCCGACTTTGCTCTTCACCTTAAAAGGACCATCAGCCCGAGGAGATAACTTACCCTTTCTCTTCCCTGGAAACCTTTCTTTCCTTAGATGAATCCAGACCATGTCACCTTCTTTAAAAGTGACTTGTTTCCTCCGAGCGTCAGCCTGCTGCTTGTATTTGTCATTAGATTTCTGGATTTGATCCCTGACCTGCTCATGCAATTTTTTTATGTCCTTGGCTCTCTCACAGGCTACTGCATTATCCACATTATCTCCTCCTGTGATAGCTGCCAGGTCTAATGGAGTGAGAGGGTTGATGCCATACGCTGCCTCGAATGGAGTCTTGCCCGTGGTCCTAGATGCTGACCTGTTGTAGGCAAACTCTGCATGGGGTAGCAGTGCCTCCCACTCTCTTGGTTTCTTCTTTATCAATACTCTCAACAAGGTTCCTAGACTCCTATTCACCACCTCTGTTTGTCCATCGATTTGGGGATGGCAGGTTGTGCTAAAAAGTAGTTTAGTTCCCAGTTTCCTCCATAGTGTTCTCCAGAAATGAGATAGAAATTTTGTGTCTCTATCCGACACCATAGTTCTAGGCACACCATGTAGTTTAACAATTTCTTTGTAGTACAATTCAGCAATCTGCACAGCATCATTTGTTTTATTGCAGGGTATAAAGTGCGCCATTTTTGAGAACCTGTCTACCACGACCATGACAGAGTCTTTCTTTCTCTGTGTCATTGGCAATCCTAGAACAAAGTCGAGGCTGACATCCTCCCATGGCCTTTCCGGAACTGGCAGTGGTGTATAGAGACCCTGAGCTGATTTCTGCACACTTTTTGCCATTACACAGATGTTACAACTTCCCACGAGCTTCTGCACATGACCCTTCATCCCCGGCCAATAAAAATGCTCTTGTAAGGTGATCAGTGTCTTATCCACCCCAAAGTGACCTGCTATACCTCCGGCATGAGCTTCCCTAATAAGTAACTCCCTGAGAGAGCTTTTGGGGATGCACAATTGATTGGCCCTGAACAAAAACCCATCTTGTTGGAGGAATTGACCTCGAGGTTGTTTCTGAGTTGACCGGATCAGTTCACCAAAGTCTGCATCACCTAGGTACTGCTCTTTTATGATCTCCATACCCAGTAGCTTAGTTTCCAACATGTTGACGAGGGAATGTCTTCGAGACAGGGCATCAGCTACCTTATTTAATTTGCCGGACTTGTGTTGGATTACAAAAGTGAAGGGTTGCAGTTTCTCCACCCACTTGGCGTGCCTCGAATTCAGCTTATGCTGGCCGTTTATGAACTTAAGGGCCTCGTGATCTGAGTGTAGGAGGAATTCCTTTGGCAATAGATAGTGTCTCCAATGCTCAAGGGCTCGGATTATGGCATAGAATTCTTTGTCATATGTTGAGAACTTTCTCTTGGCCTCGTTTAGCTTTTCACTAAAAAAAGCCAATGGTCTGCCTTCCTGCAACAGGACTGCTCCAATTCCCACACCAGAAGCATCACATTCAACTTCAAATACTTTCTCAAAATTTGGTAGAGAAAGGACCGGAGCTGTAGTGAGTTTTTCTTTGACTAACTCAAAACTCTGTGCTGCATTGTTATTCCACTGAAATCTTTCTCCTTTGAGACACTCAGTCATAGGTACAATGACAGTACTGAAGTTCTTAATAAATCTCCGGTAAAAGGAAGCCAACCCATGAAAACTTCGGATTTCCGTCATGCTGCTAGGAGTCGGCCAATTTCTGATAGCCTCAATCTTGCTTTCATCCACCTTCACCCCTTCTTCAGAAACCACATAACCCAAAAATATTAGGCTACTGGTGAGGAAATGACACTTCTTCAAGTTAGCATACAGCTGCTGCGACTGAAGTAATGTTAGTACTTCCATCAGATGTTGGAGGTGTTGTTCATTTTCGCTGTATACCAGGATGTCATCAAAATAGACCACCACACTCTTGCCAATTAATGGTCTGAAAACATGGTTCATGAGGCGCATGAAGGTGCTGGGTGCATTAGTCAGACCAAATGGCATAACTAACCACTCGTACAACCCCCCTTTAGTTTTGAACGCAGTCTTCCACTCATCGCCTTCTCGGATTCTTATCTGATAATATCCACTCCTCAAGTCTATCTTGGAAAAGACTCTAGCTCCATACAACTCATCCAACAAGTCATCCAGCCTTGGAATTGGATACCTATATTTGATGGTGATTTTGTTTATTGCTCTACTATCCACACACATCCTCATGGTTGAATCTTTCTTTGGCACCAGGAGAGCTGGTACTGAGCAAGGACTCATACTCTCTCTAATTTGACCCTTGGCTAACAACTCTTCGACTTGCCTTTGAATTTCAGCAGTCTCTTTAGGATTCATCCTATAAGCTGCTTTGTTTGGAAGGGATGCACCAGGAATTAAATCTATATGGTGTTGTATGTCCCTGACTCGAGGTAAACCGGCAGGAATGTCATCTGGAAAGACATCAGGAAATTGCTGGATATTACCCTGGGCTAATGGGTGTAGGGGACTCTCCTCACTCTGTGTTTGACCCAAGTTAGCCAACCCATAAGCAGATTCTCCCTCAATTTCTTTCAGCATGCTCAAAGCTTTTGTGATTTCACTAGTGTCTCCCACCCCAGGTGTGATTTGATGTGGCAACAAAGGACTGAGTAAAATACTATGATTGTTGAATTTAAAAGTATAGGTATTAGTCTTACCTCGGTGCATAGTGTCTCTGTCAGTTTGCCAAGGTCTTCCAAGCAGTAGATGGCATGCATCCATAGGCAAGATATCACACCAAACATCATCTTTATATTCTTTGCCAATGGAAAAGTTCACTAGACATCTCCTTGTCACACTGATCTCATTTCCTGACTTTAACCATTGAATCTTGTAAGGTTTTGGATGCAACTCAGAAGTTAGTTTGAGTTTTTCCACCATATCCTTTGCAGCGACATTAGCACAGCTCCCTCCATCAATTATCAGCTGGCAAACCTTACCCTTGATAGTTCCCCTGGTGTGAAATAGGTTTTCCCTTTGAGGGTTGCCTGTGGGAGCAGCTGTGGACTTGAGAACCCTTCTGATCACCAATAATTCTCCCACGTCAGCTGCAATTTCGGTAACTTCCCCTGTTTCTTGATCTACATATGGATCCTCCTCATTTTCCTCCTCGAACTGCAACTCACTGCACTCTGCCAGGGCCACTACCCTCTTGTTCGAGCATTCAGATGCATAATGCCCCAACCCCTGACACTTAAAACACTTAACTCTTCTGTTGTTACCCCCTGGAGCATCTTCTTTTCTGGTTCCCACAGCAGGAGCAGGAGCTTTGTTGCTGTCTCTGTAAGGGAGATTGTTTCCCTTGTTGAAACTCCCCCTGGTAAAGGTTCTCTGAAACTCTACCCTTCTCTTATTTTTCTGTTGTGATTCCACCCTATGAGCAAGAGCACAGACTTCGGGAAAGGACTGATAGGGTTGCAGCTCGACATAGTTTGCAATATTGACATTCAACCCATTCACAAATCTAGTAATTGTCAACTCTTCAGGCTCTGACATATCACACTTAATCATTAACAACTCAAATTCTCTAGCATATTCATTCACACTTTTAATTCCCTGTTTGAGTTGAATTAAATCCTGATAACAATCGAGCTTGTAAGTAACAGGTAAGAATCTCCTCTTAAGCTCCCTTTTCATTTTCTCCCATGTTCTAATCTTTTCTTTTCCCTCCCTTTGCCTTAGTCTTTTTAAATTCTCCCACCAGTGGGACGCGTATTTCCTTAGTCTTAAGGCTACCATTTTAACCCTTTTTTCATCGGGAAAATCTCTCATATCAAAGACTCTCTCAACAGTATGTAACCAATCCACAAATTCATCTGGTTCTAATTTCCCTTCAAATTCAGGTATCTCTAATTTAATATCAGACTCGTACCTGGTAAAAGGAGGTTTTTCAGGCTTGTCGGAACTGTCAGCTTCCGAGCCGGGTTTGCTGGACCCGTCCGGTACATCCTCTTTCAACTTCTGATTCTCCTTCGACAACTTCTCCAACTCTTTCCTAAGGTACTCCATCTGAGACTGAAGTTCAGAGTTTTTCTCAGCTAGGGACTGAGAAGCCTCTTCTCCTCTTGACATGGTAGCTAGACAGATGCTAGGGTCCTGCTACCTTAGCTCTAATACCACTTGATGTCAGCTACCACAAGGGGAATGGATTTTCGAGAGTATTAAGAACAGCCAATCAGAAGAATTACACAAATAATTCTAATAATGCTGTTTTTGAGGATATGAATTTTATTTTATGGAAATTTATTTGTGAATCGGAAAATTACGAGAGTGAGCAGGATATGATCAAGATTATTCTCCCTGAAAATTCAGTTAGAATAATATTGAACTGAGATTACTCCCAAGCTAGATTTCGACTAAACTTGACAATAACTCGTAGCTAGGAAGGACTGATAAACAAAGGACACTTCCTTGATGTTTATGCAGCACTGAAAGTCTCACAAACTAAGTATCCTAAAAGCTTAGTAAGATAAATTCAGATTTTGTGATCAAAGGAAACCTTTGTTCGAAGTTTTGCATAATAATCGAAGTGCCTGATTCTGAGTTGAGAATCAGATTATATATTACAAAGGTTATGCTACTTGTCATAAAGAAAGGAGTTAATAACTAAATATCACAATTCTACGGGCCAAAATACACTAGCTTGCAGAGGTAGCAGCTGCTGTATGCACAGGTGTCCAAAAGATAGTATATCTTCTGCAAAAAGAGGTTGACAAAGTGTCCAGCTTGCCTGCTTGCTTGATGCTTGCTTAGTATTTAGGTAATGTTTAGCATCAACAAAACCAAGTCTTAATGACTTTATCCTTGGCTGATCAGGGTTAGGGATGGAATTTGGCTAAACTCTTCATTATGGCACAAGTGAATAGCTGCCAAATTCTTAAAAAGTAAGAGACATTCCGTACTTGCATTTGTCGATGCAAGAGGATCAGCATCATACTCCTAAGAGGCAGTGTTACAAGTTACAGTTGGTTTTGTGTCTAAAAGGTTAGGAATTCATTACCAATCATCATTTAAACATCAGTCCTGTGTTCTGAAACATGAAGAAAGGGTAGGCTATTGTTATATTGGATTTGGACAAGTTATACTTGGTTTCTTTGGGAGATTTTTGGTGAGTTGAATATTGATGTATAGTGATGTGATGTACCATGATTATATGATTCGTTGAAGGCCGATTCATGGAGGTTTTGGATGCTTGGTTCGCGGTATGGAGCCGTTGGGGATAGCTAAGAGATTTGTGAATTCAAAGAGGTTTTGTTTGCCGATTGTGAGAAAGGTTATTAAGGAGAAGTTAAGCGTGCCTGGTAAGAACGTTAATCCATTCTTGAGCTCGAGCATGTTTTCATATATCTTTTGGTGATCCGACTTTCGGTTCATGTCATCTATATTGCAATTGACATATAGCTTTTGTGATCCGCCAATTCATTTCATATTATATATGTTGCAATATATACTCATATCGTCTCCAAGTTTGATAAAGTCGGATAATTGAAATTCTACCAAATGAGAAGGGGCTCGACCCCTCAGTTATACATTTGATTTTGTACTCGTCTTTGTTTGGTATTCGACTCAGGCTTACGTTGTCATATGAGATGGATTCTATAAATGAAATAATGTATCTAAGATGGATAAAATGGCCTTGTTGAATAATGTTACATCACAATCTGCTAGAGCAGGCGTGACCACTGGTCCGTCGGGAGTTACTGTTACATATACACCTCTGATCAAGGTGAAATCTGGGCTGGGTTAGTTACCAGTCGCCTATTAGACTTCCTCCTAGAAGGGTTACATCCTACTGGCTCTCTAGTGAGGGGTGTGCACACTCGGGTCTATAGGGGGGTTCAGGAGCTCTAGTAGCGTGTTGGGGTAGGACCCAATCACGAAACCGGACTTATAATTGTTGATATAAATATTGAACTGATTGAATCTCAGCCTTGAGCTTTTGTTGTAATTTTGTACTTGGCTTTCTTTGACTAAGCGTTGCTTGATTAGCTACGCGCCATGAAGGCGCGTATCTTCTTTTCCTTATTGTTCTGCATGCTTTTGAGTTCTTACTCAGCCTTTGCTGACGTTCTATGTTTGGGTTTGTCCCTACCCTATTTTGGGGCCTGTATCATCTTCTGTGATGCAGTTGGCAGGTCTACTTGAAGTGAATTGTTGCATGGACGTTTGTGCATATCATGGGGCTAGCTTGGAATATATGTTACTACGGCTGAGTCACTTTAATCAGTTGTAATTGTCATTTCAGTTGGGATTAGGTTTTGTAAACTTGGCTTCACTCTTCCGCTGTCAACTTGTTATCATTTATATAAATAAGTTGGTTTAAATTTATTAGTGTTTTAGCCTTGCAGTTGACTCAGTAGTCAATTGCGGCATAACAATCCTAGATTTTTGTATAATTAGATCTGGTCAAACTTTAGGGTTGTTACAATTACAAACCTTGGCTTGGAGTCACAGATTGCATTTGAAGAAGAGAAGCCGATGAAGACTAGTTAGGACTAGTTTAGGTTTCTTTTAGGCGAGATAGGGCCATACTAGTACTCGTGATCGATTTATTAGTTTAATCGTATGTTGCATGCTTGGTTTATTGCGTTTTTCCGCCGACATAGTGGATAGGATATAAACTAAAATTTGTGCACGCGTTTTAGTCGTTAGAAATTGTCAACGATTCGCTAAATAATTAGTTCACTTAATTAACGCGATAGACAATATAAAACGACTAGATCTCCTAAATCCAAATCAAACGTAATATCGAGAGGTAGCTTTTCCAAATCCGACACCTATACAACCTTGTTCATTAGGAACCACACTCACCCTCTCGTGAGGTGGGACCTTTTTACCTTGGGGAGTAGGGTTGTAAGTGTTACAACGCGTTAGATTTGGTTGATCTCGACGAATTGGGCATAAGGGTTATGCAAATTCGAGGCTAGGGGACAAATATTCGAGAAATTTGTCAACCGAGAATTCTAAAGAGTTAGAATCAGCCAAGAGTTGGCTCACCCGAGTGTTATAAATTAGGGAAAAAGCTAAAGACGCCCTCTCGCGTGCCCGAAATTTATAAGTACGACGGATCTCGGAATCGGTTATATAATTATGGGAGATCAATTATATAAACGTAATTCACGTTTTATGATTAAAATGTGAAGTAAAATAATGCGATAAAATCTAACCAAATTTTATTTCCAATTTGTAGAATCCTAAATTGCAATGGCAAATCCAAATGCAAACCCAGTTCTACCGAGTATCACAAAAGACTCATGGCTCCGTGCCTTCATGGAAAAGCACTCCTTGAAGGACGACGGGAGCAACTTCCCAGAGTGGGAATTGAGTCTACGATTAGCCGCTAAAAGCGACGGAAAGGAGCGGTTCCTCGTTGAACCACCGCCTGCGACGCCAGGGCCTAACGCAACGATGGCCGAGCGTCTAGCGTACGAGTTGTACGAGCAGGAATCAACCGCGATCAAAAATGTTTTGATCAATGCAATCGGGCCAAAGTTGCAGCGCCGGATGATTTATTCCTCCTCATACCAAATATTCGCCAAGTTAACGAATATGTATTCGCAAAAGCCGCGAATATTGCAATACGATGCCGCCAGTCGATTTTTTGAGGCACGATTAAGCAAGGGACAGCCGGTTGGCCCCCACGCGCTCAAAATGATCGAATACGTAGAGACGTTAGAGCGACTGGGATGCCCGATTTCTGATCAAATCGCGGTAGATCGTATACTACACTCGCTCCATGATGAGTTCAACAATTTCATGGTGAACTTCAACATGAACGATTTGAGGAAAAACCTCAATGAAATTCATGCTCTGCTTGTCCAAGCAGAGAAAGACATGGGAGCAAGTGGGAGTACTAGCGGAAAACGAGATGTTTTAGCGCTAAATGTGAGGAAGGAAGGTGGCAAGTTCAAAAACCGAGGGAAAAAGGGGAAGAAACCCGCGCAAGGAAAGGGCAAGGGCAAAGGAAAAGCGTCGGTAAACGCTAAGACCAAGCCGCCCAAAAGCACGAACCCCGATCAAAGGTGCTTCCATTGTGACGGAGTAGGTCATTGGAAGCGCAACTGCCCCAAATACCTGGAGGAGAAGAAAGCTTCAGGTATCTACACTATAGACATAAACTTTGCTAGTTCCACGTCGTGGGTATTAGATACTGGATGTGGATCTCATCTCTGTAATCATATGCAGGGGCTGCAGGAGGTGCGAGCGCTAGCAAGGGGTGAAGTGGACCTACGCGTTGGGAATGGAGCAAGGATAGCTGCTATTTCCGTAGGAACATATGTTTTGTCGTTAGCGTCAAGGTTGGAGTTGCATTTGTATAATTGTTATTATGTACCAACCCTGAGCAAAAACATAATATCTGTATCTGTGTTAGACGCGGAAGGTTTTTGTTTTGAAATTAAAAACAAATGTTGTTCCTTCTCGCACAATGATATGGTCTATGGAATAGCCCAATCAATTAACGGAATATATGTTTTAGACTTAACCACCGATGTCTATCATGTAGAAAATAAAAAGCTCAAAACAGGTGATCCTGAGTTGTCGTATCTCTGGCATTGTCGTTTAGGTCATATAAACGAAAAACGCATTAAGAGACTCGTATCCAGTGGAGTGCTCAAATCACTTGATTACGAATCATTTGATAAATGCGAATCTTGCCTGTTAGGTAAGATGACACGAAATCCTTTTTCGGGAAAAGGAATTCGAGCTAGTGAGCTATTGGAACTAATACATTCAGATGTATGTGGTCCAATGAGCATCACAGCCAGAGGTGGTTACAACTATTTCGTCACGTTCACAGATGATTTTAGTAGATATGGATACATCTACTTAATCAGGAACAAAGACGAAGTCCTTCGAAAATTCATAGAATTTCAGAGGGAAGTTGAAAACCAACTTGATAGGAAGATCAAAACCTTGCGATCTGATCGTGGAGGTGAATATCTGAATAACGAATTCAATTATCACCTGAGAGATTGTGGTATAGTATCACAATTAACACCTCCTGGAACACCACAGTTGAATGGTGTTGCTGAAAGGAGAAATAGAACCCTATTAGATATGGTTCGATCGATGATGAGTCAGGCTGAGCTTCCTGATTCATTTTGGGGTTTCGCTCTACAATCCGCCGTTTTCCTGCTGAACAGGAGTCCGACAAAATCAGCTCCAAAGACACCATATGAGATATGGAAAGGAAAAGTTCCTGACTTGTCTTTCATAAAGGTTTGGGGCTGTGAAGCTTATGTTAAGAACCGGTCTGACAATAAGCTAGCACCCAGATCTGAGAAATGCCTATTTGTAGGTTATCCTTTAGTAACGCGAGGATATTACTTCTACAATCGCCAGGAGAACAAAGTGTTTGTGTCTCGTGATGCTGTCTTTCTAGAAAAAGAGTTTATTTCTAGAAGACAGAGTGGGAGAAATTTTGAACTTCGGGAAGTTCAGGAGCCACAAACAGAGGACGAAAATCAGGATGTTTTACGAGAAAACAACCCTGAAACGTCTAATACGGTGGTTCCAGCCTCCGTTCCTAGAAGGTCAGGGAGAGTAAGTCACCCACCTGAGAGATACTTAGGTATTGTCGAAGATGATGATAAATACTTAATGTTACTTTTAGAAAGTGACGAGCCCGCAACCTACAACGCAGCCATTACAGGTCCAAATTCTGCAAAATGGCTGGAGGCGATGAAATCTGAAATGGATTCCATGTACGAAAACCAAGTATGGGACTTGGTAGATGTGCCAGTAGGAACAAAAGTTCTGAAATGCAAATGGATCTATAAGATCAAAGTCGGCATGGATGGAAACAAGGACGTTTTCAAAGCTCGACTGGTGGCGAAAGGTTTCACGCAAATCTATGGTATTCACTATGATGAAACATTTGCACCAGTAGCGATGCTTAGGTCCCTTCGGATAATCTTAGCGATTGCTACGTTTCATGATTATGAAATATGGCAGATGGATGTCAAAACCGCCTTCTTGAACGGGTTTCTGGAAGAAGAGGTGTATATGACACAGCCAGAGGGTTTTGTCGACCCACGCAATCCTGAGAAGGTTTGCAAGCTTAAAAGGTCCATTTATGGACTTAAGCAAGCATCCAGGAGCTGGAATCATCGTTTTGATCATGTAATCAAACAAAATGGTTTCGCTCGCAGTGTGGAGGAACCATGTTTGTACATGAAGTTTAGTGGGAGCAAGGTAACGTTCCTAGTCCTATATGTGGATGACATACTTCTCATCGGAAATGATATTCCGACCCTTAACTCAGTTAAAGGATGGTTAGGAGATCATTTTCAGATGAAGGACCTAGGAGAAGCGCAACGCATCTTAGGCATCCGAATCTATAGAGATAGATCGAAACGGATGTTGGCATTAAGTCAAGAAGCTTATGTGGATAAGATTCTTGAAAGATTCAATATGGAGAAATCCAAGAGAGGATATCTGCCAATGGGTCACGGAATAGTTCTGAGTAAGTCTCAATGTCCGTCTGAGCCCGCAGATATTCACTACTGGAAAAAGGCCTTCAGACATCCCCCTATAAGCATCACTTCTCCTACAAGTGATGTATAATACTATTTTTACACATCAGTTCTTATATAAACTGATGTGTAATGGTAACTTTAAACATCAGTTTATATAGAAATGATGTGTAATACGGACTTTACACATCACTTGATGTACAAGTGATGTTTAAAGTAGGCTTTAAACATCAGTTCTTCAACAAATGATGTTTAATTTTAACTTTTAAATATCAGCTATGTGCAACCGATGTCTATAATACTAACATTAGACATCATTTTCGCCCAACTGATGTCTAATTCTATGCATCAGTTTTCGTATAAGTAGTTCTTAATACTACTACTAATAACAACTAAGCATCATTGTCATTGTGTTTTTAAGCAAGGGGGAGATCATTTTGGTTAAGTAGGAGTAGTATACCGAGAAATTAATCAAATTTTCTAGGTTTCATTGCTTTAGACTTACACTATTAGAAATCAGGTCTATTATGACACACTCTTACGTAGGTACGCTTCATATTAAAAATTATTGGCCTATAAACAAATTATAAGTGTTTTAATAAGCACCACTTAATATCGTCATCGAATTACAATAACGTGAACGAAATGATTACAATAAATACGAAGAATTGTTTCATTCTTGCGAACTTGAAACGCTTTAGTGTTGTTGTGACGAGAGTCATGACTCATGAGAACTACAATCTAGTTTTTGGTCATGTGTTTTCACTTTTGTTTAGAAACCAAAAATTGAAAAGGATATCAAATGAGCACTAAAATTTCACAACGCAGATGACATCGAATGAGCACGAAAAAAAATTAAAATTAGCAAAATATTTATTTATTTTTTATTTTTATGGTTACAATTAGCGCAATATTTATGAACGTTTGGCGCAAAGTAAAAAACTTGAATAGAAAAGAAAAAAATTTAAAATTTAAGGAAAATAGGTGGATAATATTTCCACGACCCACGTCTCTCAATCTCCCACCAGATCTCAAAACCCCCTCTCTCTCCCCTTCCCCAAGAAGGAGAAACAACAACGCTAACATCGCCTCCGCCGACGCCGCCACAATTTCCGCTTGGAATTCCGATGCGGCTTCTGATTCAACCTCTCTGAAGCTTTTTCTTCGAGTGAGGCCGCTTTCCGTCCCGCCGAAAGGAGACGGCGGCGGCTGTTGCGAAGCTGGGCGGAATGATTACCAGGCAGAGGGTTCATCAGCGAAGAGATCGAGCTTAACTGTACGACCTGGTTATTTCTCCTGATTCCTCTCAGGTTCGCTCTTTGGCTTTCGCCATTGATTAATTCGTGTTATATACGCTTTTCTCGTTTAATGTTCAAATATTTCCCTCTTTAACACTGTTATCGTGTTCAGTTATTCAATTTCGTTTTAGTTTTTTCTGTTTTAATTCCAATGTTTGGGAGTAATTGAATGGGTAATTTATTCAGTCAGATCTAGTTTTCTTTGTCGGTCTAATCGAAAGATTGAACCATGTTTTGTCCCTGTGTTGTATGCATGGCTCCTATTATTCTCCAGTTTTAATGCCTTTATGATGTTAAATTGGTGTTTAGAAGTCTAACAAATCATGTTGATGACTATGTTTTTTCAGCCTTTTAGATTACTGGCTACTGATGTCATTTGTTCGTGATGTATTAGATCACACTAAGTCGTTCCAGCACTGTAGTCACTTGATCCAACGCAAGCTAATTTTGCTGCAAATATTAGGTGAGAAATTTGCTCCAAAATTAAACTCTTTGTTCTTCAAATTATAAGCATGCGGTAGGTGTAATACATAATTTGTACTGTAATTGCCTTTTCCTTTGGGCCTGTTGATTGAAATTCACAAGGGCTGTTCCCACAAAACTAGTGATTGTGGCTAATGATTGTGTTATCTTTGTACACACATTCTATACTTGTTGGCTTATTAGTGATAATCACCTGATGATTCGGAACTTGTTTGCATTAGAGCTGTCTTATCTGTTCAAGAAAACATCAACATACATCGCTCTCGACTCTGATTTGTTTGTTCTCAAACCTTGGTTATCATTAGCAAACTCAGTAAGGTAACAAGACTTGTTGTACTTATCTTTGTTTGTGATTGATATATGGGAAATGACCATATATAGTTTTGATGGCATCCTAACTTGTCTAGAGATTTGTGCATTACGATTTTCATTGTGCTAGCCTTCAATAACGAGAGCAAGAACACTAAGATTATGAGTCCTTTTAAATGGCACCATGGAAAGTTTAGTGGATGCCACTTGATATGATTAGTAGCTAAGGTGATATGAAGGACCTTAGTGTACTTTACAAAGCAGAGACGTAAATCTCATTGTTGCTGCCTCATGAGACAATTGTGAACTATAATTTTTATATTGGGTTGATTATTTTGACTTAAGGGCAATCATCAAAGTAAACTTATGTTATGTTGCTGCTTGCTTATATGTTTTACAATATTGTCTTTCTTTGCTTAAGAAACTGAAGAGGTGGCGATATAACGTGTTAGGCGTACAATCTTATTTTATATAGGCTCTCCATATATATACATGATCATCTCATAGACGCGGTTTTATTGCTAATTAAGCCTGTTAGCTCAGTGGTTGAGCACTGTGTAAATGCACAGAGGAGGTAGGTTCGAATCCTACACGGGTTAGTGATCGAAAATATTTTTATTATAATTAATCACAATTTATATAAAGACACTTTTGACATCACTTGTAGAAACACATGACGTTTAAAGGGTTTCTTCACACATCATTTGTCTTTTACACCCGATGTTTAAAGAGGGACTTTAGACATCAGTTCTTCTACACTTGTGATGTCTAAAATTTAACTTTAGACATCATTTCTTAGTACAAGTGATGTGTGATGACTATTTTACACATCACCGTACAAATGATGTTTAAAGTATATGACAATATGTGTCACGCTAAGTGGAGTCACCTTACAAATGACATGTAAAGTGTTTTACAACAGATGTATAAGGTGGTTTTTCTACTAGTGATTGAACGCATGAAAAAGATTCCGTACGCTTCCGCAGTTGGATCAGTCATGTATGCTATGATGTGTACGCGGCCTGATGTCTCGTATGCTTTGAGCATGACGAGCAGGTATCAGGCTAATCCCGGTGAAGGTCACTGGATAGCTGTAAAGAATATCCTAAAGTACTTGAGAAGAACTAAGGACAAATTCTTAGTGTTTGGAGGAGACACTGGGCTACGTGTAAAAGGTTACACGGATGCTAGTTTCCAAACTGATCGAGATGATATGAAATCTCAATCCGGCTATGTTTTTACTCTGAACGGTGGAGCGATCTGCTAGAAAAGTTCCAAGCAATCTGTCATAGCGGATTCTACAACGGAGGCAGATTACATTGCGGCTTCAGAAGCTGCAAAAGAAGCGGTATGGATCAAGCAGTTTCTAGAAGGGCTGAAGGTTGTTCCGTCAGCAGCAGATCCTATCACTGTCTATTGCGACAACAGTGGAGCAATAGTTCAGGCTAAAGAGCCTAAGTCTAGTAACAGGTCTAGACATGTACTCAGGAAGTTTCACGTAATACGAGATTTTGTGGAACGAGGAGATATTTTGGTTTGTAAGGTCGGGACAGATGATAATGTCGCCGATCCTTTGACTAAGCCGATGACACAGGCTAAGCACAACAGTCATGTAACGTCCATGGGATTGAGACGCATGACTGATTGACTGTAGGTTATGTGATATGTAATAGTTAGATCCTTGTATATTAACTTTTTACATACATATAAATATAAAGATTTTATCGTTTAAGTTTATTCAGTTTTGTATATTCTGAATAAATATATATTCTGTTAAACTCCTATAGGTCGTAGAGACGATTTAAGCCCTATTAAGTGAACAGGAATAGCAGAAAAATTTACTCCCTAGTCACAATGTGAGGTGACGACTCTAAGTGACTAGAGTGTAAGTCGATTAGGATGACTGGTTCAAAAGTCATAGGGTCATGGGATGACCGGTCGTTTACACAGGCAGACTGTGAGACACTCTGTCGGACTTGACCACCTACAGATTCCTATTGCTGGGTCGAAGCTAGGAACACTGTATTATTCCATTGAGTCGATTCTTTTGACCTGAAACTATTTATCAGAGTTTGTGCAATTAATAGTGACTTTGATTTATGTCCTAAGTCGTGCCGTAAAAGGAGGCTATAAGGGCATATTTTGGGTCACTGTAAGTTGTATGGAACAATGAGAGTAGAGTGAAGGGATTGTCCGCCCACGTCAGGGTTAATATCTTTAGGCCTCGAGGAGTAGCAGCTGGAAATGCGTGGCCACGCTCGGAAGTAATCTAAGGTAGATTTTTCCGGTCAGACAGTTGCGCTCTCGATCGAGAAAACCACTTTCCGATTCACATCGAGTGCAAGAGCGACCTGAAAGACATCTTGCATTAAGTGGGAGATATATAGGACAAGAGTATCGATCATGCACATACTTGTCTCGGACAAGTG
This sequence comes from Spergularia bocconei, assembly GCA_963457585.1. Lineage (NCBI taxonomy): Eukaryota > Viridiplantae > Streptophyta > Magnoliopsida > Caryophyllales > Caryophyllaceae > Spergularia > Spergularia bocconei. Next base: position 5,840,998 of record OY734958.1, read on the forward strand.
GGAGATTGTTGGAGCAGTGTCCTCCGACAATAGTGCATTGATTAATGAATCTCAATTATGGAATAAGGGATCAGTTTATAAGCTAAACTAATCAGTTGATCAACGTAAATCAATAACGATTGGCCGTCTAGGGTTTGACGTTATTGTCGTCGTAAGACGGCGGAGATCGACTGATCCCTATCGGTCATACCTATATAGGATAACGTGATGAACTCCTGTCAGCCAGTTAATAGTTAACTGCAATGTGTTTAGTATCAGGCCGAAGAGTTTATTATATTGTTAATTATATGATAATTAATAATAAATAAAGCGACTGATAAAATAGAAATTCTATCAGTATATAAATTACTAAATTCGAGATTAGTAATTATACGGGTATTATTGTGATTTGTCAGTCGTGACAAATTTAGCTAGAATTAATTACAAAAGTTGTAATTATTAGCTAAAATATGATTAGAAATAATTATTATATCAATATATAATAGTTAATTGTAACTTAATTAGTTAAGTTATGAAATGACTAAATTGACCTTACTATACCTTAAAGGTTGGTTAATTTAAGTGGGAGCAAATTAGTAAATTTGATTTACTAATTTAACCCACCACTATATATAGTCTAATCCATGTTTAGACTTATACTACTAATCATTTTTCACACAAACAATACACACAAAATTAAAAGAAGAAAACATCATCTTCTTTCTCTTCAAAGGTGGTCAACTTCTTCACCATAGCCACCAAGCTTTTTGAGCTTTGCATGTAGCTCAAAAACACATCTAAACACAAAACTACTTCACCCTAATTGATCCTAATTGTTAGGGATTAGGGGTAGCTTGTTTTTGGAGTAAACCGAGTTATTACTAGTACATAATAATTCGGTTTTCTCGTGAATCCTTTGGTACGTACCGTAGGAGATTAGAAGAGCTCAAGAATCGAAGTTTGGAAGGAGGATCATCCTTGTTAAGAAGCTCAAGACACTCCTTAGTAAAGGAGAGCACAACCTAGAGCCAAAACAAGGTATACGATCTTTAAACTCGGTTTTTAGTTGTTTTTAACAACATGCAAATCGATCCTCCCCTAAGGTTCAACTTAATATAGCTATTAAGTGTTGTTTAGAGTGTCTAAACCACCTTAGGTTCTAACAATCACAAGGTATCTGCTTTCCCATTTTGTTTCCATTATTATACACGAAGGATAAATTTCAAACTATGCATGTCCGTTAAAACCATGTTCTCTACTTTGGCGTTCTGAATCAATCGGTACCACTCACCATCGTCACTTAGTAAGGATTGCACACAACATTTTAATGATAGTTTAATGCTTTCATGTGGTTCTCCTATATGTGGCTTAGTCACGCTTGCGATAGAGCCGGCAAATTGAGCACCATAGGCTGTACAGTTCTATAATTGAAATCAATATAAACAAGATTCATTTACCTTTTAAGCAAGACTCAACAGGGCAGTATGCTTGATTAATGATAACTCGACTCCTCACATGCTGCATTAGCATGTTTTTTAACCTTATGTTAGTTGTGAACTCACGGGACTATTAAAATTGATCTTCCTTTAGGGTCTATCTATTCAGGTTTATTAAGGAACATACTAAGACTACTCATAGTAGTTCTATGATGACTAATGATGATAAATTTTTCACTGAAAAATTGAATTCAATATCAACCTATGTACTTCTTCTTTGTTTGCTATGGTGCTGAAACTCATTTTGGTCATTTTGAAACGTCTACTGCCTGATATGGCCTTCGTGCTTTAATATCAGTTTTGACCCCCAAACTGAATCGTGAACCAGTTTAGTCAGACAAAGATTCTCATGTGCCTATATGATTCTCCTTAAAATATATAGATATTGAAATTTTAGGTATGCCTGAATTTAGTAAGCGAATTAGAATGTCGTAAATCGAGATCCGTCTGTAGAATGTCACTCTTTGAAAGTAGCATGTCTATGAAGTAATGAAGAGATTTTGCAAAAGTCTATTCTTTTGTTATATTTCCAACCTGATTCTTGGTTCTGTTTACTTACTTGAGTACTTCTTATAAGTTCCTCAAAGTTGCTGGATATCGCCATATTTTCAATTACTAATATATTGACCTTTGGCCTCAAATTAGCGTTATCAAGTCCACATTTTCTTTGCATCAGCCATGGAATTCTTCTAGCATGTTTCATTTTATACAATTGCATAGGGATTGATATTGCTTTTTTGTAGGATTTATTGACCTGTGCAACATGAGCAAAGGTAAAGAGCTCTTGACAAGGCCCAGAGAATGTACTGCTCAAATGGAAAGATGGAGTGTTATGTTGACCATACAATTCGGAGGTGAATGCTTAATGGAAGATTCAGTATGATATGAAATGTTGCCGTCATATTAGTTTACCAAGCTTCACGTGGGATCATGGATCCATGTCTTTCTTTTGTTGCAAAGAGAGAAAATTAAAGATAGGTCATTAGTTTGGAGTTCTATACCAATGTAATTTTGTTTGTTACATCCTACTGAAATAATTTAACTTAAGCTTTTCAGCCATAACTGGGTCTTGGGCTGGATTTGAAAGTGCTTCTCAAATGACTAAACTCTCATAATATTATTATCGTTCTTCAGACATCTTACATCAATCAATTCCGAAATGTATAACTAAAAGAAAAATAAAAAACAGACCCGTGATTTCACGGGCACAAAAGCTAGTTTGTGACTAATTCAGGATAATGATCTAGTTGTGGTTGTGATTTTTGGACCGACTGGGGATACAATACTCCATGGAGAATGCATTAAGGAGGTGATGCGGATGGGGATAGGGAGGGTGAACAATTGACAGAAAATAGACAGCGTTAGTTTGAGGTCCTCAACTGGGGATGGGCATGGGTCGGGTCCGCTAAGACCCGGATCCGGACCCGTGATATTATATCTCGTGCGAGTCCTTTATATGAATGGTATAAGACTCATAAAAAATGAAATTTTCGACGAAGAATGTAATTTTCTTTCAATATTTCATCGCATACAACTTTAATCTAGTTTTAAGAAACAATAACACCATTTTAAACCAAAAAATGCACGAAAATTACAAGATTAATTGATATTTACGACAAATAAAATGAAATTGAACACGATTTTAGGGAAGAACACGTCGTAGCGGGTTATTGTGAGTGGTTTGGTGTTTTGTAATGTTTAGATATGCATATTTGCTGGCTACATGCCTTTACATATGCATATTGATGAAAAACTTGACTTCAGTGATTAGGGCGATATGTACACATACAATTACAAACATGGTTATATGTACTAAGCTATGATACAAATAACACTACATATAGATCAGATGTGGAAGGTGCGCCACCAATGATCAAAAGGATAAAATTTCAGCAGCAGACCAACCTCACTGTTGAAAGACTACAAAGACGGTCATTTGAATGGAACACGCAACAATGGTGCTGGATTTCGTTCAAAACATCATGTAATAAAAGCTTAATTTTGTTTCAAAGGTTCTGCAGGGCATAACAATCAATGTTGAACGTCACTAATAAGTTGATCATCAGGTATTAGGCAAGGCAAGGCAAGCCAAAGGATAATATGTTCAATTATGCAAAAATTGAGATATCTAATCTAACCTCGTTAATCACAGGCCATATAATTTGTGTGGTTCCGGGCCAAGGCTCACGAGGAAGTCTTTGATCCGAAGGTGTTATTCCTGACCAAGGCTCATGAGGATGTTGTGTGTGATGAGCGGTTGATGGACATTTAGGACATTATAGATCCCTTTGCTATTTGGTTTTGTTTGTGGTTTGGTTTTGTGATGTGTAAGTTGGGGACCGTTGCCTTCAGATTACATCCGAGACGGCCTCTTACTAGGAAGATGAAAAACATAAACGGAGTAGAGTAGATAGGTGGATATCTTATTCTTCCATCCCGTGCTGCTTGTCAAAAGGCCTTGAAGACATTTTGGAGTTGATCGTTATACTCGAGGACGAGTAAAGGTCGAATCTTGAGGGAATTTGATACACACCACTTAGTAGTGGTAAAAGATGGGTTTTTATGCATTCAAATGGTTGCTTTTGGATCAATTTGTTAGCTAATTCTATCATTGGTGCATTTGTACTTTAAAATAAGAATTACCGGTTTTGTATGTATTTATGGCCACAAGATTGATGTGCAATTGTGTGGAACGACAGTAAAGCGATGAAAGATGATCCAATGAGCGATACGACAAGATTTGGACAAGTTTAGAAGTTATTTCAATCCATTTACGGATAGTCAACTTTGAACCTTCATAACTATCTAACCGCTTGAAATTTTGCAAGTAAACCAATAGCATAATAAAGTTCATGATCTTAGTTTTCTAGGAAGTGGTTACTCGTTCTCACAAGCTAAGTAACAGAGAAGTTAGGATCGTTATTAACACGACTCGTCTCAATCCAGACGATTCGTCCCAAGCCCCTAGACGAGTCGTCCCGTTGCTGTGTCCGCGTATTTTCGAATTTCCATAAATAATCCGTTTTTTAATATTTTAATATTTAAACCTAGTTGTTTGTCTATTGTTTGACATTCAATATTGAGAACTTTTAGAGATTATTTTCAAGAGTATGCAATGTTAAAGACCTTTATTCTCGGATCGTTTAATCGGAACCATTATTCATGATCAATTGTGAGTTTGATTCTAATTCCTTTATTCGTTTGAGTATTGTTTATTCTCTTGTTCTTATTGTTATCGATTGATTTATTGCTTAATTAGGTTGGAAACTAATTAGCCCTAAATCTATCGTATTGCTTGATTCACAATGTAAGGACTAATTGTTAGATTGTTGATTTACAAGTAGCAACGAGCCTAGTATTTCTATGTTGAACATCGGTATTAGGTTAGAAAATAAACATATTAGTTGAAAATCGAAACTGCGTGTGTCTAGATCTTGTTAATCTCAATGTTACTAGAAGTAATGAGGAAAGGAAAGGAGGAAATCAAGGTCATCAGGCTGATATGGATGATTTCAACAACTGTTTAGCTGACTGCACTCTTGATGATATGAGGAGTATAGGGTGCCATCTTACTTGGACCAATAACCAAGAGGAACCAGATAAGATTTAGGCCAAGCTTGACAGAGCTCTTGCAAATCAAGCTTGGATAGCTAAATTTCCTAACTCTACTCTAGTGCTGAGTTCTTAACCCAGGAGGTCTCTGATCACTCCCCTGTGTTAATTACAATGCTCAACACTATTAAAGTCAAGAAACCTTTTAGATTTCTTAATTGTTGGATGGATCATAAGGAATATGATTCCATTGTGAGCCAAGTTTGGAGGAAGAAGACTGTGGGTGCTCCTATTGACAGGTTTTTTGAAAAACTGAAAATTACAAAACATGCTCTGATTGGGTTGAATAAGAAGGAGTACTCAAACCTTACTCAGAGAGCACTTGAAGGGAAAACTACCCTAGACAGATTATAGGAGAGTCTGGTACAGGATCCTAGAAATATTCAACTTCAGACTGAGGTGAAAGAGGCTAAGGAAAATTATTGCAGGATGAAAATAGCGGAAATTAGCATGCTGAATTAAATAGCAAAAATTAGGCATATTCAAATGGCAGATAGTTGCACTAAATATTTCTCTGCCAAGATTGCTGAAAGAAAACATCAAAACTCAGTTACAAAGATCAAGGATGAGGATAGAAAGGTCTGGAATCAACCTGATGATATCTCCAATGCTTTTATAGGGTTTTATACAGGTCTGCTGGGAAAAGAAAGTGCAATAAATGAGCTGGATGCAGATTTCATTAAGCAAAGTGGATGATGCTCTGAAGAGATCAGAAATACTCTAATTAGGTATGTTACTATTGATGAAATCAGAGATTCTCTCTTTAGCATTCATCCTGATAAAAGTCCAGGGCAAGATTGTAACACCCCGTATTTTTGGGATTTTTATTTATGGAAGTTTGTGGTGAATAATCATTTCTGTGGGTTTCTAATTCTATTTTGGGAAATTGGGGTTTACTTTCCTAATGTGGCCAATCTCCTAATTGGGTAGTCCAATTACTAATTTACCGTAACCCGTCTTACCAAAACTCGTCTTTTAAGCACACACCCTAAACTATAAATAAAGACAAACCCCGAACCCCTTTTCCTCATACTACCCGTCGCCCAAGAGAAGAGAAAGAGAAGAGAAGAGAGAAGAGGAGTCGAGAAAGAGAAGAGAATAAGGAGAAGTGACCACGCGACTTCCCGAAGCCGCCGATCGCCACCGCCGCACACCGCCGCCCCTCTTGCCCTCTCTCTTGGTTTTATATTGAGAGTTGTATGTTTCTATTCCTAATCCTATTGATTTTCACATTAAGGCTTTTTGTATGTTCATGTTAATTGGAGTTTAAGCATGAATTTGGTGGTGGTTAATTATGTTTGGGTTTATAGTTATAAATATTGATGTTTTGATGCATGTTATATTAAGGTTGTGAATTAGGGTTCTTATGATTGAGTTTATAATGAATTGATGATGATTTTATGATTGGATTTGTGTGGTATTTGGAGGGAGTGATTATTATGATTTGATAAGCATGTGATTATGATTTGGGGATGTTCTAAGTTGTTTTAAAGGTGAAAAATACATTCTGTCCAGATCTGATTTTACCCTAAATTGAGTGTTATTATGAATGTTTTGGTGATTTGATGATGGGATTATGTTATTAGTATGATTGGGAAAGTGTTGTGCGAATTTGGTGTAATTTGAAGATCGTTTGGGTGTTCTAGTGATGTCTTTTGTGCTATTGGAAGTGTTGGTTAGTAATTGTGTGTTGTTGATGGTTTTAGGTTGTGTGTTCAAGGAGATACCGCTCTAAGCTTGTGTTGATCTTGTGATTTTATTAGAAAGGGTAAGAACATTGGTTACAATCTCAACCACGATATCTAATCTCCAAGAATGTCTTTTCTTGATACTAACCGTGTTTCCAATGACCATTGCTTCATACTATACCTATCATTGTCCTACAGTTTTCGTATCATTATCGTTTGAAATAACCATGCAGCACTTCCCGCCATTCGGCTCAAAGAACCGGCCCTTCGGCCTCCTTGTTTTCCGGCGGTTCGGCCCTTCGGCCGGCTCGGTTTCTCAGCCGCTCGGCTTTTCGGCCGAGTGTGTGCCGTGTTGTTGTTCTTTGTGATTCTTTGATGTGATTCGTATGATTTATGTTATGTTAACGATTGTACATGTATTGTTTAACGCGCGTATGATTGTGTACACTAATGTTTATGATAATGATGATGCTGTTGATGATGTTTACCACCTAGAGTAAGGTGACGCGGTCCGGATCGGTCACCTCTAACCTCTGATTAAAGTTGTTTAGGTCGGTTTAGCTACCGACTTCCTAATCGGCTTACCTCCTAGAGGCTTCGCATCCTACCTGTCCCTCTAGTGAGGGGTGTGCACACTTCAGGACGTTAGGATCTGTTTTCTAGTACTCTAGCTCGCGTTGGTTCGAGATTGTGGTGGCTGTGGGGTAGGAGCCCAGCCGTTGACGTAATGATATAACAAGACTTTTGGCTCTTGTTGCGATATGGCGATTATCGCACTCTTTTGTTATTGTAATGTTTGATTGTTGTTGTTAAGCCTTGCGTCAGGCACGTATCTCTTGATTCCTTATGTTTTGTGATTCTTACTCAGCATGTATGCTGACATTCTTTCTTCTGGTTTGTTCCCTACCATGTTCTGGGGCCTTTGTCATTCTTTGATGGCATAGTTTGACAGGTCTTGTTGATTGTGGAATGCTTGCTAGAGGAGTCAAGTGCATGCTGGGGATTTATAAACATTCATTAGACATTTATTTTTATTTGGTTATGTAATTCGAGATTAGTTTTGAGAACAATAGTTCGACATTGTTTAAGACTTCCGATGTTACATTTATATTTAGTGTTGTAATCGAATATCTAGCCTGCCAATTGACTTGATAGTCAATTGCGGCGTGACAATTCTAAATTATTTCCGTTTATAATTCGGTCAAAATTTAGGGTTGTTACAAAGATGGATTTAGTGATGGCTTTTTTCAGAAAGGATGGGACATAATCAAAGCTGATCTGGTTTCTGTTGTCATGGAGTTCTTCAATAAGCTCAAAATGCCAAAGAAACTGAATGCAACAATGGTAACCCTGATCCCTAAGAAGAAAAATGTTGAGGTTGTTACTGACTATAGACCTATAGCTTGCTGCTCTACTCTCTGTAAGATTATTAGCAAGGTTCTTGCTAATAGACTTAAAGAGACCCTCCCTGGATTGATTGGTGATGAACAGGCTGCCTTTGTGGCAGGAAGAAACATCTTTGATAATGTAATCTTATCCCAAACCCTGGTTAAAGGCTACAATCAGAAGAATGTTTCTCCTAGATGTCTCATAAAAGTGGATATAAGGAAGGCATTTAATACTCTGAATTGGAAGTTTAAAGAGATACGCTCACTGTTTTGAACTTTCCAAGCAAATTTGTAGACTGGGTTTGCAAGTGCATTACTACTACTTGATTTTCCTTGAAAATCAATGGAGAGTATAAAGGGTTTGTTCAACGAAGAAATGGTAATAGGCAATGAGATCCTATTTCACCATATATTTTTGTCTGAGTATGGAAATTTTGGCAAGATACCTCAGGAATATGAAGCTTCGAAATCAGTTCTCTTATCATCCCAAATGCTCAAGGGTAAATCTTACCCACCTGACTTTTGCTGATGATATGATGATCTTTGTGAGGGAGTATGTTCCTTCTGTAGCTGCTGTTATGGAGTGCCTGAACAAATTTGCAGATATCTCAGGTCTCAAGGCTAATAATCAGAAAACAGACATCTACTTTGGAGGAGTAGATATGGGGGCGAAAAAGCAAATCCTTGCAATCACTGGGTTCACTGAAGGTACTTTCCCTTTCAGGTACCTAAGCCTTCCTCTTAACCCTGGTAAACACAGAGGTGAAATTTACAGTCAGTTCATATAGAAAATCCAAGCTTCTGTCAAGCACTAGACTGCTCTCACCCGCTTCTATGCTGGGAAATGTCAGCTCATTAAATCTGTTATATTTGGGCTAGAAAACTACTGGTGCAGCAGTGTCCTTATTCCAAAAGGAGTCAAGATTTGTAAAGATTTTGTTTAGAATGTTGGCCCTGAGCAGAGGAAGATGCAGTGTAAAAACTGGATGAGTGTGTGTGCTCCCAGAACTGAGGGTGGAATGAGTATAAAAGAGGTATTGGCTTGGAACAAGGCAATGATGTGTAAATGGCTGTGGAGGCTGACTTCAAAAAAGGATGTGGACTATGGGAGAAATGGGTATATGCTTACAAAACCAAGAACTCCTCAATAAAAAGCTGCACAACTATTGTTGTTGATTCTGAAAACTGGAAAGGTATTATCAATCTTAAAAATGAGCTGGTTTCCAATCTTGAAAATGAGACTACTTTGGAGAAGTTGCTGTCTAAGTGGAGCATGAGTGGCAAATTCAGGGCAACAACTGCTTATGAACACTTCAGAACTAAATACCCTGAAGTTACATGGCACAAAATTATCTGGAAAGGAATCAACCTGCCTAAGTACAGTTTCATTGCTGCTTTGGCACTGCCGAGGAAGCTACCTACTGTGGACAATATAATTAGAAGAGGTATAATTATGGTGAACAAGTGCTCTCTGTGCAAAAGAGCATTTGAAACTCATAGGCATATCTTTTTCAATTTTGAGTTCTCAACTCATATCTGGAATGCAATCAAGGCCTGGATTGGCATGAATCAAGGATGCAACAATGTCAAGGATATCATCAGCTTGTTTATGAGAAGATCAACTAAGAAACATTGGAAATACAATTGGGTTGTTTGTAGTCTAACCACTGCAATTTATCTCATCTAGAAAAAAAAAAAAACGGAATTACAAAATTTTCCGTGAAGAAGAGCATTCAACTAATTGGATGATCAGACAGATGAAATTCATAGTTAGTGCAAGGCTCTATTACTGGTGTAACAATTCTAACTTAAAGGAAGTTGTTGATTGTATGAATAACTGATTTCATAGTTGTTCATAGTTGTACCTACTTATTGGTGTCCATTTTTGTAACTTGTTATCTTATTTCTCTCCTATATAGATGAATAAAAGAACTAAATCTTCTACAAAAAAAAAAAAAAAAAAAATTTAGGCGCGCGTCTCAGGTACCACCGATTAGCGCTATTAGGTAGAGCTAATCCCGCCTCCTAGCTACGACTAAGAAACGATAGGGAATTATTTCTCCACAACTAGGTACTCAACAGGGTAGGATTAGTTGATAACAATGATCAATTAGGTGAACGATAGTGGACATTATTCACCGAGATCTTTTCCTCCATTGATTTACAAATTACTTTAATTGCTTCCAAATACTAGATCATTTACACTCACAAACCCTCCATTTGGTTACCATACATACTTAGACGATTTCCGTCCTATGCGGATACGAACCTTACTTGCCTATTACTACGTTCTAGGTTAGTATTTATGAACTATATTTCTGGGCATACGACTTTAGCCTGTCACCTATACCACGCAAGTAGAGGTGGCCACGGGCTGGTCGGGCCAGGGCTAGTGCCGGGCTTACCCGGGCTAGTGCTCCAAAAGTCGAGCACTAGCACTAGCCCTAGGTACCCGGGCTAGTGCCAGTGCTCGACTTTTAGGGCACTAGCACTAGCCCGTAGTGCTTTGACCGGGCTTTGACCCGGGCTAGTGCCGGGCGGGCCAGTGCTCGAGCACTGCCTCAGCCGCAAAAAAAAAAAAAAAAATAAAAAATTGATATTCCAAAAAAAGGGGAATGAATGGTCCAGATTAGATGTGAATGATCCGACGGCTGTGGAGAGTGATCCGTGTGAGGGGGTAAGGAGGAGTGTGAACCGTTGATTGGATTAAATTGAGAGTTATGATTTGTTGTGAATTTTATTTAGTTGTTAATCGGATTAAGAGGTGTGTTTTCACATGTTTGATCGAGGGTAAAACGTATGTATAACAAAACTTATATATGGCGGTTTAATTCAAATTAATATTATATGTGTAATATAAAAATCAAATTCGGTCTTTGCATGTCAGTTGAGATTTAGTAAAAGTATATAAGACTAAATGTGATCCTATGAGTCTATGATAGTATAATACGGCTTATATTAACTTAGTATATACTCGTATAGCTCAGTTGTGTAAACTTGTACTTACAGATTAGGTGCATTAGTGATTGAGTCAAGTTATAATAAGTTCTATTATAACTAAACAACGTTGTGTAGTTGATTTAGTTGTTTAAAGTTGGGTAAAGATCAAACGATCGACTGTGTAGTATATAAGAGTGAATGTGACATACGCTATAGTATATAACACCGAATGTGATATTATGTTTATAATTTATATCTATACTTTATAATTTATAGTGTATAATATCTAATATTGAATGTGATACTATAATATTGTACTTAAGTACGTAAATGTATGATCTACAGTCGTTACTTATCATTAACTATTTAGTGAGTATAACAACTAAACAAGCAAATATGATCACCAATTAGTTTGTTTGTTTTTTGAAAGGACCAATTAGCTTGTTTATCCTTTGTCAAATAAAGATTATTATTGCAATATATCATTTCATTTTAATTTAAATAAATAACATAACAATTTAATAAGTTCGACTTAATTTGTCAATTGAAATAATTGCTTAATTTGATATTCCAACCGAATCATACTAATCTTCAAGGTGGCCGAGTTAACCTTTGATCAACCATTGCTTGATTCACCTTCATCGGCACCACCATTGCTTGATTCATCTTCACCGACCACCACTCAATTTAGGGTAAATGGGTAATGTATGCCATTTAGTACTAAGTGTCGAGGTTGAGTGCCGGTTTCCCAACCTGTTTTCCATCGAAATTCATAAGTAATGTTGTTAGCTTTGCATAATCGACAAACAAATTTGAAGTGTCTTGGTTGATGTTCGACGGGCAATTTGTCAAAGTGCAACCAGATATAACTTGCCATAGACTTGTAGTAATTGTAAGAGAAATGTAGAATAGAGAGAATAATTGTGTAGAAAATTGGGATGGATGAAGTGGGTATTTATAGATAATTTAGGGGAGCAGTAAATAAAAAAAAAAAAAAAAAAAACAACTGTTAAAGGCCAAACGGCTAGTTTTTTTGAAGGCTTAAACTAGCCGTTTCTAGTACCCAGGCTGGGGCGGGCTAGGGGCGGGCTTGGGCGGGCTAGTGCCTTGACCAGGGCTTGACCAGGATTTGAACCAGAGCTTTTACCAGGGTTTGACAAGTGCTTGACCAGGGCTTTGACCAGGCTAGTGCCTGAAAAACCGAGCACTAGCACTAGCCCGGGTTTAGACGGGCTTTTCAGTGCCTGGGCCGGGCCGTATCGGGTCGTGCCTTGACCAGGGCTTGACCAGTGCCGGGTCAGGGCGGGCTCGGGCTTCTAGTGCCAAATGGTCAGCTCTACACGCAAGTAATTCTTCATTTCGATGAGAAGATCATTAATTTGTCCAACAATTTATCTTCAAAACTAAAGTAAGCCCAATAACTAACCTTATCGTCTTTGGCCATCATATTGTGTAATGTTACGTACTTGTTAATGTATGGTTCCTGGATTTCTTCAGTTGAAAGTATATGATCCCATTTCTCTTTAAAAGCACTTTTAAATTAGAATAATAATACAAAAGTAGTATCATCTCAAAGTTCTAGCAGAGCGTACAAGCCCACCAACACATTTTTCGGGTTCATTTTAGACATAGACATCTGTTATACAAAAAGCATTAAACAAATTATAATGACATTAAATAAACTAAAACCATTTGGAAGATCAAATCATTCATATTCAATCTGCGACAAAATTACACTAATAAAACGCAAAGCAACGATTAAAAAAAATACTAAACAAAAATAAAAACAACAAGAAAATAATGTCAACAAAGCAAAAACCTAATCAGAAATCAACCGGTTTATTCTAAAACACCACTACTTTACCAATGTACCATAAAACATAGATAAATAACCATGAATGTCCCGATAGAGAAGTTCCATACACAACCCTTTCTTTGAATCAAACGTTGAATGAAATCGCTTCTTTTTTTACACCATTGTAGCACAATTTAACCAAAAGATAAGAAAAAACAGTAAAAAAAAAATTCAAACCATACTCATAAAAAGAAATAAGCTAAAGTGATACAAATGATACTTACCTTTATTGGATCACTGGATGTGTAGAGGTCAATCCGTCCATAATCTAAAATTATAATCCCTCTGATTCAAAGATATTTTTTTAGTTTTTTTTTTTATTGTTTTAATTTGTCATGTTTATGACTACGTGTAGACTAAATGGAAGATTCATTTGTCGTAGAATCAAATGGAGTTAGTATATTGCATTGCAAAATAAAATATGTACTAATTTTTGCAATAAGTGAATGATTCATTTAATATAAGTAAAAGGCTTTAATATTTTATGATACACATTCTTTGATTGGTGTCCACTCAACAACCGTGACACAGCGTATACCAAAAAATCAACCTTAAATGAATCTCCATGACCCCGGTATTTCAACCCATTGCCTACATCCGTCGTAAAAGGATAACCTTTCTCACAACCCCATGATGCTCTCTAATCGTCAATAAACTTCAAAATTTCAGCATCATGCTCATTATCCTTCGATTGAACAACCTTCTTAGGGCAAAAAAGAAATTTAAGAGTAAGGAAAACATCAACATTTGTGATTGCTAAAACCTTCCCTTGACCAACATTCAACTCAAGTGAGGAAGGGTTCAAATTGCGAATCAACCGCATACAAAATGGTTCATTCAACACTGTAATTTTTATATCCAACAATGAACCCTATCCAATATCTCTAACAGCTTGCTTTTGCATTTTAGACAACGAGTTAACAGTTTCTACAAAATGACACGGAGAAAGTCGGGCTTTTAGACCCACATGGACCATTGCTCGCTTTTCCTCTTTAGTCCGCTTAACACCTCTACATCGCCCTCTACCACCACATTTACCCCCACTAGCTCCTGCCTCACATGTACCTCTTTTTCTACCACCACCTCTACCCCCACCAGCTCCTGCCTCAGATGTACCTCTTCCTCTACCATCACCTCTACCCCCACCAGCTTCTGCCTCACATGTCCCTCGCCCTCTACCACCACCTATACCACTAACAGCTCATGCCTCGCATAAGATGGACACTTGGCACAATCCTATTGGACGAGAATAGATAAATATTATTGGTTATTAGGATATGGAAAAATATTATATAAAGTACTAAAATATTGATAAAGAAATTAGGAAATTACTAAACAATTGAAACATTATAATTTGTTGGAGAGCTAAATAATTTTATTTTATAAGAAATAGGAAAAATTTAGAAACAATTAAGAGTATAAAATATTAAATATTGAAATAAGAATGATTACCAATCTATAGAAAGTATATGATTCTCTTTTAATATGTTAACTATGATCATAATATCTTTGACCGTTTTCATTTTGCAACACATCTTAATATTTAACAAAAAAAAAAAAAAAAAAAAAAACATATCCAAAGTGAATGTGCAATTCATTGAGAATTAAATAAAGTATAAGTCTTAAGGTGAATTATTATTAGTTTAAGAAATTGTTTTTTGGCAGTAATTCTACTGTGAGACCGTCTCATTCTATGAGGCCAATTAATGAGTTATTTATTTTTTTATTTATTTATAAATTAACGTGTTACTTTTGAAGTAAGTTGACTTTGAAAAATAATATTTACTTTTGAAATGTGTGAGATATCTCATCGTATGAGACCGTATCATCAACGTAGAATTATGATAAAGTTATCTGTTAACTAATTTTGCCAATTTGACTCTTTGGTAAGTGTTGAAAGAGTTCAATTTCAAATTATTATATTAGATTAATCAATGTGTTTAGAATACGCAGTAGTGAAGAAAATATGTCTGTAAAAAGAGTTAGTAATTGATTCATGAATTGGACATTATTGTGCTATGTAGCATTGGTACATGAATTTGTCTGTACAATTTTTAATTTTATTTTTAATTTTATTTTTTTCTGTACAAAGGTAACAATTAATGAACAATGCAAATAGAGTTGGAATTTAGGAGGTCAGATCAATTTCATGTATGCTCAAATCGGGTTGGGTTATTGAGTTATGTCATAAAGTATTTTCGATACAAATCCCACGATGTGCATTTCATTATCTATTTTTTTAATGAATATTTATTCTTATATTTGTAAGTCAACCCCCAATCTCGATCAAATCGTCATCTATACTTTTATGGAGGTGGTAGTAATCAACATTTTTATAAGGGATATCATAAATAGTACTTTTTAAGTGATAGCTGACACTTATAAATTCATAGCTAAATTAAACTATATATTTTTCATACATTAAATAATGTTAAACATGTGACATTTATGTGTACACTGTATGTAATGTTTTTGTGAAACAAGTATGATTGATACAAATAGGGAGCTCGGGCACGCCAACTAGTATATATGTAATCCTGAACCCGATCAATTCGCACGCTGACACGTGGCATATGATACTAATATTATATTGTAAGTAATGTTTATCCAAAATAGGATATGGCAAGTAGATACTATATGGCTATATTATTCTAATAAAATAATATTATTACTTGATTTATAAAAAATAGTTATGTAATATACTCCGTAGTAACTACTTGGTTTATAGCAATTTGATCAAATATCCCACGGGTGTTTCAAAATGAGACTTTGCTTTTGAAATGTGACTTTTTCTCTAATTACATTACAAATATCCCACGGGTGTTCGAAATGGGGTTTTAGGTTTTGAAAGGTGATTTTCCATGTAATTACATTACAAAGCTGCTGATGAAGACGTTATTCACATGCATTGGGATTGTCCGGACGCGCATTACACATGGCTGCAACATGGGGAAATTGCTAGCCTTGGCTCCTTCCGCTCCCCTCCTTTGAAAACATGGATTCTAGACAACATCCACAACACGAACCCGCTAGCTACGGACAACTGGCCGCTCAAATTCTTCATAACCTGTTGGTGGATTTGGAAGTGGCGTAATTGTATTGTATTTGATCGTGCATCACACATCCCTAGTGATCCCTACTAGTTTCTCAAAGCGTGTTTTGACAAGACTAAAAGGGCATTGAACCGCTTCTATCTTCTTATGCCCTCTCCGGGCGGCTCCCGTGTTGTTCAAATCTGGTGGAAGCCTCCACCTCTCGGTTGGATTATCCTCAATACAGACGGTGCCAGCCGAGGGAACCCAGGACAAGGCGGAGGAGGTGGTGTAACACCCCACATTTTTGGGTTACTTTAAATGGTATTAAGTTTTGGGGAGAGTCTATTTTAAGTCTATAAAGTCTCATTTTGGGAATTTAGAGCATACTTTCACTTTTGGAGACACTTTCCCGTTTTGGCAGTTGTTTGGCAAAATTACCAAAAATACCCTTACTATATTTATTCTACCTATTAAAAAAAAAAAAAAAAAAACAAAACCCTCCAAAGCCCTCACACGCACAACGCAGAGAAAGAAGAAGAAAAAAAAAAGAAAGAGAGAAGAAGAGGAAGAAGGAGCCGCGCGAAAAGAGAATGAGAGAGAGAGGGAGAAAAGCCGCCGGAACCACCACCGTCGACCGCCGCCCCTGCCGCCGGTCACCACCGCCACCCTACATTCTTTCTCTTGATTCTATAATCAAGAGTAGTAAGTCTTAAACCCTCTTGATCACTATTTCTAATTAGGGCATCTCTAGATTTTATCAATTGTAGTGTAATTTGGGTTTAGGTTGTTAGAATTTATCCTATTGATGTATGAGCATGCTAGATTATGGTTTTGAATGCATGATTGGTTGATGATTGAAATTAGAGTTTTGAGATTAGGGTTTATATGAGTTTATGGTGATTTTATGTGTGAATTCATGTGGAATTTGAAAGGGAGAACTTATTATGAATTGGGTAAACATTGGTTTTGATTTGGTGAAGTTTTAAGGTAATCTAATAGTGATTATACATTCTGCCCAATTCTGAAAATTGGCTTAAATGAGTGTTTAAGTTATTATTATGATGATTTAATGATGGATTCGTGGTGTTAATATGCTTAGGGAGTTGTTGTGCGAATTTGGTGTCAATTGGAGTTCATTTGATTGATGAAATCTAAGTTTAAGTTGCCTTAGATGCACTAGAAAGATGTTGGTTAGTAATTGGAGTGTTGTTGTATGATTTTAGGTTGTGTGTTCGAGGAAGTTCCATTTTAAGGTTTGATTTGATCTTGAGAATTCGCAAGTAAGGTAAGAACGTTGATCACAAACACCCTCCCTTGCTATTGAATCAGTGATAAGTTTTGTGTGATCATCTATTGCCTTGTTTCACTCAATTGATCACATTGCATGATACTTGTTCTTAATTCCATCGTTGAATCCATACTATCGTTGTTTGATTTGTTCAATTGCTTCACAAATCCTTTGCATGCGATCGGCCTCTCGGCCGTTCTACTTTTCGGTCTTTCGGCCTTGCTTTCCTCGGTCACTCGGCCTCTCGGCCGAGTGGTTAGTTGTTCGTTCTTTTGTTGCTTCGTATACTAGCGTGATTCGTTTTACGATCGTAATAATTTGTATCATCGAATAATTCATCCTCAAATAATATACATAAAACGGATGAAAGATAATATGATAATCCACCTACAGTCTCAGCGTATGTTCGGCTCGGCCGACCGCTGTTTTGATATACCTCTGATCAAGGTACTGTGGGTCGGGTTAGCTACCGACTTCCTATTAGTCTTCCTCCTAGATGGAAACTCGTCCTACCGGCTGTCTAGCGAGGGGTGTGCACACTAGGGATTAATAGGGGCGTTTACTACGGCTCTAGCTCGAACGAAGTTCGATAAGTGGGGCTATGGGGTAGGACCCTGGCCAAAATAAAACGTATAACTCTAATGTAAGAGCGGCGATGCTCCTTTAATTATGATATTCTCATTGTTATTCTCGTGATATAACTTCAATTCGTTCTTGTTAGCTACGCGCCTCAAGGCGCGTATCTTAATTCTTTTATATGCTTATTATTTCTTACTCAGCCTGTGCTGACGTTCTGTTTCTGGTTCGTCCCTACCATTTTCTGGGGCCTATGTCAATCTTCGATGGCATAGTTGACAGGTCTTGATGTGTGGCTGCGTGCTAGTGAAGTTGATGCATGTCTTGGGATTTATTTCAAGAGACATATTTCAATAAAGACTTTATTTCATTTCAGTTGTAATTTGATATTTCGTTTGAGAACTGTAGGTTCGTCAATTTAAGACTTCCGCTGTATTGTTCTTTTGGTTTTTTTTGTAATCGAATTTCTAGCCTAGCAATTGACTCGATAGTCAATTGTGGCGTGACAATTCTAAATTATTTCTATTTATAGTTGGTCAAATTTAGGGTTGTTACAGTTTGTATCAGAGCGTTAGGTTCTGATTCGTCGAGTCTACAAGAGTTTTCAAACTTGTTTTCGAAAAAGAGTTTAAACTGGGAATGGGATGGGTGCATTCATTCGCATGCTATGTGCTAATTGCTACGTGTTACTAGAGAGAAGGTTCATATTGACAAGATTAACATATGTGTTATTTGGAGTATACTAACAGTTTGGGATACTAACGCACCTAGTTGATCTCTTTGGAATACTAGCAGAATGGCAGGTTCACAAGTTTACGTTTGGGAGTTCGGTCCATCTGGAGTGAGTTCGATGGATGGTCCTTGGTCTATAACGGATCACATAGCTTATTCTTCTGAAACTTTCCAGGATCGAATGAGAATTGGAGAGTCTATCGAGAATTATGTTGGCAGAATGAGGGCCAAATTTGCTGAGGCTGCTGAGAGATTTCCATGGGTGGGTAGAAATGAGGTCCAAGTATTTGTGACATTGGTGAATCTGAGGGCACAACCCCGTTGGGAAGAGGTTCGAGCTAGATATGAAAGAAATGCTTACTATGCATGTCTCTCAGGAAATTCTGAGTACTTGAGGGATAGATCAGGAAGACCAATAACCCTCAATCGATTGGAGGCAATTTTAGAGTGGGAGCATGAGATATCTCTTAGCCCAATCCTTGCACCTGACAATCTTCCAGTTTACATACCCCCTGTGCCCATAAACCCACATATCAATAACCCTGTTCCGGAGCCTCAAGGAACTAACTTGATGAGTGGAAAGAGAGCTCAGTCCCAGAAGCATGATGGATCAACCCAACTGAGATTGAAGAAGGTAAAGATTGAGGCATCCAACCTTCCACCTAACCCTCCACCCTCACCTATAGGAGAGAATGTGCTTGAAGAAATAGGAGAGGAAGTGCCTAAGGAAACAGGCGAGGATATACCTGAGGAAGAGGAGCCTATGGAAGATGAGGAAGTTGTTATTCTTGAGCCTCCTGCTAAAGAGATAGTTGACATCAGTTCAGATGAAGAGTCGAGCGACTCAGAGCAAGACGATGGAGGAGAAGTTCCTAATGATGAGGATTATGACCCTAGATTTGATGCTTAGAGGGTACTCTATATAGACTTACAAATAAAGGCATAAGGCCTAGATACAGTTAGACTACGAGTGTGTTTTTGTTGTCAAACTTTAGCATTTGATGTTTTGTTATACATTCAATAAACGTTTTCATCGTTATTGTACTCTAAATTGGGGACAAAACCCCAACACTACTATGGTATTTCAATTACATTACGGTTTTGTTGTGAACTCGATGCTATTTGATCTTAATTGCGTGATTATTATTGCTATTGTCGAATTATCGTGCGGCTGAGGTCTTAGATCCGGCACGGCTCGTGTAAATCTCGTGCGGCTGAGGTCCTGGACCCGGCACGACTCGTGCAACTCTCGTGCGGCTGAGGTTCTGAACCCGGCACGGCCCGTGCTACAGTAACCGAGCCGGGTGTTCAAAAAAAAAAAACAAAAAAAAAACGAAAAGTTTCTAGAAAGTTAAACTCGTGCGAGACGAATAGTTAGTTACTGATTTCGATATATTACTAATTCTGCACTGAATTACTATTAAGATTCGCTGCTTATGCGATCTGTTATCTATGTTTTGACTGAATTATGCTTATCCATGCTTATTAATAACGATATGATTATGTGAGCGAAGTGGGTCACGTCTGATACAACCGTTATTACTTATAGCATGGTGCGAAACAACGTTCCTGACTTGACAGCCATCCTAGCGCAAATGGCACAGCAGCAACAGGTTATGGTAGAGGCTATGCAGCATATAGCCCAGAGTAATGCTAACAATGTCAACAACAACAACAATGCTACAGCTAACGGCGTTGGGGCTACCGCTGTTGATGGTGATGATCTGTTGTTGGCTAAGATGTCAGACGCCGTGCAGAAGAAACGGCCTGACAACTTTACTGGGAAAGGAGAGCCAAGTATCCTGCTGGATTGGATAGAGGATATGGAAAGGATTTTTGCTGCTGTCGGTGTTCCAGGCAATCTCAAAGTAAAGGTTGCCGCATTCTACCTTAAGGAGGTAGCTGGGAGATGGTGGATGAAGATCCAGGAGGAGTTCTATAAGCCAGTGTTGGAGGAGAAAGCTGATGGGTCTGTTATCCAGCGGTTTAGGGACTGGAAAGTTTTCAAGTATCTTTTGGAAAAGGAATTCTTTCCAGATCATTTGAAGGAACAGAAGGCAGCTGAATTCAAAGCATTTCAGCAAACTGAAGGCATGTCTGTTAAGGAGTTTCAAGATAAGTTTGAGGACTTGAATAGGTTTGCTGAGAGTGTGACGCCAACTGAGGCTGCTAGAGCTGCCAGCTTTCGCAAGAAGCTGCTTTGGAGCATTAAAGGATGGTTTGCTTCTGAGCGATTTCATACCGTTAAGGATGTTTATGAGAGGGCTACAACAGCAGAACAGAACATGGAGACAATGAGTGCTGAACTTGGGGGAAAAAGGAAAGAGACCCCCTTTGACCTAGTGAACATACCCAATAAGAGAGGAAACTTTGGGGATTTCAAAGGAAAAGCTCAGTCTGCTGGAGCTGGGAGATCTAACCACAAGAATGTTTCCTACAACCGAGCTCGTAGCCAAGACTCTGAGCACGAGAAACCTTGTTACAAGTGTGGATTTAAGCACCCTGGGAAGTCTTGCAATGGTGATAAGATCACATGTTTCTATTGTGGTAAGCTTGGGCATAAGGCTAATGTGTGCTACTCCAAGTTGAATGGGAAGCCATCTGTGGCGTCTGGGAGTAACTCTGTAGCACCCAATCGATTTCAGAACTTCAAGGCTCAAAGTGGCTATGCAGGTTCAAACAACACCTACAAGAATCCGGCACCAACTAGAGGGACAACCCAAGTGGCGCCAGCGAAGCAGGCTGGATCGGCCAGTGTAGCCGCCCCGGCTAAGAAAGCCACAGGTCAGCTATATGCCATGAACCCAGAGGAGAATGAGAATACTGACGTCGTATCGGGTAAATTTCCTGTTAACTCAGTACTTGCAAATGTTCTATTTGATAGTGGTGCGTCCCACTCGTTTATTGCTGATAAGATTGTTGAGAAATGTGGACTTAAGGATAGTTCTGCAGTAGACTTTGAGTTTTCATTACATGATGGGTCTAGTATTGCATGTAAGAGTCAGTTTAAAGATGTGCTTGTAGTGATTTGTGGACATGAGTTCAAATCTGATTTGATAGCTTTTCCCCTAACATATTTTGATGTAATTTTGGGAATGGATTGGATGGGTAAGTATAAAGCAAGAATAGATTGTTGGATAGGAAAGATATCACTTCGGGGACAGAAAAACACTCATGTGACTTATCGTGTACTACCAAAGAGACCAAGAATTAAGCTTGTATCAGCTATGAACCTGAAGAAACGGATAACCAAGGGAGAACCTCTATTCTTATGTCATGTGCGAGACACTAGAGTAGAATACCAGAGTTGAGCGATGTCTCTGTTGTATGTGACTATCCTGATGTTTTTCCTGAAAAAATACCGGGGATGCCACCCAAGAGAGAGGTAGAGTTTAAGATTGAGCTAGTCCCTGGAGCGGGACCGATTGCTAAGTCACCTTACCGAATGGCACCGGTAGAGATGCAAGAGCTTAAGAAGCAACTAGATGAGTTGGTAGAGAAGGGGTATGTTAGACCAAGTGTCTCACCTTGGGGAGCACCAGTCTTGTTTGTGAGGAAGAAAGATGGGTCAATGAGATTATGCATCGATTATCGAGAGTTGAATAATGTTACCATCAAAAACAGATATCCCTTACCTAGGATTGATGATCTGTTCGATCAACTTAGGGGTGCAAGTGTGTTCTCTAAGATTGACTTGAGGTCTGGGTACTATCAGTTGAAGGTAGCTGAAGAAGATGTGCCAAAGACTGCGTTTTCAACTAGATACGGACACTACGAGTTCACGGTTATGCCGTTTGGGTTGACCAACGCGCCTGCAGTGTTCATGGATCTCATGAATCGCACATTCAGGCCCTATTTGGATAAGTTTGTGGTAGTATTCATTGATGATATCTTAATTTACTCCAAGACTGAGGAGGAACATAAGAATCACTTGAGGATTGTGTTGGAAATTTTGAGAGAGAAGCAATTATATGGTAAATTCTCGAAGTGTGAATTCTGGTTGGATAAGGTAGCCTTTTTGGGACACGTGATATCCAAAGACGGAGTTGCTGTGGACCCAGCTAAGATCAAAGCTGTCAAAGATTGGCCGACTCCAAAGAATGTAACAGAAATTAGAAGCTTTTTGGGTTTAGCTGGCTACTACAGGAGATTTGTGAAGGATTTCTCTAAGATTGCAAAACCAATGACTACCTTGATGAAGAAGACTACGAAGTATAAATGGGATGAGACTTGTGAGAAAGCCTTTCAAACTCTTAAGGAACTGTTAACCACAACGCCAGTGCTGGCACTACCTGATGAGAATATACCTTACGAGGTGTACACGGATGCTTCAAAGAATGGTTTAGGATGTGTTCTTATGCAGAACAGGAGAGTGATTGCCTATGCGTCTAGGCAGCTCAAAAGTTATGAGGAGAATTATCCGACCCATGATATGGAGTTAGCAGCCGTGATTTTTGCACTGAAACTGTGGAGACATTATTTGTTTGGGGTTACATTCAAAATTTTCTCTGACCACAAGAGTTTAAAGTACATTTTCACTCAAAAGGAGTTGAATATGCGCCAGAGAAGGTGGTTAGAGTTGATAAAGGACTATGATATGGAGATACAGTATCATGAAGGGAAGGCGAATGTTGTAGCTGACGCATTGAGTAGAAAGTCACTACATTCAGTCCAATTAGTTGTTCAAAGACAGAAACTACGAGATGAATTCCTTAATTTCGGGGTTCAGTTGACAGAATCAGGAACAACTTCGGGGACAACCGCGATTGAGAATGATATATTCGAGGAGATCAAAAGTTTACAAGAAGTTGACGAGTTACTGATGGGTAAAGTGGCAAAAGAACCTAAGTTGTTCAAAAGAGGTGATGATGGGGTAATTCGATTCCAAGAGAGAGTCTGTGTACCTAATGACGCTACTTTGAGGGATAAAATCCTAACTGAGGCTCATGCAAGCAAATACTCGGTACATCCAGGTGGAGACAAGATGTATCAGGATTTGAAGAAGGTGTTCTGGTGGTCAGGAATGAAGAAGGATGTGGCTGATTTCGTGGCTAGGTGTTTGGTTTGCCAAAAGGTTAAGAGTGAACACAAAAGACCTCAAGGTAAACTACAACCCTTGCCAGTACCAGAGTGGAAATGGAGTTCCATATCTATGGATTTCATTGCTGGATTACCTAGGACGCCTAAGGGCAACAACATGATTTGGGTAATAGTGGATAGACTGACAAAGTGTGCACATTTTATACCAATGAAGGACACGTGGAAAAAGAAACAATTGGCCGATGCCTACATTCATAACGTGTTGAGACTTCATGGTACACCAAAGGAGATTGTCTCTGACCGCGACGCTCGTTTTGTCTCTCGTTTCTGGAAGAAGTTACAAGAAGCCTTGGGAACTAGACTCTTAATGATCGTGCATCACACATCCCTAGTGATCCCTACTAGTTTCTCAAAGCGTGTTTTGACAAGACTAAAAGGGCATTGAACCGCTTCTATCTTCTTATGCCCTCTCCGGGCGGCTCCCGTGTTGTTCAAATCTGGTGGAAGCCTCCACCTCTCGGTTGGATCATCCTCAATACAGACGGTGCCAGCCGAGGGAACCCAGGACAAGGCGGAGGAGGTGGTGTAACACCCCACATTTTTGGGTTACTTTAAATGGTATTAAGTTTTGGGGAGAGTCTATTTTAAGTCTATAAAGTCTCATTTTGGGAATTTAGAGCATACTTTCACTTTTGGAGACACTTTCCCGTTTTGGCAGTTGTTTGGCAAAATTACCAAAAATACCCTTACTATATTTATTCTACCTATTAAAAAAAAAAGAAAAACAAAACCCTCCAAAGCCCTCACACGCACAACGCAGAGAAAGAAGAAGAAAAAAAAAAGAAAGAGAGAAGAAGAGGAAGAAGGAGCCGCGCGAATAGAGAAGGAGAGAGAGAGGGAGAAAAGCCGCCGGAACCACCACCGTCGACCGCCGCCCCTGCCGCTGGTCTTAAACCCTCTTGATCACTATTTCTAATTAGGGCATCTCTAGATTTTATCAATTGTAGTGTAATTTGGGTTTAGATTGTTAGAATTTATCCTATTGATGTATGATCATGCTAGATTATGGTTTTGAATGCATGATTGGTTGATGATTGAAAATAGAGTTTTAAGATTAAGGTTTATATGAGTTTATGGGTGATTTTATGTGTGAATTCATGTGGAATTTGAAAGGGAGAACTTATTATGAATTGGGTAAACATTGGTTTTGATTTGGTGAAGTTTTAAGGTGATCTAATAGTGATTATACATTCTGCCCAATTCTGAAAATTGGCTTAAATGAGTGTTTAAGTTATTATTATGATGATTTAATGATGGATTCGTGGTGTTAATATGCTTAGGGAGTTGTTGTGCGAATTTGGTGTCAATTGGAGTTCATTTGATTGATGAAATCTAAGTTTAAGTTGCCTTAGATGCACTAGAAAGATGTTGGTTAGTAATTGGAGTGTTGTTGTATGATTTTAGGTTGTGTATTCGAGGAAGTTCCATTTTAAGGTTTGATTTGATCTTGAGAATTCGCAAGTAAGGTAAGAACGTTGATCACAAACACCCTCCCTTGCTATTGAATCATTGATAAGTTTTGTGTGATCATCTATTGCCTTGTTTCACTCAATTGATCACATTGCATGATACTTGTTCTTAATTCCATTGTTGAATCCATACTATCGTTGTTTGATTTGTTCAATTGCTTCACAAATCCTTTGCATGCGATCGGCCTCTCGGCCGTTCTACTTTTCGGCCTTTCGGCCTTGCTTTCCTCGGTCACTCGGCCTCTCGGCCGTGGCCTTCGAGCCACTCGGCCTCTCGGCCGAGTGGTTAGTTGTTCGTTCTTTTGTTGCTTCGTATACTAGCGTGATTCGTTTTACGATCGTAATAATTTGTATCATCGAATAATTCATCCTCAAATAATATACATAAAACGGATGAAAGATAATATGATAATCCACCTAGAGTCTGAGCGTATGTTCGGCTCGGCCGACCGCTGTTTTGATATACCTATGATCAAGGTACTGTGGGTCGGGTTAGCTACCGACTTCCTATTAGTCTTCCTCCTAGATGGAAACTCGTCCTACCGGCTGTCTAGCGAGGGGTGTGCACACTAGGGATTAATAGGGGCGTTTACTACGGCTCTAGCTCGAACGAAGTTCGATAAGTGGGGCTATGGGGTAGGACCCTGGCCAAAATAAAACGTATAACTCTAATGTAAGAGCGGCGATGCTCCTTTAATTATGATATTCTCATTGTTATTCTCGTGATATGACTTCAATTCGTTCTTGTTAGCTACGCGCCTCAAGGCGCGTATCTTATTTCTTTTATATGCTTATTATTTCTTACTCAGCCTGTGCTGACGTTCTGTTTCTGGTTCGTCTCTACCATTCTGGGGCATATGTCAATCTTCGATGGCATAGTTGACAGGTCTTGATGTGTGGCTGCGTGCTAGTGAAGTTGATGCATGTCTGGGGATCTATTTCAAGAGACATATTTCAATAAAGACTTTATTTCATTTCAGTTGTAATTTGATATTTCGTTTGAGAACTGTAGGTTCGTCAATTTAAGACTTCCGCTGTATTGTTCTTTTGGTTTTTTTTGTAATCGAATTTCTAGCCTAGCAATTGACTCGATAGTCAATTGTGGCGTGACAATTCTAAATTATTTCTATTTATAGTTGGTCAAATTTAGGGTTGTTACAGGTGGGATCTTTCGAGACGACACGTGTAGCTTTGTCCAAGCTTTCCTTGCAAACTACAGTATATGCTCCTTCATGCGAGCAGAACTCTTGGCACTCAAACAAGGACTTGAAGAGGCTAACCGGTATGGATTTGAAAAGGTATTGATACATATGGATATCGCAGAATGCATCTCTGCAATGAAGCGCGCTACATTGCCGAACAATGGACTCCGGAGTTTAGTTCTTCACTACAAGGACCTCATCAATCGAGGAAGAAGGGTCGTGGACTTTGACCATACCTATCGGGAAGCAAATCGGGCTGTTGATTGGCTGGCTAATAAGGGGGCTGATCAAACCGAAAAGCTGGTGATTCTTGAGTACCCTCTCGGGGTCTGTTGTACTCGTCTTGTAGCTAGTAGTTCTCTTTTGTTTTGTCGGGGCTTGCCCCTCATTGTAACAAAAAAAAGAAAAACTTTACAAATATTCTACAGGTGTTCGAAATGAGATTTTAGATTTTGAAAGGAGATTTTCCATATAAATTCATTACGAATATCCTACGGGTGTTCGAAATGAGATTTTAGATTTTGAAAGGCAGGTTTCCAGTTTACAGTGATCACAAGGGTGTTCGAAACATGATTTTAGGTTTTTAACGGTGACTATCCATCTAATTACATTACAAATATACCACGGGTGTTTGAAATGAGATTTTAGGTTTTAGATAAAAAATTTGTATACAAAATATTAACATTTTAACATAAATAGCCCGAGCGTTGCACATGCCATCAAACTAGTTCCATATATAGTTAGCAAATTATGGAATTAATCAAAGCAAAGATAACAGCCGTCACAACTTTTATCACA
Organism: Spergularia bocconei; assembly: GCA_963457585.1. Classification (NCBI taxonomy): domain Eukaryota; kingdom Viridiplantae; phylum Streptophyta; class Magnoliopsida; order Caryophyllales; family Caryophyllaceae; genus Spergularia; species Spergularia bocconei. Next base: position 5,868,156 of record OY734958.1, read on the forward strand.
ATTCTGTGGCGAATAAATAAGAGGACAACAAATGCTAACATGATGCGGGGCCCGCAAAATGGTTTGGGTTTGACGGGTTATTGAACTAACCAAAATTTGATCGTTGAAAACTCAGAGTCGCCACCCTGTCTTTACCCCGACAAGGAAGGGTTTTGAAACATGTTTAAAAAGTAAGTTCGAAAACAAATGAAAGAATTTTAAGGAAAACCTTTCGAAAACTAAAAATGACTCCATGCGCCCTAAGGCAAAATTCCGTTTTATTGCTTATTTACAATTTGAATTGGAAAACTGGTCTACGAAATAGAGAAAAAGGGTTCGGAGCCTTAGTTAAGGGGTGCGAACATTTGGAACTCGTCTCCCCTTCCGTCATAAGGACGGGCACTTACTAATACATCATTTCCTTCTAAAGATTTTCGGTATATTGGTTACGTTAAGATCTATATAAACAAGTAGAAATAGAAAAGCATATATATTCACGTTGTCATTCACATGCAAGAGTTAAAAGAAGAATTTACAAAAGATTTCTCGAGTCTTTTGGTACGGACTTGGGGGGGGGGGTTTGAGCACCAAAGTTGCCCTACGTACCTTTCATCGTGGGATTGGAATCCACTCGAGAATAAAAATCCAACGTAGTTCTAACAGGCAGCCCCACAACAACGACCTTTTCCACTGGGGGGTAGCGGCTAATATCCTCGAGGGTGGATGGATGGATCCACAGAGTAGATATCATCCCACTGGGGAAATGATCGGGTTGATTCCACTGGGGATCTCACCCATGAGGGGGTAGAGATGGGTTTTACTTCGCTTGGAAGGAGTAGAAAGTCGTTTCACTCAAAGTCATGATATTGAGAGACTTTATAGATGACTCACATTAGAGTCAAGTCGATCCACGTAGAATAGAGCAAGGTATATTCCGCTTGCATCTATATGTCTCTCGTCGAGACGGCGATCGCCTTTGATCACCATGCCTCCTGAACCAGGCATGCCTCTTGAACGAGGTATTAAAGTGGATGACTCGACTTCTCTAAGACGAGTTTAAAGATTAGACCTCTCAATAATTTGACTATGGTTGAATATACTATCGTGGGGAGATTTAATGGAAATGAATTGGGTCCCGTGTTTAGGGCTCGGTGGAATTGGCCGTATCGTTAGAGCTGCCCGTGTAGGCCCTACAACAATATAAGGAAAATAAATCGCCGATTCAATTATGTTCGATCAAGTGGTGTTCCAATGGGGTGTTGGTGGAATAGATGGTAGAGGTGGATGTAGGTCGACCTCATGATCGCGCATAAGCGAATTGGCAATCCTTGCCTAGTGTTGGGGTAGGGCCCCGTCCAAAGTCCATACAAAGAACGGGAAAGAATACTTTATATGCAAAACACATCAAAGAAAGTTTATTTACTTCCATGTACAAAAGGTTTTGGAAAAAGGAATGATCTTAAAACGTTGAGAAACAGGGAGAAAACGACTTTAATTAGAAAAACTAAGAAAATGACGTTTAAAAATGAATAAGAAAACATTTTTAGAGATTTTTGGTTTTATTAATCACATTTCTTACACAAGGGCGTTAATTTTAGTCCTTATTGACTTTAATCGACTCGGGCTGACTTCGGTTGACTTGCACCTATTTGCAAAGTTGATTTTAGTCGGTTTTCGGGTAGAGTCGGGTTGACTTGGATAGAAGGTTGACATTGGTAGACTGGGGTAGACTTTGATTGACGTTGGTAGACTTGGGTAGACTTGTTTGACTTTAGTTGACTTTGGTTGACTCGAGTAGACTTTGGGTTATTTGCTAGATTTTAGTAGATTTTGGTAGACTTGGTTGTATTTGGATTGGTTTTAGACCACAGTTGACTTTTATTGACTTGACCTCGATTGACTTGACTTAGATTGACTTGATTTAGGTTCACCTAGACTTCTTTCTAAGTGATTTAAAGTCATCAAACAAGTGGGTGATTAATTAAACTTCCTATTAAGTCTAATCATTTAGTTAATTACTACAATTAATTTGGGTAAGAAACTTGTCATTTTTAACCCCAAAAACAGAAAATCGATAGAAATTGAATGGTTTGAAAGATCAAATGTAGTTTTCAAATTTTTTTGGGTTGAAGGTGGGCTCATGAACATCTTGGGATCAGTCATGAATTTTTTTGATGAACCCAAGAGTCCATTTACTCACAAAACAAATTTAAGATTGAAATTCGGATTTCTGAGTAAAACTGGATCTGTTTTCAAAAAATCATTACTGTTGATAGGGATATGACTACTTTTTGACCCTTAGCTTTCTGGACACCAGCGAGTCTACTCTTCAACTCTCATGAAGGAGACATATCCAGAAAAGCTCATTGCCAATAATAAAAACCTCGTTGAACACAGTTGGTTGGAGTTAGGACCAGTTTTGAGCAGTTGCATTGCAAAAAATTTCATAAATATTCTGTTTTGAGTTTCAATCTAAACTTTTGCAGAAATGCATTTAAGACTCCAAATAATCGATCTTTATAAGATCAAGGTTTGTAGCCAAAGGAATATTTTTCTACGAATTTTGTAAGTTGGACTGAAAAACAGTTTAAAGTGAGTAAAAATCGGGTTGGGGTTTTGGATTGTTTTGTACATGGAAAATACGGTAAAATTTTTTGTGAAAAATGCTAAATCAACTCAGGAAGCCAATAAAACAGTTGAACACAAAATTAATCACAAAAGGGAGCTCCACTCCTAAAACGCTCGCAACTAATATTCCCCTCAATAAAGGGAACGACCCCCGTAAGACCCTAGGGAATGGCTTATGGATCTTGGTGTGCCTCAATAAACCACACTAGACCCATTACCAACCAAGGCTAGACAAAAACAAAGTTAGTAATGTATTTGAGATGAAAATGAAATGAAATAATTAACAAAAGAAGAAAGGAAGAAAGAAGACTACCTTTGATGATCAATGATTGTAGATCCTCCAATGTTAGGGTACTAAGTCATCTAAATTGATTTTAATCTAGGTGAGTTTGATTGATTTCATTTACTTAGGCTAAGGTGGTCCTAATGCTACACATTTATTAGATTGAATTAGGTTTAAAGTGGAGTTGATGTGGAAATGAATGAGAGAATATGAGTGAATGTAGAAGTAAATGCAATAGAGCAAATGCTCTTTTTTTTTTCTTTGCTTGTGAAGGAGCCGTCCCTCTCTTCCTTCTTCTCTCTCTTTTTTGCTTTGTTTTTGTGAGTAATAAATGTGTTGAATAATATTAAATGCGGAGTGTTTGCTTAAGGATGAAGAGAAGAGAATATGAGTGAATGAGAATGAATAAGGGAGATATTATCTCATTAATTGGACAATAAAAATAAAAAGAACAACTTGCTCTCCAAGCACCCATTTGGCCGGCCCTCACATAGCCAACACACAATGATTTTGTCATTTTGCTCTTGTAGTGAAGGGAGAGAATCAATGAGTCATCAATTGAATATTAAATCAAAAATCAAATAGTTAGCATCTTCTTAGTATATAGTTAGAGTAAATATGAATGACATGGGCATGACATATGTAAAATGATGTCATTGCCTATGTGGTTTAGTAGTACAAAAAATGAAATCGAGTTTAGCTCGTCTAGAGCAAATTTACCTCGGTTAGCGCGAAAATGAAAAACGGGTGAATTAAATCAATTAATTATTGAAATTAGAATTAAAAATGATAAAAATTAATATAATTAATATTATTTACACAATTTTCGAAATTTATATAAATAATAGAAAAAATGGTGAAATTGAAATTGTTGAGAAGTCGTTTTATTTACAAATAAACGAATAGAAATGGGAGAATAGAAATGAATAAAATGAAATTGAATTAGAAAATAGAAATAGAATTAGAAAATAGAAATAGATTAATAAAAATGAAAATAAAATAGGTGAGACAAAATTTGGTGTCTACACATGAATGCAACAGTGGATTTACTGAGTCACATTGTCATAACACCTATGCAGCTATGGCTTCAGAGAATACATTGAGAGAGCTGATTAGGGCATCCTTTAGACCTTAATCATGTATAATACAATTACTAGAACGTTAATCGAAGAGCCATGCTAACGTGAAAAATGCAGGTAGCCTTGGATGATCAGTGTAGTGGCTTCTGTCCCTGAGCTTTCGCTTGGCATGCAGCAGCCATTGTACGCAAATGACCAGCTATCTCTGTGAATAAAGGTCGAACAGAAGGGCTGGGTGCCCAGCGTCGATTGGGTCCTTAAGGATGAGATATGTATTAGAATATTTTGTTGGATCGATCAGTTTGTGCGAGATTTATACTTTGTTAGATCAGTGTGTTACAAGTGGTATCAGCTGCAAGCATATTAAGGTTGTTGCTTCATGGGGTCTTTAGGATTCTAGCCCTTTAGTTATTATGCAATAAGGAATATCCGTGTTGTTCGGAGAATTTGATCCACAATCCACGAAAGAAGAGAGTATCTAGAGTAAAACTAATATTTTGGTAAATAAAAGTTCACTGATATCTTTATGGATTGCAGCATGGTGTACTGAACTTAAGTCTGGTCTATTACTTATGAGGTGAAATTTGTGATTTTGTTTTGAGATCGAATGTGAACTTAATGATTCTTTTATTAATAAGGATGATACTATTTTCATATCTAGGTTCGACAAAATTTCGTTTCAAACTGTATAATGTGAAGGATCAAGTTTAATTGGGATCAAACGCGTGTTCTTTGTCCTATCAGAAGAAGGAATACGTACTTTGGATATTTTATTCAGGACTTGTTGAGATTGTAAAAGTTTTATGTGTAACTCGTAGTTGAAAGATAAAACTAAGCACAAATGGTATGATAAGTGGATACAATACCTGTTTTGATTCGGATAAGTGATGAGACCGAGTCTATGGTATTAGCCCAAAGATTAAAGCAAGTTATGTAAGGATGGAGAATAAAAGAGTTATGACTCATGTTTGAAGACTCGGAGGAGCTAGCAGAAGGAAGGACTAAGTATAGAGAAACAGTATGATTTCTGAGAGTTTGGGAATTGTTTTTGTTATGCAATCGTCAATGGTGGTTAACTACTACGATAGACGGAAATGGAAGGTTGAATTACAGTGGGTTTGTCAGACTATTAAAGAAAAGAAGACATGAGTGATGTGTTAACAGTATGATAAGGTCGTTTGATTTTGGGAGAGTAAAAGATCGAGGCATAAGAATTGATGGCTGCCATCCCTGGATGCACTGAAAGACAACTACGTAAAGTTTCATCTTTCTCTTATTTTGAAATTCTTAAATAAGGTGGAAATTTTTTTGAGATCCATTAGTATATATGTTCGGGTAAGGGTCATGGGAGTTTTACATAAAGGGATTTGGTGATTACTTTCGATTGCCTATCGGTTTCAGGAAAGGTTATTTGTATCATAATGTTACAATTTTCTCGCATGTTTGAATTCAGTATATTTGGTTTAAGTACGAATCTTTCCTTAAATGGAGAGGAGAATCTCGTGCGTTTGTTCTTTCTGCTTCATTTATGTGATTAATGTGTTTTTATTTTATATGAATTGTCATTCAACTCGATTGAACTCTAGTGCTAGTGCAACTTAATTGTTCGTGTTCCCCGTGTACCTCTATTAGAAATATTTGGCTCTACTCATAATTGTATATTGTATATACATATTCAAACATATGTATACAATTTCATATACTCATTTACATTTGTTATTTTGGAAACTTGCTCAAGCTCGGTTAGATATATTTTGGGATTAGATACCCCTTTTGGAGGTGAATCGTCTATAGCAGAGGAGTAGGAGTTATGGGGATATGTTCAGGAAATTGTGGTTGAGGAAGAGACATCTGAAGTATGCTTTTGGAAGATGAGTTTGGGCTTCGGGGGCGAAACCTTGTTTAAGGGGGAAGTCTGTAATACCCCGTACTTTTTGGGAATTTATCTAACATGGGTGTTACTAATTATTTTGAAATTAGGATTTACGGTTTATTTTTGGAATTTATATACTGATTTTCGGATTTAAAGGGTGTAAATTTGTTTTGTTATCCATTAGTGAACTCGGTTATGGAATAGATCATACCATTAAGTTTATTGAGAAGGACTTACATATGGAATGTTCGATTACATTCTCAATCCAATGCCGTTTCGATAGCTTTCTTAATCGTGAAAAAATATTTTCTTAGTCGCTAAGTAATCTCTTACCTAAACCCGGAACAAAATTGTGATTGTACCACTGTATCAATTGAGGAGCTTTTACAAGTTACAAGTCCATTCTCAACTTATACAATCTCAATCTTCACAATTTTAGAAGTTTGTGTGTAGTGTCGGGACTAAAAACCGATCCTATTTTGGAAGCACGAGGTGCCATAAATATATAATCGCTCCTAGAGGAAGATACCTTATGTTGATATGTAATTGGACCCCAGATTTGGTGCTTAGTCGACAAAACCAAGCCTTATTTCTTCATTTATTTAATCGAAACAAAACCCTAAATCAAACTTCAGTTCAATCTATTAATTTCAGGCTTTTGTAATGCTTGAAAACCTGTCGTTATGATCATCTTATAGTCTCTAGAAGTTGGATGCGCATTTGGTACTATGTTTTGGAGCAGTTGTGGTATTTGGGGTATAAATCCTTTGATAGTTAATGAAAGTTAACGTTTGATATGTTGAAATGCTCCTAAGAGGAAGTGTCATAATGTAAGGTTGGTTTTGTGTCTAAAAGATTAGGAATTCATTACCAGTTATCGTCTAAACACTAGTCATGTGTTTTGAAAAATAAAGAGAGTGCAGCCTATTGTTCTATTGGATTTAGACAAGTTATACTTTGTCTTTTTGGGAGATTTTTGGGGAGTTAAATGATAATTTGTAGTTATTTGATGTCCCATGCATACATGGTTCGTTTGAGGATGATGTATGGAGGTTTTGGATGCTGGATTCGCAGTTTGGAACTGTTCGGGATAGCTAAGAGCTTTGTGAATTCAAAGAGGTTTTGTTCGCCGATTTTGAGAAAGATTATTAAGGAGAAGTTAAGCGTGTCTAGTAAGAACGTTAACCCCTCATCTTGATCTCGAGCATGTTTTCATATATCTTTTGGTGATCCGACTTTTCAGTTCATATCATTTATATTGCAATTCATATGTACTTTTATCGTTTCAAAGATTTATAAAGTCGGATGGTTGAAGTTCAAACAAATGAGAAGGGGTTCAACCCCTCTGTTATGTATTCACTCTTGGTACTTGTATTTGTTTGATATTTGGCTCAGGCCTACGTTGTCATATGAGATTGATTTTATGAATGAAATAATGTATCTAAGACGGATGAAATGGCATTGTTAAATAATGTTACATCACAATCCGCTGGAGCAGGCGTGACCACTGGTCCGACGGGGTGATACTAAAACACCTCTGATCAAGGTCGAATTATAGGCTGGGTTAGCTGCCAGTCGGCTATTAGACTTCCTCCTAGAAGGGTTACATCCTATTAGGTCTCTAGTGAGGGGTGTGCACACTCGGGTCTATAGGGAGGTTCGGAGCTCTAGTAGCGTGTTGGGGTTGGACCTAATCACGAAACCGGACTTGTAATTGTTGATATATTGAACTGATGGATTATTGGCCTTGAGCTTTTGTTATGATCTTATACTTGGCTTTCTTTGTCTAAGCGTTGCTTGATTGGCAAGTATGTTGTTGTTCTTATTGTTCTGTATGCTTGTGAGTTCTTATTCAGCCCTTTGCTGATGTTCTATGTTTTGGGTTCGTCCATACCCTATTTTGGGGCCTGTATCATTCTCTGATGATGCAGTTCGCAGGTCTACTTGAAGTGAAATGTTGCATGGACGTCAATTCATATCATTGGGCTAGCTTTTGAGTAATTGTTACGGCGTTTGAGACAACTGAATCATCTATGTCTGTTATTATCAAATTGAGTTGGTTTTTGTAAACTTGACTTCAGTCTTCCGCTGTCAACTCGTTATCATTTATATAAATAAGTTCGTTTAAATTTTATCAGTGTTTTAGCCTTGTAGTTGACTCAGTAGTCAATTGCGGCATAACAATCCTACATTTTTGTATAATTAGATCTGGTCAGAATTTAGGGTTGTTACATAAACTATATATGTATATCGTGTTATAATCAATATTAGAATGTTATGTACATAATTTAGGGTTGTTACATAAACTATATATGTACAGGTTTAATTTTTCTCTACCCAAATCTAAAATTTGACGAATTGAGATACATCTTAATTAAATTTTTGTGATTTTGCCTACCTTTAAAAGCCCCGATTTTGCGAAACCCTACCTTTTATGATAATTTTTGTCAAAGGCTACCTTAAAAACACAATTATTTGCGAAAAACTACCTAATTGCGATTTTCGTTTATATTAACGGACTTGACTGTTAGTTGACTTGCTTCCCTCATTCCTCACCCATAAGGCCATAATCGATTTACAGAAAATTTCCCCAAATTCAACCCCCAATCACCCAGATTTGCCCCAAACTCCATCACTTCCCTCTCTCCTCGATTACCTGAGCTTTCTCTATCCGTTAGCGGCTTTAGCGCACATCTTAGCTTTCGTCAAATTCATCGACGACTGCCTTCTTCCACTTGGACACCCTTTGAGGTGAAGTCGTGAAGGGCGAGTGCTAACACACAGTATTTTCCCAAATCCAATGGAAAATATTGTCCCCGCATTCGAGTCAGCCATTGTTATACTAGATTCACGGAAGCGTAAGCAAATCAGTATAGAACATCAGATAAAGTTGAAATTGAATTGTGTTCGACAAACATTCAACCATGGACCAAAAGCTAAGCACGTCCTAGGTCGCAGATCTAACCTCCCAAATTAAAAAGGAATTCCATAGTGCCTTCCAATTTTAACAATTTCAATTTAGGTCTAAGCAAATAGCCACAAAAATTCCTGCCCACAGAATTTTGGATTACTCAAATTATAAACTATAAACCTACGGTAATAAGTGAATTAAAGAGAGGGGAAATGGCTTGAAGGGTGAATTATGGAGAGAGTGGGATTAATGGGGAAAAATTGAAGAGAAATTGAGATTTGGGGGAAACATGGGAATTAGGTTGAATTTGGGGAAATTTTCTGTAAATCGACATGAGTGAGGAATGACACTACTACAAAACATGCCATAGACGTCGGTTTTTTTTTATAATAGACGTCGGATATCATACCGACGTTAAGTTGGCTGACATCTATTAAAAACAGATAGACATGGGTTTTTAGTCCCATGTGTATCACTTTTATAGACATGGGATTTATATAGAAATCCGACGTCTATACTAAACTTATACATCGGATGTACTTAAAAAACCCATGTCTATTCGAAGAATAGACGTCAGACTTTCTTGAAGTCCCATGTATATTACTAACTATAGACATCAGTCTTTTAAAAATCCCATGTCTATCATTACTATAGATATCAGACTTTGCTGAAAACCGACATGTATGTTAGCTATATAGACGTGGGTTTGTACAAAAAATCCATGTCTAAATATGCAAATTTTTTTTTTTTGGTAGAACCTGAACCGTATTTCTACCAGGGCAATATACATAAAGCCCACAACAAATACGTAAGCATGTTCAAAGACAACCAAATTTCATTCAATCTGAATTCAAGTTCCTTAACATAAGTCATCCATACATATGTCTTTCCAAAGCTAGAGATTCATGTACCACTAGAAGTTTACAATACTATTAGTGTCGGCCCCAACCGAGCTTATCAAACAAAGAACTTAAATATTGTCGTGCCCGATTTACGCCCAACTAAACATTAAGATAATAGTTTGCCCATAAATCTCGAACCTCGTCAATTTCTTCTTGAGACTATGGCGTTATAGGTCTGGAACCAACCTTAGGCAAGCTTTCACGGACTTCAGCAACCATCCACCTGGGCGTAATAAAAGATTAGTAAATACAAGAGTTGAGACAAGCAGTTGAAATCTGCACAGTTCTGTTATATGAAACTCAAACAGTTCGTGATACATTGCACCTCGTAGTAGAGGAATAAGTAGGCAGAGATTGAGATGAAGGGTTACTCAGTACTTCCTAAAAGAAAATAAGAATAGGAAAAGAAAGTTATGAAAGTACCTATAGTCAAAGTCCGGAAAGAAACGATGAAGAGTGTTTACAAGAAACTCCACAGTTGCATAATCCGCAGCCGCAGTATCAGTCATGTGAGTATGTTGAACCTGGATTTAACACATAAGAATGGATATCTTAAAAACATAAGGCAAGAAGCCTTCGAAATCAACTTAGGTCACTGAAACATCCAAATTGATAATATGTCATCTGTTTGAAGTATCTTTTACCTTAACATCAACTTTCTGGCCATTTTGTAAGTGTGCAACATGAACCTAAGTAAGGGAAGCACTTGCTACGAGTACGGTCAATCTTACTGAAGATCTGCATATAACAGGCTACAAATTAGTTGGAAATGTTGCGTAACAATCATGAACACTACAATGATGCATGTTTTACTAAGGAAGAAAAAAATAAAACTTAAGAGTGACAGAATTTTAATTAGAAATTCTCCTCCTTCCACCTCTTGTGTTTTATTCCCTCTCCCATCAGCCTCCAATTTTTCCCTCTTCCTCCTTTGCCTTTGTCTATCTTCTCCCAAAACAATTTAAAAAAAAAAATGTTCTGACTGCAGGACCTTAGCAATCAAGGACTCCAAGAAATCAAACTTTATCCAGATAAGCTTGTCTCAGTAGTATTTGTAAAGCAGCTGAAATTCTGATCAGTGGGAGGGGGCTAAGTTTGATGGTTGTATAAAGTCCAAATTCTCCCAGTCACAAGGATAAGATTGGAGCTTTGATATAATTGAGTCTACTACTATACTAAGACATTTCTTACGTTCCATTTTACATGCATTTCACATCTGTGAAAAGTGTCCACAAGTAAAATCCTACACAATACTATTTAGAAAAGAATACTAAATACTTGTACAACAAAAACCATCACAATTACTTTTACCCTCCATCCTTGTCTTTTCATCTGGATATTTTTTTGAATGGCTCATATGGGTAGTTTTTCCTCTTTAGATTTAAAATTCAATATCAAACACCGACAATATAAATAAACTAGTAAATGGGATCTTTGCTCAGCAGGACAGTTTTCTGTCAGGTCAGGTACAGTCAAGACTAAAAAGTAATTCTGCTTAAAAAAACAGAATACGATTAAATCAAGTTTAAAGCTGTTTTGTTACACACTAAAGTAATCAGCTCCAAGAATATGCATGTCTCACTGCCGAGGTGATGCAACCATACAGGTATAGAAGCTCATCACTTTTGATTTGCATTTTCATTTGGAAACCAAGATTTTAGTGAGTACAGACCGGTTTAAGGACTAATCAATCACCCTAATTTAGAAGATTAAGTCCTAAGCAAATGAGCATGATCAGAAATAATAAGGGGCATTGGAGCATATATTATAAGGGTACTAACACCAAAAGAGGGATACAAGCAGCCACGGTGAAGAAACAGCGGCAAGCCAAGATTCCTAACTTAATTTGAACCAACAATCACCAGCACAAGCCAATATGAAAGGATTAACATGTACTACTCTACGAATCCTGGCTCAGCCTCCCACATCAGCGACATTTGTAGTTGTGAGTTATTCATAGGTACAAAATTTCATTGAACAATCACTTATAGAAGACACCTTCTACTCAGCAACAATCATAAGAAATAGCCAACTCACCAACAATATATGAAACAACACAATTGATTCGCAATTAAACACAGCAAACACATCTTAAAAGATAAGGGAAAAAAAAAGAGAAGGGAAGAACCTTGGCCCCGGCTATGATTGGAAACATGTGATCCTTCCACCAGGTTAGAGAGTTCCTTCAACCAATGCCCAATTCGAATTTTGGAAGGAAAAAAGAATATGAGAAGGGTGATTAAAACAAACCCAACAAATTAATCGATCGTTTAAGAAGGAGATCGAAACATACCTAATCACCAATTTCACAGATTAAATCCAGCAACCTAGCAAAATTCCACCCAAATTAAGGCAAAAAACCTAGAAAATTCTGAAATAAACAACAGATAATCAATTCAAATCAATCCCACATGCACCATTTCAAAAATAGCATCTATATAACTCAAAAGAACAGAACTTCCCAACCAAATGACCCCAAATTCGCAGAAAAATGGTTCAAACTCAATCGAACAAAACCAAGAATCAAAGTTCTTGCACATATTCAGTATAATTCAATTTTTAATCAAACCGGAAAAGTCAGGATTAGCATCTTTTAACAACTTTCTTGCATCTTTAACTATGCGCGTATACCTGCGCTCCCCATTCCAATGTTACTCTCTTTAGAATAACACCAAAATCTCCCAAGTCACCTAATCTCAGCTACTTACTATCAAAAGGCTACCTCTCAACCTACTCATCCAATCATCAAGAAACCATCAACATGACTACATTTCGCATTCGTCTACAACTAAACGCTTTCTTGCATTACTAACTAAATCGTCACGAATCATCGACAAAACATCAATAATCAACGTGACTACATTTCGCCTCCTTCGCCTTCTACACTCTGTCTTGCATTACTAACTGAATCGTCACGAATCTTCTCCTCCAATCTTCTTTCACCCACATTACACAAATTTCACTCAGCTCAATCCAAATACATCAATTCGAACTAATAACCAAACCGAAGCATAACATAACATAACATAACATAACATAAAAGAAAATCGTATAACATTAAAAATTGAATTATATCAAACCGGAAAAGTCAGGATAGTTATAACCTGATTGGGGAGCGCAGGTTGCCGGAGACCGGTGGCGGGGCGCGGCGATGTGAGAAGATGATGAGCAAGTCGCGGCGTGGAAAGACAAAGAGATAAGGTGGTCATTTGAGGCCGCCATTGTTGTCAGTTAAACTGGGCGCACTAGCGGCAAGGTAAAGGTGGGGAAGGGGGGTGTTTATAGAGAAAGGGGGAGGGGGTATGTCGTAAGGTTGGAGAGAGAAAATAGGGTTTTTATTTTTTATGAGGATGGAAGGTGGTGGTCATTTGAGGCCAAGAGATCTAAATATCGGATAAGGTGATCAAAGATAAAGAGATAAGGTTTTTCTTTCATTTCCACGACAGATTTTAAAAAAAAAAAAAAAAAAATTATAAAAAGACATGGGTTTTTAATGAAAGCTCATGTCTATATACTTCTAATAGACATGGGTTTTCAAAAACCAACCATGTCTATTATTACACGTGGGTTTTAAATATAAAACCCATGTCTATTCTTTACCCATTGTTGAGTTTTTCTTAATAGACATCAGTTTTTCGTATATCCCATGTCTATTCACTCATGTCTATAATGAATTTTGTAGTAGTGTGAGGACTGAGGGAAGCAAGTCAACTAACGGTCAAGTCCTTTAATATAAACGGAAATCGTAATTAGGTAGTTTTTGTAACAAACCTAAATTTTGACCAAATTTAATTATACAAAAATTTGGATTTTTATGCCGCAATTGACTACTGAGTCAACTGAAAGGCTAAAACACTGATAAAATTTAAACCAACTTATTTACATAAATGATAACGAGTTGACAGCGGAAGACTGAAGTCAAATTTATAAAACCTAATCCCAATTGAAATGACAAGTACAACTGATTAAAGTGACTCAACCGTAGTATCATATATTCCAAGCTAGCCCAATGATATGCACAAACGCCCATGCAACAATTCAGTTCAAGTAGACATGCCAACTGCATCATTAGAGAATGATACAGGCCCCAAAATAGGGTAGGGACAAACCCAAACATAGAAGGTCAGCAAAGGATGAGTAAGAATTCACAAGCATACAGAATAATAAGGACAACAAGATACGTGCCTTCACGGCGCGTAGCTAATCAAGCAACCCTTAAACCAATTAAAGAAAGCCAAGTATAGGATCGTAATGAAAGACCAATGCCAAGATTCAAACATTTTAGTATCTCAACAATAACCCGCTACTAAAGCTCCGAACCTCCCTATAGACCCGAGTGTGCGCACCCCTCACTAGAGGGCCAGTATGATGTAACCCTTTTAGGAGGAAGTCTAGTAGGCGACTGGCAGCTAGCCCAGCCTATAATTCCACCTTGAACAGAGGTATTTTAGTATCTCCCCGACTGACCAGTGGTCACGCCTGCTCTAGCAGATTGTGATGTAACATTATTCAACAAGGTCATTTCATCCGTCTTAGATACATTATTTCATTCAAAGAATCAAGCTCATATGACAACGTAGGCTTGAGCCGAATATCAAACAAAGACAAGTACCAAGAGTGAATACATAAAAGAGGGGTCGAACCCCTTCTCATTTGTTTGAACTTCAACAATCCGACTTTATAAATCTTTGAAACGATAAAAGTATATATGAATTGCAATATAAATGTACTTCTGGCACCCTGTGCTTCCAAAATAGGATCGGTTTTAGTTCCGACACTACACACAAACTTCTAAAATTGGGTAAATGAGATTGTGTAAATTGAGAATGGCCTTGTAACTTGTGGTATTAAACCTCATATTTGTTAGAAAAAGCTCCTCAATTGATACAATGGTACAATCACAATTTTGTTCTGGGTTTAGGTAAGAGATTACTTAGCGACTAAGAAAACGGTTCTTCACGATTAAGAAAGTTATCGAAACGACATTGGATTGAGAATGTAATCGAACATTCCATATGTAAGACCTCCTCAATAAAATTAATGGTATGATCTATTCCGTAACAGAGATCACTAATGGATAACAAAACAAATATTCACCCTTAAAATCCGAAAATCACTATATAAATTCCCAAAAATAAACCGTAAAATCCTAAATTCAATATAATTAGTAACACCCAAATTAGATAAATTCCCAAAAAGTACGGGGTGTTACAGTTTTTCGCAAACATTTTTGTTTTTAAGGTAGTCTTTCACAAAAATTATTATAAAAGGTAGGGTTTCGCAAAATCGGGACTTTTAAAGGTAGGGTTTCGCAAAAAAAAACCCTTAAATTATTGATATGAATCACATTACCTTAATCAAAATTAATGACACGACATGGTTTGCTACAGACTGATTTATTAGAAATGAATTTCATATACATATAGTGTTCGAATTTTGATCAATATAGATTGATACGTATAATTCAAGTGTACATAACGCATGTACAACACTGACTATTAGCCAATGTGAAATGCAGGGGACCAAGTGTGACAATGATGGTACTGTCATGGGTAGTGACCTTATACACATTATGGAAAATGGTGGAGATGCACGCACTAGTAGGAAAACGTAAAGTGGCGTCCCCCCATTCGCGTCGGTTATTCAAGAACTGACGCCAAAAGTAACTTTAGGCGTCGGTTGTAAATTACATTTACAACTGACGCTTAAAGTCACTATAATTCGTGCGCGTCTTTACCTTCCACTTTTAAAGTCGGTTGTTTGGATAACCGACGCCAAAAGTGGGTCATTTGGCGTCAGTTGTCACATAGAAACGACGCCTTAAAAAATTACATTGCCCAGCTATCTTTTTTATCCTTATTTTACTTTCCCTCATTTCCTCCTCCTCTGAGTCCTCTCTCTCTCTCTCTCTCTCTCTCTTTTGTCCTCCGCATCTCCGTGTAAGTTCTTGCCCACCACGACGCGACAAAAAGTCCGCACATGGAACATTAACAATGAAGTATGAGTTTATTTTGGATATGATTCATCCTTAAATATTGAATTCATCATTTTTCTCTATTTATTTTTTTTATTCTATCTATTTCATGTTTAATTTGAATCTTGTTTGTTTGTTATGGTTTCGATTGGTATGGTTTTCGTTCGTTATGTTACAATTTCTAGGGTTCTCGTTTATTTTGATTCGATCTCTAGGGTTTTTCTTTGTGTTCGTTAATCTGGATTCCATTTTAGGGGGTTTGTTTATTTTGATTCAATTTCTAGGATTTTTCTTTGTGTTCGTTTACATGTATGCAGTTTTCGGGGTTTTTTTTTTTTGTTTTTGTTCAAAGAGTAGTTGATCCCCTTTCTCTCTCCACTTGCCCCAAATCTTCTTCTTCTCGAACCCTAACTCGTCTGCTTGATTTTTAGGGTTTCCAATTTCGTCATCGCCCTCTTTCCCTAATTGAGGGTGTTTGCTGCTAATCTGGGGGGTTTCCTGCGATCCCCTTGCACAAGGTAAGATTAATTTGTTGCTTAATTTTTCCCCAAATTTTTTTTACTGCTTATTTGTTGCTCTTTAGTGCTTAGTTAATAAAAGTTTTAATCTTTAGTTCCTTTTTTTTTACTGCTTATTTTTTTTTCATGTGCTGCATATGGCTTTGTCTTGTGTGTATGAAATGAAAACACATCGAACAGCTATTATAGGCTTTTTAAGTTTCTTGATACTAAAACTTTGTTTATCGTTTCATGTATATGACATAGGCATGAATGCCTTTGACTTGCCAGTGGTGTATGTCCTATTCCTGCCTTCTTTCTTACATAAGGGATGAGCCTTTTACTTTGGAATTCTATTTCTCTTTTATTGGTAAATTTTACTAGTTTTTGTATAGAACTGATTGCAAATTGGGTCGGGGATAAAGAAACAATTTTCAGAAGTCTAGTTTTACTCGTCATTGCTTTTTGCTGTAGACTTACGCTCTACCATTACTCTTACACTCTGTGTTTTGCTGACATATTAAGGTGGCATGAGAATTTGGAAAGCTCATCTGCAGTAATCATGGAGCGTGGGTGGATTCTGAGCCGAAATGTTCGATAATTCTAGTTAGTGCTTTTGTTACTTTGAATTATGGAAACCAAAGGAACATAACTTGTCTTGGTCATTCCAATCTTTTGCGTGGTGCCCCCCCCCCCCCCCCCTTGATTTACTTTTCTTGTGAGCAGCTTACACTTTGGTTTCCTGGTCTTCCAGCTTTTGTTCTTTACAACTTTGGCATTGGCCTAGAAGTTGCGTCGTCTCTCTGCCCATTTCAAATGTCTGACCTTGGAAATTTTTTAAAGGTATCATGCCCATTTCAAGATGACTGTTAAAAACATGCATTATTATAGACCCATTGGCGTCCATGCATTACATTAACAGAGTGTCTGACCTTATTATTTGACCTACTTGTCCTTATGTAGGCTAATTTTATGCCACTGATAATTTAAAAATTCTATGTGGTTTTGCTACGATTCGAAAAAAAAATAAATTTGCGTGATTGGATGTTGTGGTCATCTTATTTATGTTGTCAGTTGGTTTTATTGCGATTCAGTCTACTATGGTAAATATGCAGCAGTTTGCAGATTTCGATACTTCAATAGTTTGATCCCTTTATGGTTAGCAGTTAGAGTTTAGCACTGATCTACATTTTTAATGGTCAGAGTAAGATAAAATTTATCTGTTGTAATTTCAGGTAAAGAAGGTTTTTGGAGCTTCGCTATGGGCCGGGTACGCTTATCGTCTTCGACAGCATTTCAAATGTGAAGATTCCTCTTGTTGCGGCTCGGTATCAAACTCCCTAGTTTAGAGCGAATAGTGTGTAATATCATCTTTAACGGGAAACTTTGTAGTCGATATGTCAAATGTATGATTATTTTCAATTTTAGGTTAATAAATCATGTTTTTAACCGTCATCTTGCCTATATGGGTTTCAGCGGAACAAAACAAAGATGCAGGTCAACAGTTTTAGTAAATTTTTTTTTTTTTAATTTTTGCTAATGACATATGGCGTCGGTTGTTAGAAGGCAACTGATGCCTTATGTCTCCTCAATATAAGACAAATTTCTTATGAGGTCAGACTATTGGCGTCGGTTTTAACATACAACCGATGCCTTATGTGGACTAAAGGTGTCGGTTGTTATATAACAGCCGATGCCTAAAGTGCACTTTTGGCATCGGTTGCAATACAACAACCGATACCTTAGGTACACTTTAGGCGTCGTTTTTTTTACCGACGCCTTAAGTACTTGACTTATCGCGTCCCCCCATTCCGAGTCGACGGAGAACCGACGCCTAAAGCCTTTTGTGACCGATGCCACTTCACCATTTTCTACTAGTGACGAGATGGTGCCGGGCAAGAGGTTCGATCGATATCACGAGCTCGGACAGCATGCTTTCGGGGAGAAGCTAGGGTTGTGGCTAGTGGTGCCGCAACTGCTGATCGTTGATTGTTGGTACAGACATTGTGTATATGGTCACAGGAGGAAAGTCACTTAAGAGAATCCATGAGTTGGTTTGCCAATGTTGCAAGCCTATTAAACTTACTTTTTGGATTATGATCTTTTCTTCTGTCATTTTCTTATCTCACATCTTCCTAATTTCTATTCCATGTCCATAATCTCCTCGGCTCAGCTGTTATGTTTCTAAGGTAATTGCGTATCTACGTAAGTCGTAACATACGTCGATTTCATTCGATTCGAGATTTCTACAAATTTTTGTGTACACCTTTTGTCACGAGATATCTATATGTGTCACATGTATTAACAAGTGATCTATGAACCTAATGACTGTGTAGAATCAATATTGGTAAATCTATATATGTCATAATGTCACGTGTACTCATTTAAGCCATATGCGCTAGTCTTTAGACATTGGGATAATATTTTTATTATATCATCATGGTGCAGTTATTCTACAATTGTGTGGGTGGCATTACTAGTGAGGGGATACAAGAAAATGTGGACTACTCTGATCTCCTCGAGGTGAAACCTCGTCAGCAAGAAAAATGAACTTTTTCACAGCATTAGGGGACACTGCGTTTGCCTTCGCGGCTCACAATGTCGTGTTGGAAATCCAAGCAACTATCCCTTCCACGCCCGAGAAGCCGTCCAAGGGGCCGATGTGGAAGGGTGTCGTCTTTGCCTACATTTTTGTTACTCTTTGTTACTTCCCTGTTGCTTGGATTGGGTTCCTAATGTTTGGGAACTCTGTTGAAGATAACATTCTCAATAGCTTGGAGAAGCCTACTTCGCTTATTGTTAGTTACTGCGAATACTTTTTGTTATTATTCATGTCATTAGAAGTTATTCGGTAAAAGTTCCTTGATTTTCTATCTACTAAATAAAGTTGTCATATCTTTCAAATAATTTTGGCTTCAATCTCACACTTCGACTTTTTGATATAAACTCATTTTATGAAAATAATTTGTGAAATGACTTCTCACTGATTGACAACTTTAAACTTATGGTATAGTTTGTGGTTTATTGGTAGCTCGTTGCACTTAAACTTTCCCGTGATACGGATTAGTTGCGAGTATCGAATAATACATGTGGAAATTATGTGTCGTGTGGTTATTTGCTATGCTAGTGTTTGACATGGTGGAGACATTTTTG
Source organism: Spergularia bocconei (assembly GCA_963457585.1). Classification (NCBI taxonomy): domain Eukaryota; kingdom Viridiplantae; phylum Streptophyta; class Magnoliopsida; order Caryophyllales; family Caryophyllaceae; genus Spergularia; species Spergularia bocconei. Next base: position 5,887,435 of record OY734958.1, read on the forward strand.
GTGAAGAAGATGAATTTCGAACTTTCAATCACCCTTCGATTCATCACTCGCAACACATATGTTGGTATGCATTCACAAAGAATTAACAATATCGTATGACCTTAAAAAAAAAAAAAACAATATCGTACGTCTTTAACTTCACATAATCCGGTATTTGAATAATAATCCAAATTTTCATGATTTTTGTATTAATCAGCTTTCACAATGTTCATTGGGATTACCTTCCCCTTCTTTGGTGGCCTTCTTGGGTTCTTCAGAGGATTTGCTATCGCCCCAACAACCTACTACGTAAGTCCTGTTACCCATATTTCCTTCAAAACGTCTATTTTAACAAGTTTTAAATAACACTGTCCTATATATAGTACATTTAAATGTACAACTACCTCGAATAGCCACCAATCGCCCCAAACAACCACGGGAATCGAGGATTTTCTATCCTGTCACCTACACTATGCAATCTCACCGTACCTCCTTATATCATCAAGAGAGACCTACCCAGATACGACCTTCAACGCACCCTTCTTATTGCAACACCGGTACAGTAGCATACTCCACTCATTTTTCCTAAGCGCCCTCTTGGGTTTTCACCTTGCCTCTCGTTAACTTTTTAATGCTCACCGGCTTACTTTCTTCCCTCATGTCTTTTCTTTTGTTTTTTTTTTGTGTAAAAATTGTTGATCTTTATTCATCCATTACGGGAAATAAAAATCAGAATTTACAAAAAAACAAGTGACCCCTAAACTCTCCTCCTAATTGCCATTAAGACAATCCACATTTTCATTTTGCATACATTCTTTGGATAAACCTAAGAGCCTAATGCTAACAACATCTTGGATCTTCCTCACAACTTGCTCCTCAGATTGCTCCTTGTCTCCGAAAGTCCTTGCATTTCTTTCACTCCAAATGCTATACATTGTTGTTGTTAGACTTGCGCAGTACCAGTCGAAATGCAGTGATTCTTTCTCCTTCTACTTGCACTCCATTTGAGCTCATTAGTTAATCCCATTGCTCTTCTGCTCATTCATATCCAATCCAATATTTTTTGCCAAACCCTTCTTGCATATGCACAAACAAAGAAAAGGTGATCATTGCTCTCCAGATTGTTCTTGCACAAGCAACATTTTTGAGCAGTAAATCTATGTCTGGGCATGTTTGTGTTGTTCTACACAATCCTACTCCATCTGTGCTTCCTCATTTTATCCCTGAAATAATCATAAGCTTTCTTCACCCTATACTTACATCCTTTTTCCCAAGTCTTCACCATTTTCAGCATTTTCCCAACTTCCTGTTCTTTGCAGCAAATCATCTCTTACTTTAAGAGCACCTTTCCAGCTTTCAGAGTCTCCTTCTCTACCTTTTACTTCCCAAATGTTACTTTTCTGCAGGTAGTATGCTTGAACCCATTGCAACCATAGACCATCCTGCTTGGTTATAGTTTTCCACAACCATTTAGCCATTAGGGCTCTATTCCAAGCAAGAATCTCTTTAATCCCAATGCCACCTTCTGTTTTTGGTGAACACATCGTCCCTTTCCAGCTTTTGAATGTAAATTTCCTACTACCTTCTTCAATATTCCACATGTACCTTCTGCTACATCTTTCAATCATTTGAACTATGTTTTGAGGAAGGATAAACCCTGAACTCTAGAAGTTTACTATTCCAAAAATGATCGAGTTAATCAATTCCACTTTCCAAGCATAAGACAGGAAGTTGGCAGACCAATTGCTGATGTTGCTTTTTATCTTACTCACCAAAGGTGTGCACATATCTGCTAGCAGCCTGCTGGGATTCAAAGGGAGCCCTAGGTATCCGAAAGGGAACTCTCCCTGTGAGTATCCAATAGTATTTAGAATTTGAGCTTTCTTAATACTTGAGACTCCTCCCAAATATATGTCAGTTTTGGCAGAATTTGCCACCAAGCCTGAAATTTTGCAAATTTATCAAGGCTGGCTGCTAACACTGAGGGCACATCTCCTCTTGTAAATATCATGAGGTCATCTGCAAACACCATATGGGTGAGCTTCACTCTACCACATTTTGGATGGTATGAAAACTGAGGATCTTTTGGCATTTCCCTTAGGTGTTTAGACAACACCTCCATACTCACCACAAATAGATAAGGAGATAGAGGATCTCCCCGTCTAACTCCAGTTTGACCCTTAAAGAACCCTGCTGCAGCTCCATTTACCTTCATACGGAACCAAGTTGAGCTAATGCACTCCATTATCCAATTCACAAATTGTTCTAGGAAGTCCATAGCAGTCAACATAGCTCTTATGAACTTCCAATTGAGGGAATCGAAGGCCTTTCTTATATCAAATTTTATCTGACATCTCGGTGAGATGTTCTTCCTCTTATAGCCCTTAATGAGACCTTGTGAGACCATGATGTTCTCAAAGATACTCTTGTCCCGCACAAAAGCTATTTGTTCCTTGCCAATCAGCTCAGGTAAGACTCTCTTCAACCTATTAGCCAAAATCTTGCTTATGACCTTATAAACAGTTGTGCAACAGGAAATGGGTCTGTATTCAGTAACTGATAATGCATTTTCCTTCGTTGGAATGAGGGCTATATCAGTTGTAACACCCCATATTTTTGGGACTTCTAATTATTAAGGATTGTCGAGAAGTATTCATTTTGAGGTTACTAAATTCTATTTTGGGAAGTTTAGAGTTACTTTCCTTTTTGGGTCGTTTTCCTAATCGGGTAACCTAATTAGTAATTTACCGAAACCCTCTTATTATTCCCTCACCTTTTACTATATAAAAACAAAAACAAAAAGAACCCGACCCTTCCCCATCAAACGCCGCGCAAGAGAAGCAGGAGAAAGATAAAGAAAAGAAAAAGAGAAGAGAAGAAGTGGAGAAGAGCCGTGCGCACACCCGAGCCGCGAACCACCACCGCCGGCCGCCCTTACCGCCGCCTCCCCTTGCTCTCTCTCTTGGTTTTCACACCAGGAGTTGTAAGTTTAACCCTCCTTTCTCCCATGATTTAATTTAGGGCTTTCTCTGTATTCATGTTAATTGGAGTTAAAACATGAGTTTGATGATGGTTGTTGTGCATTAGGATTGTAGTTATGATTAATTATGATTTTGATGCATGAAATATTAGGTTTTAGAATTAGGGTTCTATTAATTGATGTTATGATGAATCTATAGCGATTTATGAGTGGAATCACCCCCAGTATCCTTCTGTTGTTGCGCACTCTTAGAGTAAACCTCCACATAATGGAGAGCCAAAGAATGAGCAATCAAAGAGATCATTCCCCCCCATAGGAATGTCACCTGCATTCTTATCCTGAGCTTCTCCACTAGTCTTCAAAAACAAATTTAACCAATCGGGAATATCCGGCCTAGACAGAAGAAACATCAGTAGAGCAAATCCGAGCTCTTAAGCTTGGTGCCTTCACCTTGCCCAAAGAATGACATGGAAAGAAATCTAACTATAAGGCGTACAACTGGAAGGGGTATCCATGTGGTATTCATCCCACTAATGTCGTGATTATACAGACCTCTCCAGAATTGATTCAAGCCCGTCTCATCTAACTCCACAAAATCACCATCGGGGGGCGCAATACCAAGTACCATCCGCAAGCGATCATACGTGACACAATAAAACTCGTCATTCAGCTTAAAGCTCACTGAGGGCTCTCCTGCCCTACTCTTGGTCAACTGAAAAGTGGAGAGTAACTCTAGAGTCCAACTATTCACCGTACCTTGCGCCTTACCATACAACTCTCCCAATCCCATTTTACTCATCATCCCTTTCATAGTTTCATGCAAACCCAAGTCCCTGAGAGTAATAATGTCAAGGAAAGGGGTGGTCTTGATAGCACGATTACGCAATAAATACCAAGTCTTTTTCTCATTGGACGTGATATGAGTAAGACCCCTATATGGGCGAGTAGCTGGATCGGGGACGGGTGCGGATGAATAGTCTTGGCATCACTACATTGTCGCTTATTAACCATGATGACGAGCACATACGACAAACACTAACCAATGCAACACACATCAATAGCAACAAACAACCCCCAAGTAGCAACAAACACCAACACTAACAGCTAACAAGGTGTCTACCACACAACAATAGCAACAATAGCTACACTAGCTCCAACCACAACACAATACTACTCACAATTCACAACAACAACAACAATACTTCTAATGATTATCAACTACACACCAAATAATAATCAAAATGAATTTGGTAATTTCGAAATTATACCTCGTAACAGCAATTAAGCATCCAAAATCCACTCAAAGCTCCAAGTTGTTGATAAAAACGAGCACCCACTTCAATTGCACACCAGAATTGCCACCCCCAACCATCCAATTGCACCAATTAGCTTGAAAATCAAAACCCCCCCAATTTCTAGGGTTTATGTTGCTTTTGGTGATTTGGGTTGAATACTGAGCACAATGGGGTAGTAGTGAGATGGGGAAGAAGTATGTGTGGAGATCGATTTTGGGGGGATGATGAGATGGAGAAAAGAAGATGGGAGGGAGAAGGATTTTCCTAAGGGGGGGTTCTTTTTCTCTGTTTTATGGGTGAGGTCGGGAAAGGGGTGAAGAAAAGAGTAGGCGAGAAAAAGGAAAGAAATACCGTATCCTCTTCGTGTTTTGCCAAGGACCGTGCGGCAATTAGTCGCGGACCGCAGTGGGTCTGCCGCGGAGCGCGCCACAAGTTAGCGCGGTCCGCGGGTGTCTTTTTTTCTCTTTGTGTCTTTCGCGGTCCGCTTGTCCTCGCTCGCGGATCACCTTGAAGGGCCTGCCTTTACCACTTCCGTGCCTCCAAGTTGTTTTGATTTGTTTTCTTTGAATTTTCACCTAAACATAAAAACACACATAAAACCATACAGTACAAATTGAAAAATAAAAACAAAAACCAAGTTTGCAAAATGAAAAGAAAAGTGCTTGGGTTGCCTCCCAAGAAGCGCTTTTGTTTAACGTTGTTCGCTCAACGCATTTTCCTCACTTAGCTCGAATTTCATAAAACCGGTCTTCAAGCTCCAAAAACTCCACGGTTTGAACCTCAAATCCCTCATAATAGGGCTTCAATCATTGACCACTTTGCCTTGAAAACTTTATCCGAATCAAGACTTCGGATTTCCACCGCCCCATGAGGTAAAAACTTGAGTCACTACGAAATGACCCATCCAACGCGATCACAATTTCACAGGAAATAACCGTATGCAAGATTGAAATAGGAGGACCTTATCACTAGCATTGAAATTATTGCTAATGATCATCTTATCATGCCATGCCTTGGTTCTCTCCTTATACAACACAGCATTCTCATAATATTCGAGTCAGATCTCCTCTCACTCATGTAGCTGCAACTTCCTATGCTGCCCCACGGCATCCATATTCATGTTAGAAGCCTTCATCGCACCGCCCAGTAAGCCTTGTGCTCAGTCTCCACAGGAAGATGACACGGCTTACCAAACACAAGACGGCACGGTGACATACCGATAGGAGTATTATAAGCTTTACGATATGCCCACAATACGCCCAGTAAGCCTTGTGCTCCGTCTCCACGGGAAGAGCTTTTCCTGCTGAGTTGTTGTATGGGCAGCATACATAGGCTTGCCTATCTTGCTACCTATTTTACTCAACGCATTTTCACTCCAAAGCCATGTGTCAAGGTCAGGCAACAGAATCCACACAGGAATGCAAGTAATGCTATCTAATTCCTGAAAAGTTGCTGGGTTCCATGGTTTGAGGATAAGAGGATTTCCTCCAAAATTCTATGGCCCTGCTTTCATCACCTCATTCAGATCATTTTCACTATGTAATTTGAAAGTAAACCACCCTCGTCAAAGATAATTAACCACAGGTTTCCCCATGGAATATGAATTCTTATTAACATAATCAGTTAAGTCCTCGACAGAATTAGTTAATTAAGTCCTTGACAGAGGGTTTAGACCCAATAACATTTCCAATCAAAGTGTTTCTCCATTTCTCAATTTCATCCTCCACATCACATTCCTCAATCGTGATTTCATTCTCCTTACTACAGTTTTCATCAAAAAACAGTTTCATTCCCATCTTCGAATTTCCTGCAATTGATTTTCAGCTTGGGCTCAATTTTTCGCCATTGTTAACTTCCTTCTCACTACTTGTCTTAGTACCCACCCCTAAATTCTCAGGCTGCGAGTATCAGTAATTCCATTACGAGTAATAGATTTCTTACCAGCTTTTGTGAGAGCCGAATTGAGAGCATCAGCAAATAGCAGAGGATGCGCGTTTTGAGCTAGCTGGGTTTGTGTTATTTGCTCCGATTCTACATCGTTTCCCTCAATTCCAGTACCATTCTCTTCCTCGTGAGCTGGGTCGTCTGTTGATGTTGTTTGTTTTTTCGGCCACCCTGGTCTACGGCCGTTTGCCATGAACCTAGAGTTGTGTTTATGTGTCCTTACAGTCCAGAGGAGAAGCTCTCCTATTTCATGACTTATATGATCGTAAATCTTTACCACGAGAGAGATTTTAGATTTTGAAAGGTAACTTTCATTCTAATTGAATTACAAATATCTCACATGTATTCGAAATGGGATTTTAAGTTTTGAGATGTGACTTTACATCTAATTACATTTCAAATATCGGAAGGGTGTCCGAAATGAGATTTTAAGGGCCTGTTTGGTATCGTTTTCTATTTTCAGTTTTCAGTTTTTTTTTTAAACCAAAGTCCCGTTTTTAAAAACCAGAAAAGAGTGGTTTTCAGTTCTCAATTGTCAGTTTTCATTTTCTTTTTTGAAATAAACGGACATTCATTAATATAGTCGCCAAACGGCACTTACATCACGAATTATAACGAGACAAACATTATCAAATAAATCTAATCGACACAATTCTTCCCTAATTAACATAATTGAACCCTTGCACGTCGACATCTTTGCGTCTTTCATCGGCATCGGAGATCTATGTAACTCGAAGAAGAAAAGGCAACCGACGTAATTAATGGTATTTGATCCCGTCAGCATCCATCGCAGCGCCATTTTCTATATGACTATTATAGACCCAAACAATTTAAACGCAAAAAATCAAAAACTGAAAACGGCAGTGATGCCGAACGGGCCCTAAGTTTTAGATAAAATTTCGTTTTACATAATTTTTACATTTAAACATGAATAGTTCGGGTGCACGGGCCATCAAACTAGTTTATACTCGTACTAGTTTGCGTGCCCGTGCCGCGCACGGGCTCCCTATTTGTATTAATAATACTTGTTTCACAAAAAAAATCGTTGTTAGATAATTACATTGTATACATAAATGTCACATGTTGAACATTATTTAACGTATGAATAAAATATAGTTTGGCTATGACTTTATAAGTGTCAGATATCACTTGAATAGTACTGGATATCCCTTATAAAAATGTTGATTACTACCACCTCAATAAAATTAAAGATGACGTTTTGATCGAGATGAGCGTTTGATTTACAAATATTAGAAGAAATATTCATAAAAATTAAATAATGAAATGCACATCGTGGGATTCGTATCAAAAAGTACTTTCACATATAATAAATTATGAAAAATTATGAAAAATACAATTTCATGCATACCTGACATGACACAAATTAAACTCAATATAATCCCAACCTCCTCTAACCATACGTGAAATTGATCCGACCCTCCTAATTTCCAACTCTATTGTCATTAATCATTTATTGTTATTTTTGTTGAAATTACAAAGAAATCTATAACTTAACACATACATAATCATCTTACCAAGAGAAATGTATTCCGCTCAATAATTTACAACATTATGTTTATATAATTTATTGTTCGTCTTTAAAAAAATTAATAAAGTCATTGACTATATACATAATCTTGTTAATAAGTGTCATGTTCCTGATTCTAACTTTTAATCCAAGTTTTTTAAATATAACTCTTTCAACAATAAATTACCACACAAAATAGCAAATAGTGTAAGGACAACTTTATAATCAATAGTAAGAATAATAAATAACTTAAAGACTTATACTCCCTCCAATTGTGATGATGATATTGCATTGTAAAGGTCACGTATTGACCCTTACGTAATGTATGAAAAAATACACTTTAGTTGTGACATTATAAATGTAATTAAACATTTATCAGAGTCTATTATATAGTCATCATTTCAAATTATTATTTAGTCTAGCTAATTGTTTGCATCAAAGGGAACATTATGCGAGAAATCCAAAAACTCGACGTGGTAGAATATGAGTCAACCCAATTCTATTCATGTACTCCTATTCATGATCCAATGCTACATGACAAAATAATGTTTAACTTCAACTCGATTTCGGTTCTTAGAAGAGAATGAAACTTTTGAAAAATATGAAATAATAGTAGTCAAGAAGCCATAAAAAGTTCAAGATAAGAACTTCAATGTATGTCTAAAAACCCAAAAAACATTGAACAAAAGTCGAGATGAAGAGACCAAATAATTTTCAGTAACCAGACCCAATGAGGATCTAAAAAAAACTAACATCACAAAAACTATAATACCCAACTCGATAGCAACCCGTACCGAAACCGACTCGATTCGACATGCCAAGAACTTAATACTCCGTATGACCTAACCCACTCTGGCCATACCTAGAAAATTAAGGGGAAAACTGCACTCATATAAGCAAACGAAACATTTGAAAAATTAGAAACCATAGTAGTCAAGAGAATCCATAAAAAAAAAAAAAAAAAAAAAAAAAAAAAAAAAGAGAAAATAAATCCCGGTGAAACATTTATATCATATTCATTTATTAATTATTTTTCTCTACAAAATTATTACTCTTTGTATAGACATACTTTCTTCACTATACTCTAATATAGAGGAAAAACTTATACTGCTTGAATTCCATTGATTTCTTTATAATGTGCTTTATTTTCAACATATAAGCAATAACATTGCTTAATTTAGTTGAACTTTTTAAAATATAACTCTTTCAGCTCTAAATTAACATACGGAAGAGTCAAAATTTAAAATTATAATAACATATAAGTTGTAAACGGAGAACTTTATGTAGTCACTTTTTATGATAATAATTAAAGTCACATTTGTTGGCATCAAAGGTGCCACGGTCCGAGAAATCTAATAACTCGGCATGACAGAATCTGACTCAACCAAACCCTATTCGTGAACTACTGCTACATAACAGAATAATGTCCAACCCCAAATTGATTCTGATAATAATATGAAACAATGGTACTCAGAAAGGCACAAAAAAAAAGAACAAATTGTAGAGACAAATTTATTAACCATAGCTATATAACAAAATACACCATGGCAAACCCTATTCATGGACCAATTACTAACTCTTTGAATAGACATTTTTCCTTAAGTACTATGGAGTAGTAAATTCTAAACACATTGCTTAAATTTGTTGAATATTTTTGAAATAAAACTCTTTCGACACTTGTACGAAAAAAAATCAATTTGGCAAAATTAGTAATTGGAATAATCACTTGTTAAACTTATAATACCTTAAGACTTATACAGTTATACTTTTCTCCAGTTCTCTAGGATTTGCACATTCTTTTTGGAACTCTTTTTTTTTTTGTAAGAGACGTGATACAAAATGAAAATGTGTTACAAATATTGCGATCATGATTAACAAAATGAAAGGGAATCATATACTTTAATTTGTATAGATTGGAAATCATTTTTCTAAATTGTTAATATTTTCTACGGTTAATAGATTTTATAAAACTTTCCTTTTTCTATTTTAATTAAAATTATCTAAATATTCAACTAATTATAATTTTTAATTGTTTATTAATTTTCAATTGGTATATCATACCCGGGGGTACGTAGCTCTACGTACCCCCCGGTTCATTTAATGGCCCAATGTTAAATCCGGCCCAAAACAAAAACAAAAAGCCTGCATACTATTACTAAACCCTACACTTCCCAGCCCAATCAATGACATTGACAAATTTTACCAATCAACTAAATCAAGCATGAAGTTTCACACAACCATTTTCACCCACCCGCAGCCACCACGCACCACCTGACCACCACCGTCATTTGCGCCGACCACCAAATCACCCGACGAAACCACCACCATTTGAGGCGCGCCTCTCAGGCGACCCCACGGCGGCTTCCTTGAGCTCGCGCCACCACCTCCCCGTCCTCCAAGTCCCTATTTTCTCATTTTCTCTCTCCTCTCTTACTCCCTTCCCCAGCCCCTATCGTCAACCGCCACCGCACGAAAAACGTGAAGGAGTGTGTCCTTCGATCAAGTTGTCAAATAGTTTGGTAATTAATTACGGAGTGAATTAATTCAATTACATTTAGGTAATCATAATGTTTAGGCTAAAAACCTCTTATGTTTTGTTGATCGTTGATCAGCTGCTAAATGTAATTGGACCTACTGGGTCACACACACTAAGTGTGGATCAGGTTAATCAGTCTTTCTATATTTATGAAAATACTAATGGAATAGTATTTTGCATATATGGACTTTCCTAATTAGATTAGAGAAAGTATTTTAAAGGTTTCCTAGCTATGTACCGAGTTTAGGAAATATATGAGTATATATATTTACCTTGGACAAAACTCTTAAGACATCGGATTATCTTAGAGATAATTAACGAATTGGATAGAAACCAAAAAGTGAGCCCTAAGAGGGTCGATGTAGATTGATGAGCATGGAAGAATGGTTCGTTCCATAGTTGTAGCCGACAAGCTCCTAAGGATCTGATCCAGCTGTGTGGATACTGGTAGAGGGGCAACACTTGAGGTCCTGATCTCCTGATGAATTATATCTTATACGGAATTCACGCTACAAGAGGTATGTCAATTTGTGCAGATTCATGTTAATACATGTGAGAGATCTTGGACTGTTTTGATAGTTTTTCCGCAATTAGATTTATCAAAACCTAACAGTGGTATCAGAGCAATCTCACATCGTATTAATTTGATCTGAAATTGACGTGTGTTTTGAGTTATGATTTCATTGTGTTAAATTGCAAAATTAAATTAGATTTGATTGATTTTAAAGTCTTGAGCCTTGTTAGACAATCGCTCAAAATTGTAGCCCCTATCACGTAGTTGAATTGGATTTAGCGTATGTAAAAAAATAATTAATTTCAATCTAGTTAGACTAGATGTTTTCGTATATATCAATGAGATTAGATCTCGGTGATATTGTTTCCATAAATTGGTTTGTGATAAGATCAGATCTTGTATCACACTTGCGTAATCATAAAATTAAATATTTTTGACTCCAAGTTTCAATGCTTTAAATTAATAGTAAAACCTAAATTAGCAATTCAAATACTCCATATACTTCCTGATGTGATTGTGCTGGGCACAAAAGATAACAAGACTAAAAGACACGTGCTAGGCACGACAAATAAATAAAGAGAAGTCCAAAGAAAATTAGTTGTGCTAGGCACAAGTCAAAAACCAATTTTGGTCCAAATTTTTTCGGCGACAGCCATGGTGGTAAGACGCCGACAAGAAGTCGATAGTCGACACACGGAACCGTAGACGTGAAGCGGGCCGGACCTAGGGTCGGTGAAGCACAGACGAGAAGAATGACAGGCGAACGGAGCGGCTCCGGCCAACCCGAGCGATTAATTTCGCATGTTTTGGCTTGAGCATCTCCGAAGCCAAGATACGCTTCTCCGATGTACTACAGGCTGGGCTTCGCGTTACAGTTGACGGCGAAGGGCTAATGTATGTCGGAACCGCCAGGTGACGGTCGAAGCGACATTCTAGGAATGTCTGATGAAACGACGAGCGAATTGAACGAAGCTGGGCTTTGTGCAACTTGAAAGACGGCAGTTACTGTGCAAATCATGCTAGGCTTAGAATCACGATTGACCAGTGAACGCGACTGGGTCGGACTGAGCAGCTAGGCTGCAGAGTGGTGGTCAAAACGAGCTGGGCTCGTGCGTGTGCGTCACTATAGGCGTTGGGCTCGTGTGATGGTCACTACAAGGTGGACTCAATTTAAAGGCGTACTAGGCTGGGTTGAACTTTGGCCAGTTGAAGTGCTATGCTCATGTATGCGTTGTTTGGGAAACTTCGCATAAATCTTGATCTGGGTTGGTCAAGATGGTCATGGACATCAGTGGGCTTGAGTTTTATGATGATCATTTTGATTTACAAGCTGCTAGGTAGCTAGTACATTAAATAAAGTGGGCCAGGTTGGCGAATTATGATTGGGTATGGCTATTGATTGAATCAAGCTACGTCTAATAGGGAAGGATTTAGCTGGGCTAAATGGACACAAGAGTAAAAGTACACGATAATTGAGTAGGAGCGTACGTTTTACGTTTATGCTTAATCCAATTTCGGGTTAGACTTGAAATTTCGTGTGATTTACGAGTTTTATTGTGAGTATAATTATTATTTTGGGTGGGAAAGATTTTATTTGGATAATCCAAATTGATGGCATTAAAGGGGCATATATATAAAAGAGACATTAGATGGGCTCGATTTGCAATTTATATTGAGTAATTTGGAATTATTTGATATTGACACAATAAATCGATAATTCAAATTTTGTTAATTAATTATTAATTTAGAATTGGTTAATTAATTAGCATGCGTGATTATATTATGTGTTTATTATGTTTTAAATGCTTGATATGAGTTTTAATATCGATATATTAGAACTGGGTCAGTCACTTTAGAAGTGATTGAATGAATGAATGTATGAATGGTTTATGTATGAGGTGACTTGTATGACCCAAATAGGATAGAAAATACAGTCTGTGTACTGTTTTGTATTCTTGTAATCTAAATACGGTCTGCGAATCGTGAAGTATTTATGTAATTATTTAAATTTTGTTTTACGGTCTGCGAACCGTTAATCAAATGTAATTACAATTGAAGTGGAAATTGATCATTGCAAGGCGAATCATAGTGGATGGCGCATGTAATGGCGTGGATGAGATCCAAAAGTTTCCAGAAGATGTCTTGAAGATTAAATCTTTAGGATTAGGGGCCATACTAGGATCACATTTAATTTCGCAATTTAATTTTGGTATTTTATTGCGTTTTACGATTTATGCATGTCACCTATATCTCGTAAGAGTTCACTAGAGTTTAGGTTAAACATATAATAAATCGAAGTCTCTACTAATATTGAGTTTATTGCCTTTCCAACAAGTAACACCTATGAAACCCTCGATCACTAGTGATAGGTTTTGCCAAAGCAAGGTATCACTTCTAATCTGGGGATAAGTACGGGTGGGTCTATGAAGAGATTCACAAGTTAAGTTGGTTAACTCAACAATATCAGTAAGGAGTCCTTAGATGTTGAGGCAAACGAGTAGGTTTAACATTGGATGTGACTTACAAACCAGGAGTTATATTGGATATAATTAGTAATGGGATTACTTACCTAAGTTAATTGGTTTAAGTGTCAAGCCAAAGCTTGCTTAATCCAAGTAATTTGGGATCTTGGAGTCATTTTATTCTTGTAGAGCATTGGATGGAATAAAGTGTTAGATAACTTAAAATGTTTCAATTTTTGTTATTTATTTGATAAATGTTAGATACTTTGCAATATAACAACAACAATAATTTGAGTTGCGTTCAAATCTTTTGGAATGATTGTGAACGGCAATAATTTAATCGATTGGTATCGAAAGTTGAGAATAGTTTTTCAAGTGGAAGGAGAAAAGTTATATCTTGGAGATAGTAATTTTGTGTTCTCTTTAGGATTGGCTACGGCCATTGAGAAGATTGGCGAAATGATATGGAGTAGATGTCTATGTGTCTAGTGTGAGCAATTATTATTAGATAATGTTTGCTGATAACGTTTTTCTACAACTCATGAACAAGGTTCAAGTGAGTGTGAGGATAGAGTTATGACACACTAGAGAGTTTTGATCATTGGATCGAAAATGGAAATTAAATTTGTTTCTGGTGCTCAAAATGATGGTCATTTTGAAAACGTATAACAATTTGAAGTTTTTTCCTAATGTTGGCTAAGGTTTAGTCAAAGACATCGTTCTCTAAGAAGATAAGAAGAAGGGAAACAATTTTTATTTATGTCATTAATCTTAGCATAAAATCTCTACACCAAATGTATTAGATACTTGTTGAAGTAGATATTTGTTTAAGTGGGAGGTTAGACCTGCCTACGTGTTAAGCATAAAACAATAGTTGTTTTAATCGTGTTTTGGCTCTATATTAGATATGAGAGTTCATTGTTTTGGAAACAATATATGACATAAATAAATAATTGGGTAGTATTTGATTCAAATCCAACTTGTGAATAACGTTGTTTTATCATGTAAATAGTAATTGCATCGAATTAAGGTTCATTCTTGAGTCGTTAGACTTGGAGTCGTACGACATATGCAAATCTGTTTAGTGACAAAATGTGAAATCACATTTTAGAAATGGTGATAGCTAATGAATTATTGGGAGTACACTTTGTGTAATCAAATAAGTTCAATCACAAGTGATGGGATTTAGTTATTTCATTGCATTAACGAATGTGAAATAAATATATGGTTATATTTATGGTGAAATCAAAGTCTAAGACTTTTGGAAAGTTTAGAGAATTTCAAAATGAAATATAGAATCAACTTGACACTTGATATTAGCATTCAATTAGATTGAGATGGTGAATATCTAGATCAATAATTGAAGACTATCATGAACAAATTGTGGAAAGTTCCACATTAATTCCACCTAGAACACCAAGGTATGTGTGTCTGAGTGAGGAATTAAAGTCCTACTAGGTATGATTTGATCCATGATAAGTCAAGCCAAAATCCTCAGTTATCATTTTTGGAATTTACTTTATAAATTATGTATCACTAAACAATATTTTGTCAATAGCAGTTTAAAAGACTCCACATAGATATGGAAAGGAATAGTTCTTAGATTGTCTTACTTAAAAACTGAAGTTGCTAAGTTATTTGTAACAAGGTGTGACAAATAAGCTTGCTTTATAATCAGATTAGTGTTTCTTTAGAAGAAACATGGTGGTTTATTCTCCAACATTTGAGAACATAACATTTGTTGCTCGAAATTGTGTGTCCTTTTGGAAATAACGTATCTTTCTAAAATGACAAGTGGGAGAAATGTCTATCTCGATCAGATTCGAGATGAGCAACAAATAGTTCGAACATACCTTATCCTAAAATGTCACCCTAATTAAAATTTTGGTGAGAATTGAGGAAACGGGATATGACTAATGTTTTAGAAACATGTAGTCATAGTAACGAACATACACCATATAGGTTTGAAAGGGAAAGAATTTTGAGAAATAGATTTGGAGATCTGTACTACTCATAATTCTAATGTACTTTTTGGAAAGTTATATGAACCTTTAAATCTTAAAGAAGCTATATATGACAAGTCAAAACTCCAATGGCTTGAGGCCATAAATTTTGAGAAGGATTAATGTCCGAACTTAAAGTTTAGAACTTGGTTGATTTGCGAAATGGAGTGGCTCCACATGCAAATGAATTTTATTGGATAAAATGGACAAGGATGAAAACATAGTGTTTTACTTAAATCCATTGGATAAACCTAGTTAATGCAACTCGTTATACTAATGAGATTTGGCATTAGGATATCGAAATCGCTTCCTAGATGGGTATAGGAAGAAGATGTGTATGGGCGCATTTTAAATGTTTCGTTGATCCGATTAATGCTAGGAAATGATGCTAGCTTATATCAAGAATCCAAGTGATGGATTCATGTAAGCATTTAGGAGTTGAAATCCTCGTTTTAAAGAGACAACTTTAGAAGTTGATTTCTAAGATATGAAGGTGCATCTTGTGTAGACAAGAAGTTTAGTGGGAGCATAATTATATTTCTAATTTTATGTGATAGTCACATGTTTCTTCAAACGAATATTCATGTGTTTAGGTTTTGGATGACTTAACATAGTGTAATTTCTAAATGAAGAAAGTAGAAGGAAATAAGTACATTTTGGGCATCAAGATTTATTGGAATAAATCTTGTGAGATATTGAATTTAGTGGGAGTTTTTACTTTGATGTAAAGCTTATTGAGTTCAATATAAGAAAACTCTTAGAGATGGTTTCTTTCCATAACTCATTCATTAGATTCTCTGCAAGATTCAATGTCGTTGGACATGTGAATGAGAGAGAAAATGATGAGTAGTTTAATGTATGGATTTGTAGTAAATCTATCATGTACTTGTTGTTTCGTATACTTGGAGTATGACGAGCAGATACCAATTTAAGTGAATCGCAATAGTGTGTGATCAAATATATCTTATGGTGATCGAAAAACCAAAGATACACTTTTCATTTTTGGAAATTGAAATGATGTTGTTATGGAAAATCTGAATCAAATTGTTCATGGTTGAACTTTAGAGATTCTTGGAGATTTTCAGTTTATATATCATCTAATTGATTAGATTGCTAATAGTATGGATGAGCAAAGTAAGTACGAATTGTAATGGTTCTATTCCGTTAACTAGACTGTCGCTGAAATTTATGCATGGTAAGCATACAACGGCAAATGGAATCAAACACTTTGGAGAGTGGTTGTGATTCTATTGAAATTATTGTTTTAGATATGATTATGAGATCATGATTGTAAAACAATATTGACATTTATCATTAATCGATATTTATTCGATTTTACATTTAATTTTGGTTTAGTGTTAAATGTATGTCCAAAATAATCTATTTGTCCATAAGCTGTCAAGATGAGGTCTTGATTATGAAATGCTTTTGTGAACTGGAATTTAGATTATAGTTGTTCCTAGTCTAAGTCATTAAACGTGGACACTAATGACTGTTATGACTAGTATGCAAGTTGATTCATTAACTCTGTTTCATGAGTTTCGGGACTTGAAAGTCATGGATCTTTTGCATGGATATGAACTAGAATTCATATTGAACAGACCCACTTATGTGAATATTCTTTAAGGGATGTAAAGTCATTATGAGAATTTCACATTAACTATGTTGACTCGATTTCTTAACATGAGTGGATCATTTCTCTTACTCGGGAATTGGTAAGCTGTGATATTGCCCAACACCGTGCCGTAAAAGGAGGTCATAAAGGTAACATTCAGATTACTATGAACTTAGTAGAGGGGTTTGAGTGTGCAAGATTGGAATTGTCCTCCCATTGTGGGATTGTTGTCTTTTGGGCCACTTGAAGAGTTGGAACTGAAAATGCATGGCCGTGCTCAAATGGATTTTAGATAATCATTTGTTTTATCAGTTCATCTCAGATTCGAGAAACACATTTGAACTATGTAAGGATGACATGAAATCTTACCTTATGTTCAAATAAGACATTAAGTGACAAGGGAATGCGATTGACCACTTGCTCTAAGGACAAGTGGGAGATTGAAGGAGTGTGTCCTTCGATCAAGTTGTCAAATAGTTTGGTAATTAATTACGGAGTGAATTAATTCAATTACGTTTAGGTAATCATAATGTTTAGGCTAAAAACCTCGTATGTTTTGTTGATCGTTGATCAGCTGCTAAATGTAATTGGACCTACTGGGTCACACACACTAAGTGTGGATCAGGTTAATCAGTCTTTCTATATTTATGAAAATACTAATGGAATAGTATTTTGCATATATGGACTTTCCTAATTAGATTAGAGAAAGTATTTTAAAGGTTTCCTAGTTATGTACCGAGTTTAGGAAATATATGAGTATATATATTTACCTTGGACAAAACTCTTAAGACATCGGATTATCTTAGAGATAATTAACGAATTGGATAGAAACCAAAAAGTGAGCCCTAAGAGGGTCGATGTAGACTGATGAGCATGGAAGAATGGTTCGTTCCATTGTTGTAGCCGACAAGCTCCTAAGGATCTGATCCAGCTGTGTGGATACTGGTAGAGGGGCAACACTTGAGGTCCTGATCTCCTGATGAATTATATCTTATACGGAATTCACGCTACAAGAGGTATGTCAATTTGTGCAGATTCATGTTAATACATGTGAGAGATCTTGGACTGTTTTGATAGTTTTTCCGCAATTAGATTTATCAAAACCTAACAAAACGCCCCCCACCCCTCGCCCTACGCCGCCGACCACACCCACCACCATCATCGCCACAATATAGGGAATGTCAAGTGAGATTGAAAAGAAGGGATGGGATAATAGGGGAGAAAGAAGGGGCGGTGGTGTCGTGGAGTGGCGGGGGGAGGGTCGCGTGGGAGAGGCGCTTAAGATGGCTGGGTCCTGGCCGGTGTTGGTGGTGGTACGCGACGCATCGCGGCGGGGCTGGGGTGGTGTCGGGTGGTGTAAGGGGAGGGGTTAGGGGAGGAGAGAGAAAAGATAAGGGGGTGATTTTTTTTTTGTATTTTTATTTATTTTGAAATTAGCAAAATAATAAAAATTGAAAACAATGACTCGAAAAATATTTACTCATTATTTCTTAATTTCACTCATTATTACTAAATTTTCACTCATTATTTCTTAACTTTCACTCATTTTTTCTCGATTTTCACTCATTATTACTCGATTTTCACTCATTATTACTTAATTTTCTCTCATTATTTCTTAATTTTCACTCATTATTTCTCGATTTTCACTCATTATTTCTAAACTTTCACTCATTCTTTTTGGATATTCACTCATTAGTTTTCAATTTTCACTCATTGTTTCTGGATTTTGACTCATAGTTTTCAATTTTCACTCATTGTTTCTCAATTTTCACTCATTTTTTCTCAATTATTACTCATTATTTTTATTTTCTCACTCATTGTTATCCAATTTTCACTCATTTATTTCTTTGTTCTTACTCATTGTTTTTAAATTTTCACGCATTATTTTTCAATTCCCACTCATTTTGTTTCAATTCCACTCATTGTTATCCAATTTTCACTCATTATTTTTAAATTCTCACTCATTGTAATCCAATTTTCACTCATTATCTCTCAATTATTACTCATTATTTTTAAATTTTCACTCATTGTTTTTCAATTCTCACTCATTATTATCCAATTTTCACTCATTATCTCATAATTATCACTCATTGTTATCCAATTTTCACTCATTATTTCTAAATTTTTACTCATTAGTTTTCAATTTTCTAGTTATTGTTTTCTGATTTTCATTCATTATTTACTATTTTCTAGTCATTGTTTTCTATTTCCCGCTCATTATTTACTTTTATCATTATCTATACTAGTCATTGTTTTCTATTTTTCACTCATTATTTACTATTTTCTAGTCATTGTTTTCTAATTCTTACTCATTATTTTTTTTCAAGTCATTATTTATACTAGTCATTGTTTTCTTATTTTGACTCATTATGTACTATGTTATACTCATTGTTTTCTGATTTTTCATTCATTATTTACTATTTTCTAGTAATTGTTTTCTATTTCTCACTCATAATATATTTTTATCATTATTTATACTAGTCATTGTTTTCAAATGTCTAATCATTGTTTTCTATTTTTCATTCATTATTTACTATTTTCTAGTCATTGTTTTCTATTTTTACCCATTAGTTCTCAAACATCACTCATTATATACCACTTTATATTCATTATTAATTTACATTCATTATTTATTACTTTTCACTCATTGTTTATTAATTTTCACTCATTATTTATTACTTTTCACTCATTGTTTATTAATTTTCACTCTTTTATTAACACTAAACAAAACAATTAATTTTACTAATTACCACACTCTCTTCTCTCTCCTCACATTACAATCATCAACATTACAATGTCTGCCTGTCTCTGAAACAATCTCTCTCCTCTTCTCCTCCCCTCATATCTCCTCTCTCTCTCTACTCAGCTTCACCTTCACTCTACTCCACTCCCCCTCCCCCAGAAAAAATGGCAGTGTCAACTAGAATTTCCCATTATACCCCTACCGCAACACTCATGTATCTCTTCATCTTCTTACTTACGCTATCACATTCCTCCTACCCAATTGTAGCCCTCAACATTACACACATTCTCTCACATTACCCAGATCTCTCCGATTTCGCCGCCTTACTAACCACCACCGGCATCTCCGCCGACCTCAACCACCGCACCTCCATCACCATCCTCGCCGTACCAAACGCAACCTTGATCGAAAAGGGGAATATGGACGGCGCGCGAATCTACGCAGAGAACGCAATTAGGAAGCGTAGTGAACAAATGAACTACCTCCGCCTCACATCGCGGCTCGACACGCAAGTGAAGATGCAAGTCATCGGAAAATCCATGGGCAATAAAATGGTTGGCTCAGGTGGAGTCGCCGGTGACTGGTCACACTTCCGGTGTCTTCGTCGTAGTTAGTATAGGTAGCCGACGGCGGGGCTGAGGTGGCTCGGGATGGGGGAGGAGAGAGAGTGGGAGTTGGGTTTATTTTTCTTTTTGTTTTATTATTAGTTGATATTGGACTCTTGGGCCTGAAATCCTAAATTGGGCTTAAAAGATGAACTTGTGTGTTATGGGTGAATAGTGACCCGGGGGGTACGTAGCTTTAGGTACCCCCGGGGTACCTAATAATTGGTGATTTATTTTCCTTCTTACTATTTCAATATTTTATATGCATTTCCATATTCTAATAATCAATAATTATTTTTTAATTCCATCCAATAGATTTGTGCCAAGTGTCCATCAATGAAGGGCTGTACTCGGCTTTTATAATATACTAGTTTTTATACCCGTGCAAATGCACGGGAATTACAAATGCTTATATAAAATAGTTTTGTGACATATTACTTTAAAGATATTAAATAAAATTATCATAATATTGACAAATATCAAGGAATTTAAAACATAGCATTGACAAACATAAATTTCAAATTTGTAAAGAGAATTCATAAATGTTGATAAAAGAACACCAAAATTTATAGATATAAGAGTTTAAGACCAATGCTAATAATTTCGTGTTTTCCATGTGATTAAATATGTTAAAAAAGCAATCATCATATAAGATATCCTCTCTACCAACTTATTTCTGTTTGAATCTCCTTTTGAACGCATAAACCAACAATGGATTTTTAAACTTGACAATAGTTATCATCCTAAAACTTTGTTAGTTGATCCCATCTCCCCCTTAAATTCCCTAAGCGTCCCCACAATTTATATTAACTTTTATACAAAGATTCTCAACCGACAATTTCCACCCCTCACCATCAATTTCTATTGCCCACACACACCTCCATGCTAGTATCCCACCCACTTTCCTTACCAACACCCAATCACCCTTCAACATGCTACCCGACACTGTAACAGTCTGATCCATCATACGTCGCAACACAACCCGATAAAATTAAATGTCACCCCTTAATTTCGTAAATCCTCGCTTGGGTTTTAAAAGGTGAAAGATTTGTTGGTAATGTATAGTATAAACCTGTTATAAACATATCATAATAAAAACCTTAGTTTCCCAACTTAGGACAAACCAATTCCATAAACCACTTTGGAGTGTTACAAACACCTCCTCCCCTTATGTCACATGTTCTAGCCGACCCTCAACCCCAGTCGATACTTACTTGGCCCCCTTAACCAACACTTCTTCACTTGTCAGATTTTTTAAAGGCACTGCCACACATGAACTCATTTGAGACCCCATTCCAAGGGAATTCCTCTACTGGACCGTCACCCGTCAATTCCTATGCACTCGTTCTCTTTACCCGTGCCGATTCGTATACTCGACCCTCTTTAACACACATATTCTTGACTCTTCCACTTGCCCTGATCTACCTAAGCGACATATGAGGCTCTGCCCCACATGAACTCTTGTACTCGACCTCCAACTCAGTCATTTCTTTTACTCCCAGTCCCCTTTACCTGTGTCGGTTCTTATTCTCGACCCCTTATAACACACATGTTATCGACTCCTCCATTTGTCACCCCTCATCTCCCTATGCAACATATAAGGCTCCGCCCCACATGAACTCCTCTAGTCGACCTCCAACTCAATTCTTGTACCTTGTTCTCTTCACCCGTGTCGATTCTGACCTTTTTTCACACACATATTCTCGACTCTTCTAGTTATCACCGCTGATCTTCCTGCGCGATGATCCCACCATTATCCGAAAAAATTATATCTTACTTTCGGAGTATATGGAATATTTTACTCTTCTAATAATATAATTGGTGAGCAATCAATATACTTTGATAATAACCAATGACATCTATTGTATGTTGTGCATCAACTTATAAGTCAATAAGCATATAGTTTCTAATCCATTTGTTTTCTCTGGTTCTTCACTCTAGTCACTCGCATACTCCATCGTTTGATCTAGTCCTAGCGTCTCTCCTCGAAAGGCCCAGTTTACCATGCAAAAGTGATTGAACAATCTAACTGTAGTACGTGTAGTCATGTACCGAATCTTCTTTTAAAATTGTTGAAATACCTAGGGTTTTAAATATGTGGTTCTTTTCTCTTTTAATATTTAGTATGTAGAAAAATCTTATCAACATATATTCTTGTTCGTATCTTCATTTTGAATTGATGAATTGATTTATGTAAATGTAAATAATTTTTTTTATAAATTATTTCGCTTTTTAAGATTTCTAGATTTGTTTCAATAATTAACGAATCATAATACGAAAGGAATTAATCTTGGGCATTCATTCACCTAGATCTAATAGCTAACAAAATACTCCCTTTTATTTTCTCTCTCCTCCCTTACCCACCACCACCACACACCACCCATTCGACACCCGCCTGAGATGTTGCCGACGCCTCCACCATCCACCACCTGAGACATCACCGCTGCCACCACCAGGTGCGTAGAACACCGGCGGATTTAAGTTGGCTCACGACCTCCCTGTCTCCACCTCCTATACGCCAATGCCCCTCAATTTTGTTCTCCCTTTCTCCCCATTTCTCACAACGATTACCCTCCTCACCTGTCTCCTCGCCTCTCTCGCCATGTTCTCGGCCCCTTCCTAAAGCGTCGCCGCCAGAAACAACCAAAAATTGTCGTTTATAATGAGTTTTTCGTTTTTCTTCATTTGGTGTTGCATAGAGGTGGCTTAAATGGCGGTGTTGTGGGCCTATTGTTGGTGGTGGTCGCGGGAGGTGGCCACATCTGGTGGTGTGGGCCGATCGTTGGTTGGTGGTGGTTGGTGCTAGTGTGTGGAGGTGAGGTGGTGGTGGACGTGGGTGGTTAGGGTTGAAGGGAGATGAGAGAGAAAATGTATATTTTTTTTTTTTGTTAACAATCTTTTGATGAACATCAAAAATTGATGAACATGTGCTTTACAATTGACGAACATTGACTAATATTGATGAACTTGTAATTTGATTAAATAAATAAATATTGAATTTTATCGTTGTACATTAAAAATTTGATCAACATTAAAAATTTGATGAACATTGAATTTAAAATTGATGAACATTAGTTTTTTTTTTGATGAACTTGTAGTTTTAATATAATGAATGTGAACGGAAGATTTAAACTAAAAGATTTGTTCATCTACATTTATTTGGACTGGTTCTTTCCTTTTTATAAAATGAGTTGTAAAAATATGCATGAAATAACAGTTAGCACACTGGTAATGTAATGAAAATGTAATTGAGAGGTCAATGGTTCAAATCCTAGCTCACACATTTTTGGATGATTTACCAATGAGCATTGCTGATGTGTTAAATGATTACTGACGTATTGCTGACATGTCAGTTGTACAGAGAAGCTCGCCACATCAGTTTTTCATGCACGCAATTATTAAAAGTAATAGATTAGCCAGATTATCAAGTGTGTAAAAAAGTTAACCTTTTGGCTTATATAAGAGTCATACCTGTGCAAAATGCACGGGCTGTTATATGAGATTGATAAACGAAAAAAAAAAACCTTTTCTACTCCAACTTTAGATCATAAAAGTATGTTATTCGTCATATGGTCAATGTAAAGATCCAATCCATTTCGGAGTAATAAACATATTTGTTTATAACTTGTATCCCATATTGACTTGAACCCATTTTGACTCGCATAATTTTGGCTTAAACCTAACCCGAGTTGTAGACCCAACTTGACCGTTCACCAAGACAAAAATAAGATGCGGCTGAAAATAAGAGTTGAAAAAAATGATATATAATACTTTTCACCCGTACCGACCCAACCCGACATGATCCCTTGTTATCTTGACCGATATCTAACCCGTTGTTTACTCTAGCGAGATTGCGTTTATTGCACGATATATATATATCAGTGATAACTTGTTTTTATATTATATGCTTTAATTTATTATTTTAATACAGGGAATGACAAAATTAAATAATAAACTTAAACTGGTAGATGTACATTAAAAAAGATACATGACACGAAGTTAGACATGATTTTTGAAATTCAAAATTATGATCTGCTTTATAGGACCCATGACCCGGTATTTTTTAGTCATAATCCTATTTTTTATGTCCACTGAGTGATTGACCCATATTAAACCAGCTTGGACCGGCAAAAATTCTGGTAAGAGATCAGATAACTTGACTTGTTGACACGTTTTAATCCGTAAACCGGCCACCGACTTATTGTAACAACCCTAAATTTTGACTCAAATAAAACTGCAATAAATTTAGAATTTTCACGCCGCAATTGACTACCAAGTCAATTGCAAGGCTAATTATTCGATTACAATACTAATTAAAATGAAACAGCGGAAGTCTTAAACAAATGTCGAACTACTATTCTCAAAACTAGTCTTAAATTACATAACCAAACTGAAATATAAATTAAATAGTGTTTATAAAATCCCCATCATGCAGACGACTCTTCAACAAGCATCCACATCATCAACAGAACCTGTCAACTACGCCATCGAGAATGACGTAGGCCCCAGAAATAAGGTAGGGAACGAACCAGAATAAGAACGTCAGCATACAGGCTGAGTAAGAACAACAAAGAAATATAAGAGGACAAAAGATACGCGCCTAGAGGCGCGTAGCTAACAAATAATAAGCTACCGTTACATCATCAACTTTAATCATCACAAAGATATAGAAATCAGAAGTCACAACACATTAGCATTCATTAAGGCCGGGTTCCTACCCCACAGCCACCACAATCTCGAACCAATGCGAGCTAGAGCACTCAAAACAACCCCTAATGACTCAGAGTGTGCACACCCCTCTCTAGAGGGCCAGTAGGATGCGAAGCCTCTAGGAGGAAGCCAAATAGGAAGCCGGTAGCGAACCGACCACAGACTCCCCTCATAAAGAAGGTACAGGATGACCGGTCAGCGCCGAGACATCTACTCTAGGTGGTAATCGTCGAAACATTATTATCAAT
This sequence comes from Spergularia bocconei, assembly GCA_963457585.1. Lineage (NCBI taxonomy): Eukaryota > Viridiplantae > Streptophyta > Magnoliopsida > Caryophyllales > Caryophyllaceae > Spergularia > Spergularia bocconei. The sequence goes on from OY734958.1 coordinate 5,912,597, forward strand.
CATAGTTATCAACATTAGTGTACACTTTTACGATATCATTCATTATCATGTTATATTACCAATATCATAATTATAAACTTGAGAAACAACAATATCGAAACAAGGAAGAAACAAAGAGAGGCACACTCGGCCGAAAGCCGCCGAGTGGCCGACGAAGCCGAGCCGGCCGAAAGGCCGAACCGGTCGAACGGCGGAGGCCGAAGGGCCGTGTGGTAGGCGAGCCGAAAGGCTTATGCTGCATGGTTAATTTCAAGTGATAGATGCAGAGACAAAGCAATGGTAAGATAATTATGGACAATGATCATCACGACAAGGTTAGCTCAAGAAAAGATAGTTTAGAGGGTTGGTCATTGTGGTTAGGATTGTAACCAACGTTCTTACCTTCCTTGCAAATCACAAATCAACACAACACTTCTCAGAAGGGTACTTCCTCGAACACACAACCTAGAAACCAACAGTAAATCACTTAATATCAACCATGATTCTACCAACACCATTAAAACACCTCTAGACTTATATTCCAACACTCAAACGATCTCCAAACGTAACCAAATTCGCACAACACCTTTCTAAACATACCAACAACATAATTCCATCATAAACTCATCAAAATCATCTTGATAATATTCAAATTAAGGTAAGACCAGATCTGGACATCATATATTTTTCATCATCAAATCATCATAAAACAACTCCAAACTTAAATCATCAACTCTCTAGATTATAACAATCAACCCCTTCAAATACTACACAATTCTAATCATAAGAGCATCATAAAATCATCATAACTTTAATTATATAAACCCTAATTCACAAACTCATTATTTCATGCTTCAAAACACAATTAAACATACTCATAAATCCAACAACAATTAATCATCACCCAATTCATGTTTAAACTTCAATTAACATGAATAATAGTAAAAGTCCTAATTAAAAGGTGTACTAGAGGGACTAATACTTACAACTCTTGGATGCAAAACCAAAAGAAAAGGGAGAAAGGGCGGCTAGGGCGATCGGCGGCGGCGACAGGGGTCGGCGAAGGGCGGCGGCGGCCTCGGGTTGCGCGCGCTCTTCTTCTCCTTCCCGCGGCTTTCTCTTCTCTTCTCTCTTCTTTTCTTTTCTCTTGGGCGACGGGTGATGAGAGGGTTTGGGGTTCGGGTTTGTTTGTATTTATAGTTTATGGTGAGAGCTTAAAAGACGGTTTAGGTAAGTCGGTTTACGGTAATTAGTAATTGGACTACCCAATTAGGAGATTGAATTGGCTAAATTAGGAAAGTGAACTCTAGTTTCCCAAAATAGAATTAAAAACCCGTAAAATGATTATTTCTCACAAAACTTCCATAATTAAACTCCCAAAAATACGGGGTGTTACACTTATGCTATCATGTTAATAGCTAAAATATAATCAGTCTTAGGGTTCATTTTTGTGTCAGTTTAATTTTGGCATAGATTATTAAAAAAAAAAAACTTTTTAAGTTTAATAAAAAACAAGTTAGACCCTTTTGTAACCCTTGATGACCACCTTTTGGATGAAGTCCATGATATATTTGGATCATGAAAATGCTATTTTGGATGACCCGTATTGTCCCGAAAGCCGTTTGATACGCAACTTTTTTGGACAAACCTGACCTTTTCAATTGACTCGCTTTGACCCGTAATTAAGTCGAATTTGAAAGTCCTAAAATTGATTTTGAAAAACATACAATTAGTTAATATTTAAAAATTAAATAATTAAGACATATACTCCTGTGGTAATCCTTTGTTAAGTATAGTGGGGTTACACGGTGTACGGAGTTGATAAACATGAGATGTACAATTTTGGAGTGTGCTCATCTCTAATTAGGGGTTGGATCAAGCAAAATTAATCTGAAAATTAAACTGTTGAAACACGACCCGGAGAAAATTCTCATGCCATGTTTGTACGTACATAGTTTTATAAAACTAAGAGCCCGTTTGGTATCACTATCATTTTCAGTTTTTGGATTTTGTTTGCATAAAAAATTTAGTTAAATAAGTTAAAAAATTAACTTTAAATTGTTTGGTTCTATAATAGTAATATAGAAAATGAAAAGTGATTAAAGTGTGATAATAAAAAAAAAGTCATGAGTCAAGGAAAGACTTCTTCCCCAAGCTAAACCTCCATTGTTTAGTTTGATCATGGCTAAGCAAAAGAAACGAGGTCGACCCAAAAAAATTATAGATTCGGAATCAGAGATTGAAGATCTTTCTAATGGTACCAATTTGGAAGAAAAAGGAGGAAACTTTTCCAACAACCCAGAGGCTTCGGAACGTACTTCACCTCAGGCGAATTTGCTCGGAAACCACTTGGAATCGGCTTTCCGGCAGTCTGGCGTTCGTCTGAGTGGCTCAAAAATTGATGACCCTAACCTAATCAAAAAAACTTCGGAAGCTGAGAAGGAAGGTATATCTCAACCTAATAACTCTGTTTTTGTTGGCAATAATTCTGGGAAGAAATGGAATGAAATTGTTAGTACTAGGAGTAAGTTAGGTATGGACTTGTTTTTTGATGAAACTTCTGCTAAGTCTGAGGAAGTTACATTTACGGAGGATGATGTTGCTCTGGTTATGAAAATGTGGGAGTTTACCTTGGTAGGTAATGTGATTGGGGGAAAACCGAAGCTGGTTGATGTTCAAGGTTTTGTGAACAAAGCATGGAGCCATGTCGACAAGCCTAAGGTCCAGTATTTTAGGAAAGGCTGGTTCATGTTTCGTTTTGACTCTCAGGTGGCTATGGATGCTATTCTTAAGGGTGGTCAGTGGAAAATTGGGGGCAAATCACTTGTTCTTAAACGTTGGAGTCCTCAATTTTCGCAGGAAATAGATAGGGTTTCTAATATACCAGTCTGGGTCTTGTTTCCTGAATTAGATCCATGTTACTGGTCTAAAGAAGCCCTAAGTAAGCTGGCTAGTAAGATTGGCACTCCCATGTATGCTGATCATACTACTACTGCTCAAACTCGCTTGGGTTTTGCTAGGGTGATGATTGAGGTGGATGTGTCCAAGGAGCTGCCTGAATTTATCACCATTAACTCTCCTTTCTGTGGCCAGATTGTTCAGAAAGTGGAGTATGAATGGGTACCATATTATTGTCAAGGTTGTGGGAAACTTGGCCATTTGGTTCAAAATTGTAAGCTGAAAGAACATGCTGTTAAGAATGTTCAAAAAGTTTATAAGATGAAGGAAGCTGTGCCAAGTAAGACTGCAGAGGCCAATAATGCTGAGAATACTGTGATCAGCCCTAAGGTTGGAGAGGATACAGTGAAAGTTTCCCCTGTAGAGCCTGACTCTCCAGGTCAAAACCCTAACACTCCTCCTCCTCCCTCTGAGCAAATGGATGATTTAGGATTCAGAATGGTGCTAAGTAAAACACAGAGAAGAAGTTTGAGAAAAGGATCAAATGGGGAAATGACAGTGGGAAAGAAGTATGCTCAAATGCTGAATTTGGGTATTCCACCTGCAGTGCTGAATAATGCTTTTGTTGATCTTGCAAAAGAAGGTATGGAGGAGAAGGATATACCTCCAGACTTACCTTCTACATGAGGATTGCCACTTGGAATGTTCGAGGCCTCAATGATGGCCTCAAACAGTGTGAGACTAAGAATCTCATGCTGAGTAATAATATTGATATTATGGGTTTTCTTGAAACCAGAGTTAAGGAAAGGAATTTTCAGAGTATTGTAAGAAGAAACTTTAGTAGATTTAGTGTTGACAATAACTACATCCATCACTACAATGGTAGAATTTGGCTACTTTGGAAGAGTGGTAGTGTGCAAGTAAATGTTATTCAGAAACATGCTCAATTTATTCACTGTCAAGCTGTGAATCTGTTGAAGCATAACATGTTCTACTTCACTGTTGTCTATGCTTGTAATGATAGGCAAGATAGATTGGATCTTTGGCATCATTTGGGGAGTATTTCTCAAAATATGACTGATCCCTGGATTATTTTGGGTGATTTCAACATAATCAGATCACCTGAGGAAAGAATCACTCTGCATTCAGCTAATATAGGAGGTATTAAGGAGTTTAATGATTGTATGGCTAACTGTGATCTGGATGACATTAGATGCCATGGAGGAGATTACACCTGGACAAACCATCAAGATGGAGAGGACAGGGTATGGTCTAGGCTTGATAGAGCCCTTATTAACTCCTATTGGATAGGTGTATTTCCCAATTCATTTGCTGAAGTTCTGAATCCTGGAATATCTGACCATAGCCCTATTCTGGTGAATGTTTCTGAGCCAGCAAAGATACAAAAAAGCTTCAAGTATTTAAATTGCTGGGAGGAGCATGAGGATTTTCTGGAAATTGTAGAAACTGCCTGGAATTTGGAAGTCTTTGGAACCCCCATGTTTAAACTGTTTGGGAAGCTCAAGAATGTTAGAAAAGCTCTGAAAAGCCTGAATACCAAGCATTACTCTAATCTTACTCTCAGGGTTAAAGACAGCAAGGATAAGTTGATGGCTTGTCAGTCTGCTTTACAAATTAACCCTATGAGTCTTGATCTCATGAAAGAGGAGGAATCTCTTAAAGAGACTTACTGCAAATTCAAAAGAGCTGAGCTCAGTATGTTGGCACAGAGAGCTAAAATCACCCATATAAAAGCTTCTGACTGCAGCTCTAGGTACTACTATTCTAAAATAGCTGAGAGAGTCCACCATAGCAGCATTGGTATCATTTCTGATGCAAATGGAGTGGTCCACAAGGAGGAAGATGATATTTGTAGTGCCTTCATTGAGTATTATAAAAATCTTTTGGGAAAGGAGTATGCTGTTCTTAGCACTGATGGTTTTGATTTGAGTGGTGCTGCTTTAAACAATACTCAGAGAGTTGATCTTGATGCTCCATTTTCTAATGAAGACATCAAAGCTGCTCTTTTTAGTATTGATTCTAATAAGAGCCCTGGCATTGATGGCTTCTCAGCAGGGTTTTTTAAAGCTACATGGAGCATAATTGGAAAGGATTTCTGTGATGCTATTCAGAACTTCCTAAAAACTGGGAAAATGCTCAAAATTGTCAATACCACAGTTGTAGCCCTTATCCTAAAGAAGCCAAATGCAGTTTCTGTGCTTGATTACCGACCAATTTCCTGTTGTACAACTGTCTATAAAACCATTAGCAAGCTTTTGGCTGAGAGATTGAAAATGGTTCTACCTGGTATCATTGGAGAGGAGCAAGCTGCCTTTACACAAAACAGGGATTTGTTTCAAAATGTGGCTTTGTCTCAATCCTTGATTAAGGGATACAATCAAAGCTGCATTTCTCAGAGGTGTCTAATTAAGGTGGACATAAGAAAGGCTTTTGACACCTTAAATTGGCAGTTTATTGGCAGATGTTTGGACATCTTCAACTTTCCTCCTCAATTCAAAAAATGGATTATGGTCTGTGTTTCATCCACTTGGTTCACTCTTAAGATTAATGGCAACACCAGAGGGTTTTTTGAAGGAAGGAGTGGGGTCAGGCAAGGTGATCCAATTTCTCCATATCTCTTTGTTATGGGAATGGAAATCTTGTCCAGGATTCTCAGGAAATTACCATCACACCCTGGTTTCACATTTCATCCAAAGTGTGCCAGGCTGAAATTAACTCATCTAACCTTTGCTGATGACTTGATGATTTTTGCAAGGGCTGATTTACCTTCAATTAATGCAGTGGTAGGATGTTTAGACAAGTTTGCTGGTATATCAGGTCTCAAGGCTAATCCCCAAAAGACTGAGATTTACTTTGGAGGTGTTCAGGAGGAATTAAAAATGCTGCTGCTGCATGAATCTGGGTTTACTGAGGGTTCTTTTCCCTTCAGATATTTGGGAGTGCCTCTCAACAGTTCAAGACTAGTAGCTGATATGTATACAAGTCTCCTCTTAAAAATAAAGACCAAAATCATGCATTGGGAAAACCAGCATCTATCTTATGCAGGAAAGTGTCTTCTCATCAACTCTGTCATATTTGGGTTGCAAAATTTCTGGTGTTCAAGTATCTTGCTTCCTAGGGGCATAGTGAAAGAAATCAACAGAATTAGTAAGAACTTTGTATGGGGTATAGCTGAAGGTAATAGAAAAATGTTGTTTAAAAGCTGGATGAGCTCCTGTGCACCTAGGAGGGAAGGTGGTTTTCACATTAAGGAAATTCTTGGCTGGAATAAGGCCCTTATCTCTAAGTGGATTTGGTATCTGCAGATTAACAAGGACAGTATATGGTGTAAATGGGTCAATAACTATGTGCTAAAAGGCAGACCAGTATGGAATGCTGCTGCAAAGTCCCAGGATTCAGAACTTTGGAAAAGTGTTATTGTCGTGAAGAATGAAATTCTGTCCAAAGCAGGCTCTGTGGATCAGGCAATGACTCTGATAAAGTCATGGGAAAAGGGAGGTAAATACAATGTTGCCAGTGCCTATGAATTCTTTAGAGTGAAGCACAGAACAGCTAAATGGCATAGAGTGATTTGGGATGCTGTTAATGTCCCAAAGCACTGTTTTACTGCAAACCTGGCATCACAAGGAGCTTTAGCTACTACAGATAACATTATCAGCAGAGGTATGTGTATTATTAACAGATGCTGTCTCTGCAAATCAGCTGCAGAATGCCATCAGCACCTGTTCTTTTCATGTCCTTTTGCGCAGGAGGTTTGGCAACTTATCAAGGACTGGCTTCACATCTGCACTGATGCTACAAGCCTAAATGGTATCTTGAAATGGCTGAGTAGGCACTGCAAAAGGAGAAACTGGAAAAGTAAATGGGTAAAATGCTGTGTAATTGCCATGATCTATATGTTATGGGCTGAGAGAAACAGTAGATTGTTCAAGGATGAAGAACATTCAGCAGAATGGCTAGCTTTTAGGATTAAGTTTTATACTTGTGTTAGAATTTATAGTTATGCTAAGGGGTTAGAAAATGAGGATGCCATAAATCTCCTCAATACATAAGAGTAGTGGTTTCTTTTTTTGTAAGCTTTCTTTGCTTTTATTCCCAAAAATTGGATGAATAAAATGCTTCTACCTTTGCTTGCAAAAAAAAAAATATAGAAAATGAAAACTGACAACTGGATGAAAACCATTTATTCTGGTTTTCAAAAACGGCATTTTGGTTCTAAAAAAAAAAATAGAAAACTGAAAATAGAAAACGATACAAAACAGGCTCTAGGTAATCTTAGGTTAAGTTATTGAAAATGAATTAATATGTATCCGAAAATAAAGGTCACTCATAAATATTCAACCGTGTAAATCTATTGTACCGGTTAACCGGTATAAATACATAAAATTTTGTATCATCCAGAGCTAATACATTTAGCTAATATTTACACATATAAATACCAATATATTGTAAGAATCTTAGAAATCAGTTAATAGGGAGTAGTACTAGGAAGAAACTTAAAAGTTAGACCATTGTATCTTTCCTACCATATTAACATGAAGGATAAACTATCTTAAGGAAACATAAAAACTCATGAGAAAAAAATTATGTTCAAAGGAAAACCTAAACCAAAACAAAGTCCCAATAAATCAACACCATCCGCTACTCCGCTAGCGTATTCTTAGTGAAGAATGCATGTGATAGATGAGTGTAGGATGAGACTTAGAAACAAAGCCAAGATTTGCCACAGAGGATGATTGTTGGCCGAGAGAGAGATAGCTCTTGTAATGCTTTTCTTGTTTTCAGCAATTTGCTTGGTTCTTCAGGTTTCAGCGAATACACACTCGATCGATTTGAATTATTATGCTGCAAATGAATAGTAAAAACATGCATAATCGTTGTTGCATTAAGAAACCGGATCACACTAATAATGTTGTTGGTGTACTGTCGTTCTCTGCTGCGACTTTCTGCTTGCTGCCGTTCTGTGCTGCCGCTGGTCAGCTCAATTCTGAATCCCAATTTTGTTTTCAGTGTTGTAATTTTACTGTTATGCTATTGTAATGCTGAAGTAAACCTGTATTGTTACTGTAAACCTGCTGCGGTAATGTTACCGTGAGGTGCTGTAATGATCCTGTAATGCTGGTGCTTTGGCGTAATGCTACTGTACTGCTGCTGTCACTGTGTCGCTGCTGCCAACTGCTGTCATTGTGGAGCTGCTGGGGTAACACTACTACGTGGTATCGCTGTACGTACCATTAGCTACAAATGAAAATTAAATTAAGACACACTGAAAAAATGGAGATTAATATCAGAACATTACAATCGCATGCTTTAAATTATATTGAGAAATCGATATGAGGAGCTGCACGCCAAAATCAAATTTTCAATTCTCCTACTTGAAAGATTTTCCCCTGGAAAATGAGGGGAAACTTGTCTAATGCTGGTGATGACGAAGGATAATTGGGGATTGACCTGAGCGACGGCCACTCATCTACCACAAATGAATCTGCAAATTCATTCAAAAATCATGATATGGTGTGATTTACAATCAAAAAGTTTAATGATGACAACCATGACAAATAATGAATTCGGCCGCTAACCTGATGCCCAAAAATTCAAATAGAATTGAATCACTTATGGGGCTTAACAATTAGCATTGAATCGCATATAGGGGTTAGCACAATCTGATTGAGCGATCTTCCGATAATGACTTTGTTTGAACGATCGGATAATGACTTTGTTTCCCACTAAAACGTATCTGTCTGATTGAGGCAAAGACATTCGCAGAGAAATGAAGTTTAATGCACCTTATCTTTAGCATTAAGCAACTGTACATGCCCCTGGTGCTTCCAATTAGGGGGCCATGCCGCCACATCTGGAATCAAGCTCACCTACTTTCAGACTATTGGGAACTCAGAACATCACTGCTTTTTATGAAGTAGTATTTCATAGAGGAAGTGAACGTATGAATTAGGCCCAACATTTCGCTGAATTTAGGCTTATATGATGCATCGAGTAAATAACGAAGCGATTTGCTTGGATATAACTAAAATCTGCGGATCATATCTTCCATATGTAAAATAATCGATATGATGTATTAGATTTTCTTATCAAGGAAGAAAATTTATAAAACAATTTACACTTACATTCATTCTCTCTACCTGAAATATCAATGTAGCACTATTCGGACATGCAGTTAATAATCATTGTCACGGGCGACTTGGGCTCTCAATACTCATTGCTCATCTGTTATCTTCCACATCAACGACTTTTGATTTTGTAGTGATAGAAACACAAAGTTCACCAGCCCTCTGTTCTACAAATCAAATTCACATAAAGACACCAATAAGATAACTTATAAAGATGATCATGTCCAAGCTAAGGATGATGAAAATCATATATCTCACGTTACATTGATGAAGAGATTAATACAATTCTATAGCAAATTAGTCATTGACAATATATAGACTACAGTTATACGGAGTACTATGTTCACCTTGTCCTGAAACTCTGGCGTGCAGCTGCTGATTGAATTGCTTTAGAATCACTATACCAACTCCGAATTACAAAGCTCGTAACAAATTATTACTTCATAAATCAGGGTCCGAATTTGGCGTGAAATTCGACCTCCAAATCGGTGAATCTGCTATCTTTCTAATTTTCTGCAACACAAAAACATATTTGTAAATGTATAATCATGATATACACACGCAATTCCAAAATTATATGAAAGAAAGGAGAATCAATTGAGCATAGTAGTCAAATTTTTGTGGAGCAAGATTGTACGCTTTACGTAATTATGAATGAGTATCATATATAATAGGCGGTTATGTGAGAGAATAAATCTGAAAGTAAACAGCCGTATAATATGAGTATTATCTTCCTTATATTCTTGCACCCGAAAATTTGATCTCATGCGTTTAAAAATATTTTCTCATAAAATTAGGAAAATTTTAAACATCCTAGAATCAAAAAATGTAAATTTGCTATTTCTTGTAGTCACGCGGCAATTTCTTTTCTTATTTATTCACGGGTCAATATATTAGATGTATTGAGCATAATCTATTTTTATATATACTTAAAATCCAAAGATATTGCCAGCAAAAATTCTATCTTTATAAAATTTTCTTAACTAAAATATCGGGTCAAATATATTGGTAAATTAATTAAGAAAAATAACCATAATTTTATTGCCTAAATCGATTTAAATTAATGCTGCATCTATTTTCTTGTTCGCTTAAGATATATTTTTTAATATCTATACTTATCTATTAATAGGCTAACATCTCAGCCTACGTGGCAAACTCTTGCAGCATTCTTGAAAAAAGAAAAGCCACGTAATTGCTGATTTGTCATTGGCAGGTTTGGTCTCCTAATGCTCCCTCCACGTCATCCTAATAGTGCCCCCTCCCTATTCACCTTCCCCCTTCCGTCAATACCCGACTAAATATCACACCTTTCCGCTTCCAATAGTACAACTACCCTCTTTCTCCTTTCATCTTCCTCCTTCCCGCTCTTTGCATTGAAGAACAGAAGATCGATCGGTTGTACTTACCGCTGTAAATTGCGATTGTAACGTGTGTCACTCATCCTCCTCCTCCTTTTCTTTATTGTTCTTTGCTCCTTCATTTGGTGCTCTGCTACCGTTTCCATGGCCGTTGGTGTTCGAATTTAGATCCTACAAAATGATGTACTTGATCCTGAGATGGACCCTGAAAATACAGGTTAGTAATTCATATTCATTTGGGTTTTTTTTTGGGTTTCTATTGTTTTATGGTTGGTTTAATGATCAAATTTTCTATTTTTTTCCCCTGATGTTAATGGATTCTGTGAAAGACACTTTGGAGATTGTGTTATAGCTGGTGGAAAGGATATGTAGTGGCAGAAGGAATTGGTGTTCGGCGATTTTGATTCCCACATCGGCGACGTCGAATACTGGTAAACGTCAATCTTCCTATTGAAGTTTTCATTGAATGAAATTTGTTAGGGTTTTTTCCAATTGAAATTGAAAATTGAATGGAAATTGCAGGGAAAGAAGGTCAAAAGATGTTATACTGCTGGCGTCATACAATAACCCTACATTAAGAGGAACTGTGTATGATCGCCCTGAAAATATCCCAAAGAGCTTCGGCATAAGCGCATGATGAATCCTCGCGAGTATGAATTCTACTTGAACAAAGTTCAACAAAGCAAGGTGGTAACAAAGCGATTGTAAGATATGTAGTGATATCTTTGAATCACATGATCTTTCTTTACACCCTTTGATCTATTATGTTGATGACGGTTGAGAATTTAGGTATGTGCTCTTTATGCTTCAATAAATATGCTGGGAAATTCGGGCTTGATTTATGTGCGAGGAATATAGATGTCAAGATGATTTGGTTAAGCCGAACTTGGCATTTCTGATATTATTTTTGGTATTGTCTCAGGTTAGTTTTGATGATATTGCTGCTAGAAGGTGAGTTTATCACTTCCTCCTACCACTTTTGTCGTTGCTTTAAACTTCATTCAATTGTAAAGATCTCCCATTTCCCTCTTCTTCTCTTTCCATGCTCATCTTGAACCACCATTGCTTACCTTAGGTTGACCACTTTTTAGGTATCAATTCCGTTTGAAGATCATCGTATCTTGGAGCACTATGTATATGTGCTAATTTTGAAATGCGCCCTTTTGCAGCCCTTATTCCTCCTCTCTATTCGCCCTTAGCCAAGGTAATCGTCTCTGCCAAATTCGTTAGTGTTTTTTTAAATGTTTTTTATTTCTTAAAATTCAGTAATCTGTTCACTTTGTAATGAACCATCAAGTCTGCGTTTTATGTGGTCTTTGTTTCACTCTTGGATTGTTTTATTAGTATCAATGGATTGTGTTAGTGCGTCAGAGCTTTTATATGGGCTGTAACAGCTTTTAAGATTGGATCTCCGAATCGTTTTATGAGCAAAGTACTCTTCCATCTAACCGTCTATTAGTCTATACAATACGTTTATGTCATGTAATAGAGGTGCTTTATATTTATGCCTTGATTGTTATCGACTTAATAAATCAAACAATACAAAATGAGGTAGGCAGCAGCAAAATAACAAGTACGTAGATGGTATGGTATAGCTAATAAACCCCATTTCAGTACAATTACACATCTTATACAGCTACTGATCAAACTAAGACGACATTACAAAAGAATCAGCTTCATACAGAAGCTTCCCTAACACGTACACAAAACACTAACCAACAATTGGGCAAAGATAAAATAACCCTGTTTCAGCAATTGACCCTCCAGGCCTCCTCCCCCAAGAGCACACCAAAACGAACCAATTTCCAATTGATTAAGAATTTAGGATCTGTTAGAATTCTGTATATAATTTCAACTGTGTTGTATCGATACATCTTATAAAAGGCAGAATAACTTATCATCTCTGGAGATTCTGTTACCGAATCTATCATATTCTAGGGTTACACTTACCGAGCAACAATTGAAAAAATTAGGCCAAAATTGAGGGTCGAGAAGATCACCTGAGCAAAAATAGACGACTCCAAATCGCCAAAATGCGATTCTGCCCAAAGTTTTACGAAAACTAGGGGTTTTTCAAGGCGTGGGAATTCAATTAATCGACAAAGTTTGAGGCAATTAATCGATTGAGATGAAACATTTAGAGTCGAAAGCTATGTACATTGATATCAACATGTAGCCAAAACCTTTGCTTCACCCCAACGGTATTGAGCTACATGTGCTGTTACTACGACAATACTGTATGGAGTCGACTTCACCTCAGATAATTTTGACATCGTCGCATGGGGAATGTCAACTAAAAGAAAGGATTGTTTGTATAAGACGTTGTTTTGGGGCTTATGGTGCTTAGCAGTAATTTAGACACTCGAATTGTGTTGTAAATGATTGAGTTCCAATGGTCAGTAAGTAGTGATCTGAAATGTGATTAGCTAATAATTAGTGATAATTAAAGCAAGCTAGAGAAAGAATATTTAAATTAGTGATAATTAGAGGCTTAGAGCATGCTAGAGAAAGGATATTTTTTAGTAACGGGGCTTTTGTGGAAGACATATTAGAATGTCATAACTATAAAACTGGGTTCTGTGTAGTTTGTGATTTTCGGTTGTATGAACTTACTAGATATCAGGTAGGTGCTCTAAGAACCTGAAAAGTCTGTCGAGACTTCAGCGTTTGCTTTTACCTTGGGATGAGTAAAAGTGAGGAGAGTACGGCCAAAAGAAACGAGATAAAGCATAGAATTTTGTACCCTCCAGATGTAATGATTTGCCCATAGAATCTTTTGTCCTAGGAATTTAAACTACCACAATTTACATCCTTGCTTAGAGGCTGAACATAGGATCAGAATGCAGACATCTGTCAATACACTGTTCATACGGGGTACGAACTTTAAGGATTTCTGACTGCTTTGTTGTGAAATTAACTCATTTTCTGGTGGTTATTAAATTGCATATGGAGTGGTTGTCGTACGAGGGCTCTATATAGTTATCCTCCCAACTCTCTCGCATCATTATCACTCATTTATCCTGCCCCTACAACTTCACCCCCACACGTCGGTTTCATCGGTTGAGATCAGAAACGCTTTCCCATTCCAATTCCTCTTTAATCTTGATCAAACGGTCGTCCTCCCCTTTCCACCTTGGGTATTAAACTGATTAGAAATCGATTCATCTTTGGGATGTTATTAGATTTAAACCGGTGGATAGTAATTGTGTAGAGGATAAAAAGGATGATGCTGAAGAATGAAGATTCAAGCTACTGTTTGTTTCAACCAGCAACGGTAATGCTTCAACTCCCAAAGTCCCAAGGTTGTAATCATAGATTTTATCCATTTTTTTAATTTCTCTTGGGTTTTTTTATCCTCTGATGATTTCTTTAGTGGGTGTTAATTGTTCATGTGTTTTGTATGTATATGATTGAATTTGGTTAATTTTTATGATTTCTTGAATGTGCATTTGACTGATTTAAGATTAGTTAATCTATGACTATTTTTCCAATCTGAAAAATGAATAAAATCAGATCATTAGAATTAATTTAGTGAATAATTATTATTGTGTAGAGGATGATGATGAAGAATGAAGATTCAGGTTATTCTGGTTATTTGCCACCACCACTACCACCGCGGCTGTCGCCGGAATTTTTCAGGAGGACTGTCTGATTCAATCAGCAACATCAATGCTTCAACTTCCAAGGTTGTAATTCTAAATTTTATCCTTTTTTTTTCCTCTTGGGTCTACGAATTCATGTCAAATTATTGAGAATAAGGGTTTAGGTTTTCTCAGACATGTTTGTTTGGTTTGAGTTGCTATACAGTTTTCGGTTGGATCTTTTGTTGCGATTCGGTGCTTTTACGGTACGGTAGTGTTGCTGCCAATTACTTTTCAGTTTTTATTTTTCTTGCAATTCGTTCCATATGAATTTATTGGATCAAAGAAATTAAGCATTGATCTTTGCGGTGGATTTTGGCCTTTTATGATTAAAGTTACATGACTCTTCATGAGACTTTTGTTGTTCAGAATCAAGCTGCAAGTTTTTCCAAATTTCTGTATGCTACTTTTTTCGGGTTGCTATATTCTTTGGTCAAGGCGTATCTTATGGCAATTCGATTGTTAACTAATTTGATTGGACAAAGTGCTAATTCATAGTAGGGCCTTTGTATCTCATCCGGTTGCTCTGATTAGTGGGTTGATGTGCAGATGCAAATTGGCTTGGTCTGACATGAGTAGTTTAGGAGGCATCCAAAAATTCAGATCCTTGACATTTAAAGGTAATAAAACAAAAACTCATAGTTATTTTTTCTCCCCTGCCATGTTGATTATGAATTAGTACCAAATTCATTAAGAATTTATTCTTCAATTTGTTTATAGATCCATTCCTTCCTTTACTAAGGATACCTCTTTCATGATTTCTATTGCATTTTTTTTTTTTTGTCGATGTGATGGAAATTTTCAAGAGCTTACGACGAGACATAGCTTTTTATTCGTTTCATTTCAAACTGTTAATCTTTATTGTCTTTGTAAACGGTTTGAACTAATTAAAGTTTAAGAGCCAATTTGGTTATTTTTGTCTTAAGTCCAGTAACTTACATTTTAATAGTACAGTTGTGTATGAATTAAAATCTTTTTGCGAGCAATGGAGTTAACATATCTTTCAGTTGGCTTCATGTTTTAAGATGTTGGAACGAGCATTATCAAGACCAAAGCTCGAATATGTTGGGGAGTTCTAACTCGGCAACGACACTTTTATTCTAATGTGTTAATTGGGAGTTTTTTGGAAATACACAGAAATAGAGTAATGTGTTAATGCTCGACCGTCTTTAGTTTGTTGTGAGTCCATACTACTTTCAAAAGATTGAAAATTTTCGTAGTTCTTGAACACAACTTTCTTCATATGCAGTTGTATGATGCTCTTTTTTATAGGTATTCATCAATGAGTAAGAATGCAAAATTAAGGGTCAGCAGGGGAGTGTCTTTTGCTAAAAGATATTTTTGTACCACATTCTTATCATTACAAAGGTGAGTATCTAACTTTTTCAAGAGACTGTGCACTACCTTATATATTGCAATGATTTATTCTTTCGGCTTGATTCATGTCTGTAATTGTTCGAATGTGTTGTGCACAATTGAGAAAGTGCACCCAACTGTCTCATGGAATGACTTCCTTGATGGTTGTCACAGTACTTAGTCCTAATGCATGTCTTTCTAGGTCTCTAGGATCATCATGTAAACCCCACTGTCCAAAACGGCGTACTCACACCGGTTCTCATCTCTTCTTTAGGTGTTGCCAGTCTTAATTTTCGGTTTTGTTTAATTCCTTCTAGGCTGTCCTTATTTCTCGCTTTGTTTGTGAATTAATCTACTTAAACTAATCCTCTGCTTTGTCAGTAGTCCTATTCTTCTCTCTTCACTATGGATCAGAAAAGTTGTCAATTTTCTTATCGTGGATATTGGTTTTCATTGGCCATTGAGCAGCGTTAGTACACGGAGTATGGAACAACTTAGTATGGTTTAGACTTTTTTTCCTTTGCAACTTTATGTTTAGTGTGAGGTTGTAATAAGGTGGCCGGTTCAGAAATGTTGAGGTAGAGTTAGCTGCTGAGGAACCACTTTATTTCCTGATCATGATACATATATATATCCTTAATTTCGTTCAAATATGCTTACTCGGTTTTGAACAAAATGATATAAAGGACACTAGAAACTCACCTTTGACTTAAGTGAATTTATATGTTGAGTTTTCTTCTGAATTTTTGCATATAGCATCTAAATTTGAAGAGTGCACGTCAAATATTTATTTTGTTGACATTCTGATGGGAGGCCCCGATGAGCTTTAGCCATGTTTCTTGCTTTGCCATCTATGTTGCTAGATTAGTGCTTAGGACCATGTAAATTGCATTCTATCAGCCCCCTCTTGCTTTTCTTTTCCTTCATCAGGATAAATTTGACTGAAATGGCTCACATTCGCTATTAGTAATGTAGTGTTCTTTCCTAATAAAAAGATTCAGTATACGATTGCGTAGAAATACTGTTTTTTACTTACATGGACATAAGTCTAAAGTATTTCTACTTACTAACCAAATGGTAAGCTACTGACTTACTAACCAAATTCAAAATGTGATGGTAAGATACTTCCTTCATCAGGATAAGTTTGACTGAAATGGTCACATTCGCTACTAATTCTGTAGTGTTCAATTGTTCATTCCTAATAAAAAAGTTCAAAATACGATTTCATAAAATTGAAAATACGATTGCGTAGAAATACCGTTTTTCACGTACGTGGACATAAGTTAAGTATTTCCACTTACTAACCAAATGGTTGGAAGCTACGTGCCTCTATTTCTGACTATTTATGGACTTATATCATTTCCATGTATTATGCTGCTCACTTATGTTGTTAGGAATTCTTTTCTTATGTTATCTATGTGCACTGGAGGTCTATATAGTTGTTACTTTCTCTGTTTTTTCTTCACTTCTACCGCATGTATCTTCCTCTACTGATATCTAATTTGGATGATATTTGTTTTTAGATTTAAGTTTTTGAAGATATCTACCCGACGGTAGTAAATTACTAATTAGAAACTCATTCGAAGATATTTGTTGTGGCTGCTAACTGTGATCGCCATGTGTAACCTTTGAAAGTGCTTTGTTTTAGTGAAGAGGAACATGCTCTCTCTATTTTGTGCAACCTGATACTGAATGAAAAAAGAGTCTTTGGAACACTAGAGTGATTAGAGCATGTGTATAATCAGTATCATGATATAATGAAGGCCAATTAACTTTTTGTACACCTTTGATACTTTGATTACGCTTCTTCCCTCAGGCGCCTGTTTCTCACAAGTAGGCACATAAAGAGGCAATTATCCCACAAAATAAAATCACAAAAGCAGACACTGATGATGTATGCATTATTTGCTTTAACTTTTGTGTGTCTACAGCAAAATGTGTACTATGTGTTACTGTTAGTAGAAAATGGTCAGTTATTATGTAAGTATTCGAACAATGTGGCTTAGTGAAATGACGTGGGTCGGCTTACATATGAACTGTCTCATGGAACCGTCACAAAGTTGTTGCTGAATGAGGTTCATTATCTTTGCAGGAAGAAGGCAGAGCACGGCGAAAACAGTGGCTATAGTAGTCGGAGGAACTGCAGCAGCAGGTTTCTTAGTTGCTATTCTATTATGTATGAAATCATTGTTTAAGAAAAAGCCTAAAAAGTATCAGCATCAGCATGGTCACTATGGAGGATGATAGAGCATTGGTGTGTTGCTTCATTTTCTTTCCTTGCTGCTCACCATGTATATAAAACAGTTGTAGCTACTTTACTACTCCGTATGTCCTGTGAAATTGTATCAAGTAAAACTGGGATGATTTTTATCCATTGAACACCCTAATGACCTTAACATTTAACATGAGAATGACTTCTGAATTTTGATGGAGTAGATTTTGTGTTACTGTTTTTATGCTTGCGTTTTCGATTAGAGTGGTATGTTCGCATGCACATGCGTGCTTTTGTTCAGGCTCCTCACTGTTTCACCTATAATTGATCTGGAAACAATTGAGGGGTAGAGCCTTATTCAGCTTATGCGTTTATCACAGTCTCTTCATGGTTCTATCACAAGAAATCGTGTTTTTCCAAAGTGTCTTTCACTATTTTTTATGCTTAGTTGTCTCTTATTTCCTGGGTACAATGTGTTGGGAGTTCTAACTCGGCAACGACACTTATACTCTAATGTAAGAGTTTGATTTCCTATTCCCCTCTAATAATTTTAAGTGGTAGTATTTTCTTAGATAATAATCTAGATTAACAACAACTCCAGGACCGAGATTATATAAGGTTGTAATGGGGTACGCTTTTATTCTCATTACAACTAACTATTTTGTTTCCAGGTGTTATTATTTATGTGTCTTTAAGACGTGGGAGCAAACTGGGAGTTTTCTGGAAATACACAGAATAGAGTAGTGAAAAACACTAATAAACAACGATCTTTGCTTGCCATGACAAAGCAACGTCTCCAAGTGTGGCTTATTATTTGGCCTAACTGGAGTGGTTCTGAGCTGAGAAAGGTGTCCGACTTAGATCGCTTTATTAGGCCTATATTGTTATAGAACAAGGATGACTATGTAACCTTAGATGTGATTGTGTATATTAGGAGCTATCATTTGTCAATGAATCAATTGTTAAACTTTATAGCAACAATGACATTTGAATATTTGATAGATATGGATATAGGCTGCATTTATATGTCCATTGTTTCCATTTGGTGTATGCGACTGTGCACTTATCTTCTTTGCATAAGCTTGCGATAGGGCTGATAAGTATGTAGTATCTAGGCATAAAAAAGGGTTGAGACTTCCATTTTCTTCTCTTATCTCATCATATAGCTGAAAGCAAAGTGATGATTGGTCTCATTGTTTTCTTGGACTATCTCCAGGTTATTTCACTTGCATTGGCAATCTGTGTCATTCCATATATGTTACTGGTTATATGCATTGTGCCTAATAGCTTAGTGTTCGTCTTTCTAACTGATTTTGGTGATTTAGCATGGACATAGCTACTTCGTGTTTTATGTCGTTGGATTGAATAGCTATAGCGCAGAATGAAACGCTATTCTCATATGGACATAGCTATTTCATGTTTTATGTCGTTGGATTGACGATAAGGGTACTAACTACCAGCGTGCAATTAGGTATTGAAAACCAAGATAAATAAAAGTATTAATACAAATCTGATTTTATATTAACTTCGTAATTTCCATATAGAATTATTAATTTCGCAATAAATAGATTATGTTTTAAGAGTATAGCAAAATGCGACACTTTTTTTTTTTGGTACAAAGGAGCAGCTAATGCTACGGGGGTGAGGGTATGAGAATTTGAACCCGAAACAACCCCTAACCAGGTTGAGTTCCTAACCATTGGGCCAACCTTGATCCTCCAAAATGCGACACTTTAGTTTCCTTGAAAGGGCATTTAAAATTTACCGTTAACAACGATACCTTTTTTTACACTACTGATACAATTTTGAGAGGTATATGAACAAGATAATAATAATTCAAAAGTATTAGATTTACTAAACCAATCTTATGGTGAAAGTGACACTATGACAAGTCACATACACAAAGTTGGTCATAGAGATATCATCTACATTTTCCGATTAAAATGAAACGAAAAGCAGACCCGTGAATACACGGGCACAAAAACTAGTTAATTGTTATTGTTATGGAATATGCCGTTTTTATTGAAGATTATATTGCCTTAATGAGCGGTTGTTGACATCAGCTATGACGTGTCGCTGATGTCAACGCTGATGTGGACGGCCTGAGGAGGCTGGAAATGCACCGCTAATTATATTATACTAGTATATTGACCCGTGCAAAATTGCACGGGCTGTCCTATGCAATTGATCGATATTAACTTAATTTTATAAACTACGGTATAATTAATCAAATTCAGATTTTGATTATAATAATTTTCCCTTGTTAGCGTCTAAAAATAAAAAATAGGATACATAGTCGACTTATGAAAAGTCAATTGTTCCGATGACTCGACCACGTCTAACTGGCTCGTGTTTCCTTGATCATGACCCCGTTTAATGACTCGTACCATATTTAACTAAACCACCATATTTTCAGGACAGCCCGTGCAATTTTGCACGGGTCAATATACAAAATGGATTAGGAGAATAAAAGATTTATTAACTAACTCAAAAGTTAAAATTACTTGAATAGATGCGTATCCAACCCGATAAGTCTGCCTGATTAGACATTCTTTTTACGGATTCTGAACCCGTTTAGACCCGCAAATATTGTTTGATCTAACCCATTGACTCATAATTAGGACAAAACTGATAAGTTTTCAAGCCGAAAATCAATCTAATCGCTTGTACTCAATCATGAACCCTATTTTATTTTGCGAATTATGGTCGACAATAACCCAAATCAGCTTTATTGGCATATTTTTGGTCAGAAATAACTTGACCTGTTAAACTATTTTGACCCGTAATTAGCCCATTAAGGCTCAGTTTGATAGGACTAAATCTTTCTAATCCGTTTTGAATACAAATCTAATCTAATATGAATGATACTAAACTGATTGATCTGATCTTAATTTGTCGCAAAATTTAAGTGAAACTAAAAATACTTAAGAACTCCCTTTTTTTTTATAAAAATAAATATTTGAAGATTCGAGTTAGCTAATAATTTGTCCTTGAGTTCAGGGCGAAAAAAGAGAATAGGATTCGCGTTAACTCACTTATAATAATATATTCTCGTTTAAAGATATTATACAAAAAACTTACACTACGGTAAATAACTTTTGTCCATTTATCATCATTCATGCATGGGCGGTTATAAGACTTTATTAAAAACCGTATTTTCTAGACCTGGTAAAACTTAAATGCTGAACTAACCGAGTGACTTTACTCAATCCGACCCAATTTGGCTAGGTAATGACAATACTTATATATGACTTGTGACCCCTGATGACCCGAACCTGTCTTAGCCTGCACATTTTTTCGTCTAATTTGACTCGACCCATTGACTGTATTATAGTCCGTGCAAATTAACCCATATTTGACCTTAATCAGACACGTATGACCCGTTTGACATGTCTACCTAATTTTAAACCCGTACAATTTGCACTGTATTGAATACCAAGTAGAGTGGGGATGCCGAAATGTGATTAAGTATTATTCATATCAAGGCAAATACCCATTATATAAAATCGATTCGATTAACCTGCCTTAGCGATAATAAATACCGGCGACTATTTAGTATTTTAATTGTTATAAAATGCGAATAGAGACTTGGCAAAGTTAAAAATCTGCAAACAATTCTACAATCAAATCATATCACAACACAACACAATGCTGGACTATTGGGGTTAGATGAACAATACATTTCGACTTTCGTCCCACGAATAACTCACAACACACATGCAAAAACCCATGGAGCATCTTATCACTACTATCCAAAGTAGCAAATGAATTCATATGCCCATCACTAAATTCCGTAAAAAAAAAAAACATCACTTTTTTCTCCTTGTTACACCAAACTATGACATTATGATTTATGTCATGCCACGTATAGGCCACCACCAAGATAAAAGTTGGATCATAACACATGCTCCGTACAAATATACAATTTGAAACTAATAAAAACAAATCATTCCTCGTGTATCCAATCATGTTTGCTTTGTGTTGCAAATTTATTCTTAAGAAAAAAAAAAGAACCCTCTTATTTGTCCAGTTGACGATCTGGACCGGGCTTCATCTTCACCTATGTATAAGGAACTCGATTTTGGCACCGAATCGTGTATTTGAGACACTCAAATGCCCGAACTACTTTGAAATTGTCTTCCATGCTAGAATCTGTACCTTTGTTGTGCCTTCAAAAGAATAAAATCACAATTTAGTCAATAAAAATGTTACATGGTACTAACTACGGAGTACTAATCAGCATATATGAAGTGTTACTATAAAATTTAGGAAGTAAAAATATTTATTCAATCACTCCAATAACAATCGAAGGGACAGAACCTCGACAATCCAACGATGCAGGATACGCTTACCGACTAATCAATTGTAAAATCAGTGCCAACAAACCAAGAGATCAGATCACCGTTCAAAAGATCAAAGATGGCGCCACGAACTCGCCAGAACCCGATGAATAATTGGCGGCAAAGGTAAGGTGACGACAGTTCACCAAATTCTCTAACTCTTAAAAATGGGCCGCTTCATATGATAAGTTTTTCCAATTTGCTTCTCCGATTCCATCGTTACATTGTTAAACATTATGAATTGCTGATTCGTTCCAATGATCAACTATTGTAATAAAAACACCATCACATCACAAATAAAACTAAAAATCAAAATCAATATGATCATCAATACTCAATCCTATAATTTGATATGGTAATTATTTTCACTGGAATTGATCATCGAGATAATTCTTACAATGTCAATGATAAATCGACGTGATCAAAACCTATTAATCACTCAAATGAATCAAATCAAACTGCAAATTTACAGTGAAATATTATAGATCAGGACTTTAAGTTAGGTAAACAAATTAAATTAGACTTACCGTGAGCACTTCTTTCATAATGATCGGCGCATGCGGCATGCATTGCTTGTGAGATCGGTCATTTAGGGTATGAGCTGCTTTAAAAATCTAAATTGTTAGAGATCAATCTTATATTTGTGGCGAGCAAATTGTCAGAGATCAATCTTTTGTGAGCAAGTGGAGAAAATCTCGAAAAAGAGAATTGATGTATTTCGCATGAATATGATATGATACTGAAATAATGTAAAATATCAATTTCGAAATTTAGTTAATCGTATAGAAAACTCACCAAATTTAAAACTTGATGCATGAGACCCAGATTGGAGATGGCGCAAACTCCCCTTTTTCGAAATGCTCTGATCAACCACCGCATAAGAAAATCATAGCGTCCCCTCCTGTTCAAAAGAAATAGCAAAAATGAGTGAGTTAGAAGCATGCATGTGAGAAACGGAGCGATTATGAATATAAATTCATGTTTTTACTATATGTACATCTTGAACATAGCAATTTAGCTATTCTAAAATGGGTCAAATTATTTTATGTACGTATAACATGCAATTAAAAAGATTTGATTTCATTTAAGAAAATTGAATATGCCATTGCTGTTAAAAGTTTCGTTACTAAAACGAAATATTGTTCCGTATTATTGCTAGTATTGCTATTTCCGTATTTTTGCCTAAACGAATGCTCTAATTACGAAATTACATGATTCTTGTACGTATTTATTAATAACTTCCTTTTTTTATTTACTACAGAATTTTGTTTCCTATGTTTTTATTTTAATTATTGTTATTTCCTTATTTGCGCATATATGGCCTAATTCTTTAAGATCTGATAATTTATTTGATTGCAGTTTCCGTTTTTAAGAAGGAATTTTCCTATATTGCAGCTTATAGGATATTTATTCCAATTTTATATAGGAAATTACATATCATTTTCGCCCAAAATTTTGGCCATTTTAGGTACAAAATAAAATTTAAAAAATTTAGTACCGTTTAAAAAACATTATTCTAAATAAATTCGGTCACTTAATATTCTTGCAGATTATAAATAAATCCTGAAGATATTCGTTGTGATATTTTATGTAATTATTCTCGGGAATATATTGTAAATTTTATTATGGAAATTATGCTGATTAATACATTACATATTAATTTAATTAAGATACCGTTTATTTGAGGTAATTACCATTATCTCAAATGATCTTACTGCCGAAAATAGTCGTTGATGACATCAACTATGACATGTCGATGATGTCAACGCTGATGTAGACGGCCTGAGAAGGCTGGAAATGCACCACTAATTATATTATATAGATATTATACAGATAGATAGATATATAGATAGATATTAGATAACCTAAACCTGACAACACACTGATACAGCAAACTCGAAAACGACGCATAATCTCCTCCGACGAGATTTTGAGCAATTTCACCCCAAATCAACCCTGCAATTCCGCCCAAATCAATCCACCAACTGCACAGGTAACTGTCGAATTCTTTACCGTATTATTAGATGGTTGTTTTGATCAAATTTCCAATTTCTGTCCATTACAATCGCTAAGTTTTAGTTTTCAGAAAAAAAAAAAACTGGGTTAAGTGTGCTCTTAGTTGGGAAATTGCTAGAAAAGTTACTGAAGATTAATCTGATTGATGATTGATGATTTGCAGTCTGTTTCTGTTGTTGGGACTTGTTGTGGAAGCTTGAAATATAAGATAGAGAAGTTTCAATTGGCAGGGTCCTCTTATTAGTGTAGGGTTTTGCATTGGCTCTTCCAGTTTACGAGACCGTTGTAGGAACAATAGGTTTGGTACAGTCGTGTCCGAGCTAGTGACCGCTGTGTGAACAGTCGGTTTGTTACAGTCGTCTCGAAACTCTACGAGACGGACTTGGGAAAACTCGGTCTGTTACTGTTGAGGGGAGAATGAAGTTTCAGATAGAAGAGGTGACAGTGTATTTCCCTTATGACAATATATACCCAGAGCAGTATGCGTACATGGAGGAGCTCAAACGCGCCCTTGATGCAAAGGGTCATTGCCTGCTTGAAATGCCGACTGGCACGGGCAAAACGATTGCACTTTTATCACTCATCACTAGTTATGCTCTTTCCAAACCTGCTAACCCAAT
Organism: Spergularia bocconei; assembly: GCA_963457585.1. Classification (NCBI taxonomy): domain Eukaryota; kingdom Viridiplantae; phylum Streptophyta; class Magnoliopsida; order Caryophyllales; family Caryophyllaceae; genus Spergularia; species Spergularia bocconei. The sequence continues at coordinate 5,937,166 of OY734958.1, forward strand.
CAAACTCATCTATTGCACCCGTACTGTCCATGAGATGGAAAAGACACTAGCAGAGCTCAAAGTACTCTATGACTACCAAGTTCGCCACCTAGGTCCTTCAGCTAGTCTCCTTGCTATTGGTCTCTCTTCCCGTAAGAATCTTTGTGTTAATCCTACTGTTGTCTCTGCTGAAAACCGAGATTCTGTTGATGCTGCTTGTCGCAAGCTCACAGCAAGTTGGGTTCGGTCTCTGGCTATTGAAAATCCTAGTATACCTACTTGTGAATTCTTTGAGAATTTGGAGAAGGTTCCAGACGCCAGTTTGGATGCTGGTGTTTATACCTTACAGGATTTGAGATCTGAAGGGAAGAAGAGAGGATGTAGAAGTATGGTGAAGTCAAGGGTCAATAATGTCAATACAAATTGGACTTCAACTCCTGCATGGAGTTCATTATGGCGCAAAGCAAAGAGAAAGAAAAGCAACTAGTCATGTGATGTATTTATCGTACAATTTTTGGTTTGTAGTAGCAGAAGTAGTTGAGCTCATGTGCTTATCAAATGAGCTGGTAATTGTATTTGTCCTATTGTACAAATCTCCCTAGGTTAGAATTGTCCTCACTATATAAAGGACATTAGGTTGTACATGATTGATTCATTCAGAAATTGTAAGTAACAAGCAGCCGCAATTTGCACTGCTCCATTCCCAAAACTCAGAGCATTTGCTACTTGTCATTTGACAGTTGTTTCTAACAATCTGGTGAAGCAGGATGGCAGACTTGAACGAAACTCAACATGGTATCAGAGCCTTCTGCTCCTGATCACCAGAGTTTTCAATCCCTTGTTCTGTAAGTTCTAAAACCTCAAATTTAGTGTTTTCTTTCCTTGTTTTTCTGCTTAATTGATTCCGGTAGATTCGAAAGCATAGATCTTTCTCTGTTCGAAAGCATAGAACTTTCCTGTTAGAACCCTAGCAATAGCATTGTTCTACTCTGTTTACCTGCAACAAAGCATAGATCTTTGTTATTAATCAGAAAAGATTGCATCTTTGTGTCAAAAGACACAATCTTTAGCATTATTTGTGAGTGATTTAAGGATTTCTGGGTTAAAGCTAGAATCTTTAGGAAAGTTTTGAACTTTGTGACTGCATTTGAGTAAAACTCTGTCAAAACCATGTTTGGGGGAAATGATGATGCTTTGATGAATGTTGAGGGTGAACCACACCAAAACCATGCTCACCAAGAGAGGGACATGGGTGTAAGAGTCGACCCGATTCTTACTGGATCTGGAAACTATGGACCATGGAGGAGGCAGATGGAGCTTGCTCTGTCTGCAAGGAGAAGACTGGGATTTGTGACTGGTGCTACCATCAAACCAACTGCCAATGAGGCTCAGATTGAGGGGTGGAATGCAAACAACAACCTGGTCATTTCCTGGATTCTGAACAATGTCTCAAGACCCATAAAATTGGCAAACCTGTACACCCTGACAGCCAAAGAAATCTGGGATACTCTCAAAAGGAGGTATTCAATAGCTAATGGAGCCAGAAAGTATAAGCTAAGCAAAGAGACTTATGAGTGTGTGCAGGGAACAAAATCAATTGATGAGTACTACACAGAACTTTCTGTCAAATGGGAACAATATGAGCAGATGTGTGAGTTTCCTGAGATTCTGAATGTTACACCTGACATAACTAGAATCTTGGAGGCAATTCAGAAACAGAAGGATGAGAGCAGGCTCTTCCAATTTCTCAATGGTTTAGACACCAAAGTGTATGGAACTCTCAGGAGCAACATACTTATGATGAGTCCCTTGCCCACAGTGGATGCTGCTGTTAACCTGATGCTGCAAGAGGAAACACAGGTGTGGAGTCTAAACACTCATGGAAACAAAGAAGCTGAGATGTCTGCACTGATGACAAAGAAAGATGGTGTAGACTTGGTGTGTATCCACTGCCCACAGATGAAGAATCACAAAACAGAAGAGTGCTGGAAGATGGTTGGTTATCCCTCGGGACATCCAAAATTGAGGAGAATGGGTCAAGGAAGCTATGGAAGAGGAAATGGTGGACAGTGGGGTCAGAGAACCTACCAAGGTGGTAACAACTCAGGGGGAGTTAGGTGGAACAACAACAACAACAACAACAGCAGCAACTACAATCGACCCAAAGGGAGTCAGACCAGGGCTGCATCAAATGTTCAGAGTGAAGTTGAAGCTGATCAAACAGATTTTGCTGCTCAATTGGCTCAAATGAATCAGCAGCTTCAACAACTGATGAAAAACACCCCAAGCAGCAGCAATTCTGGCAACAATGGAGACACAGATGATGAGATTGACTGCAATTTTGCAGGTATGATTCTTAGCTGCAATGTACACTCTCCTAAAGGAGAGTGGATTATAGACTCGGGGGCCTCTGACCACATGGTGGCCAAACCTGAAATGCTGGAAAACTTGACTGAGTTGCAAAGTAAGCCCAAGGTTAATCTACCTAATGGGAAGACTGCTTATGTCACTCATAAAGGGCATTTGACTCTTGTTGGGGGACTGAAATTGAGAAATGTGTTATATGTTCCTGAATTTAAGCAAAACCTGTTGTCTGTGCAAAAGTTTGCAAGAGACAATGACTGCATTGTGACCTTTTATAATACTCATTGCAATGTGCAGGAATGTAATAGCCATCAAATCAAGGAACTAGGAAGGGCTCACAGTGGTCTCTATTACCTAAACCCAAGCTACAAAAAGGCCATCAAGACCATCAAACCAGAAGCCAACAAGCCAAGAAAAGAGACTTTTGTCTATTCTAGTAATTCAGATTTGAAAACAAAATGTAATATTGAGACTCACAGTTGTGAACAAGATTTCTTGGAAAGTTGTAATAACATTTCTGGTTTGAATGTTAAGCATAATGTCTCCTTTTATAACACCTGGCATAATAGACTTGGCCATGCTCCCTTGAGCAAACTCAAACACATACCCTCTCTTGACCTGAAATCAAGTGAAATTCCAGATCAAATCTGCTTGTCATGCCCTATGGCTAAACACACCAAATCTCCTTACCCTACTAGCATGACCACTGTGACTAGGCCCTTTGATTTGATACATATAGATATATGGGGGGCTTACAGGGTAGCATATAAAGGAAAATACAGGTATTTTATGACCATTGTGGATGATTTGTCAAGGGGAACTTGGGTGTATTTACTCAGGTTAAAGTCTGATGCGTTTGAAACCCTCAAAATTTTCTGTGAGTATGTTGAAAATCAGTTCAGGAACAGGGTTAAAGTGATAAGATCTGACAATGCTATGGAATTTGATGATAGTCATTGTGTTGAGTACTTCAATAGAAAGGGGATACTCCACCAGACCTCCATTGCTGATAGACAACAGCAAAATGGAGTGGTTGAGAGAAAGCACAGGCATGTGCTTGAAATTAGCAGGGCACTGAGGTTTCAAGCAGGATTGTCCCTTGGATACTGGGGTGACTGTGTGCTCACTGCAGCATACTTGATAAATAGGATACCATCCTCAGTGAACAAGAATAAGACACCCTATCAAGTTATCTATGGGAAGATACCCAACTATTCTAATCTAAAGGTGTTTGGTTGTCTTGCTATGGTGTATAACCCTGCTAGAAATAGAGATAAATTTCAGCCTAGAGGCATACCATGTGTGTTTTTAGGCTATCCAGCATTGCAAAAGGGTTATGTTGTTCAAGATTTGGCAACTAAGAGAAGGTTTGTCACCAGAGATGTGACATTCCATGAGAATGTGTTTCCCTTCCAGAAACAAACAAAGCAAGTCTTCATGCATCCCATACCACCACAGCTGAGTGAAGATTTGATTCATGTACCTGCTTTTGAGAGTCCAGAAAACAATATAGATACTGATGAAAATACAGCTGGAAGGGAAAATGAAAACTCTGGCAACTCTGATGAGTGTCAAGCCACTGAAATAAGTGAAGAAGAGAGGAGTGACACTCATCTGAGGAGGTCAGATAGAGAAAGGAGAAATCCAGCATGGATGAATGATTTTGTTTTGAGCTTTAAAGGAAGAAATACCAGGGAGAACACAGCAAAGGTTGTACCTGTAGCTGACACAGAGATAAATGCAGTGTTTGCAAACATGGTGGAGAAGATATCTGAATATAAGGAACCCTACTTCTTCAATGAAGCTGTTATGGATAGAAATTGGGTGACAGCAATGAACAAGGAACTTGATGCATTGGAACTTAACAATACTTGGGAAATCACTGATCTGCCCCCTGGTAGAAAGGCAATTGGGTGTAGATGGTTGTATAAGCTGAAATTCAAACCTGATGGAACACTGGAAAGACACAAAGCCAGGCTAGTAATTCAAGGTTGCGGGCAAAAAGAAGGAATAGATTACACTGAAACATTTGCTCCAGTGGCCAAGATGACCACAGTAAGAGCCTTGCTTGCAACAGCAGCTATGTTGGGGTGGCAAACATGCCAAATGGATGTCACAAATGCATTCCTACATGGAGAATTAAAAGAAGAAGTGTACATGCAGATGCCAAAAGGTTACAAAGGCATTGGCAGTAGAATAAAACTAGGAGAACTCTCCTCAGGGTCTGTACAAAATCAGAAAGTGTGCAAACTCATCAAATCATTGTATGGACTGAAGCAGGCTCCAAGACAATGGTTTGCCAAACTCTCCAGTGCTCTAATCAAGTTTGGTTACAAACCATCCTCCTCAGATCCCTCACTTTTCATCAAGACTTACAATCACAGCATTACCACAATCCTAGTGTATGTGGATGACATGGTAATAGCTGGAAATGACTCTGTTGAAATCAATCAAGTTAAAACCATGCTCAATGGTGAGTTTCATATGAAGGACTTGGGAGCTCTGTCTTATTTTCTGGGCCTGGAAATTGCTCACACCTCCCAAGGTATCTTTGTCTCACAGAAAAAGTACACCAATGATTTGCTGCAAGAGTTTGGTATAGATAAGGAGAGGCCACTCAGAATTCCTTTGGATGCCAATGAGAAACTTGAACCAGATAAAGGGACACCTCTACCCTGTCCTGATATGTATAGAAGGTTGGTTGGAAAATTGATCTACTTAACTATCTCAAGGCCTGATATATCCTTCTCTGTTCAACTTCTGAGCCAGTTTATGCAAAGTCCAACTTCTGATCATTGGCAAGCAGCAAGGAGAGTGTTGAGATACTTAAAAGGGTCACCTAGTCAGGGTATTCTGTTGGCTAACTCCTCTGCAGCCAGGCTTACTGCTTATTGTGACTCTGACTGGGCATCTTGCCCATACTCTCGCAGATCTACCACTGGTTTCTGCATTCTACTCGGCTCTTCTCCAATTTCCTGGAAATCTAAGAAGCAAGGGGTCGTAGCTAGGTCCTCTGCAGAGGCTGAATATAGGGCAATGGCCCTCACCACCTGTGAGATCACTTGGATACTATCACTACTGAAGGAACTTGGTCTGAAGCATCTCAACTCTGCTGTGCTTAAATGTGATAACCAAGCAGCCATTTCTATTGCTGCTAATCCTGTTCTACATGAAAGGACAAAGCACATAGAAATCGACTGCCACTTTATCCGAGACAAGGTTGCTCAAGGCACTATTGTTCCCTCTCATGTGTCCTCCAACCATCAATTGGCTGATGTCTTGACAAAGACATTGCCTGTGTCTCAACACAGGTATTTGATGCGCAAAATGGGAGTTCAGGAACTCCCTCACCCCCAATTTGAGGGGGAGTGTAGAAGTATGGTGAAGTCAAGGGTCAATAATGTCAATACAAATTGGACTTCAACTCCTGCATGGAGTTCATTATGGCGCAAAGCAAAGAGAAAGAAAAGCAACTAGTCATGTGATGTATTTATCGTACAATTTTTGGTTTGTAGTAGCAGAAGTAGTTGAGCTCATGTGCTTATCAAATGAGCTGGTAATTGTATTTGTCCTATTGTACAAATCTCCCTAGGTTAGAATTGTCCTCACTATATAAAGGACATTAGGTTGTACATGATTGATTCATTCAGAAATTGTAAGTAACAAGCAGCCGCAATTTGCACTGCTCCATTCCCAAAACTCAGAGCATTTGCTACTTGTCATTTGACAGTTGTTTCTAACAATCTGGTGAAGCAGGATGGCAGACTTGAACGAAACTCAACAGAGGATGGTGCCCATATTTCTTGGCAAGGCGTATGGTGCAGCGGGCAAACGTTCTGGTGTATAGTTATCAGTATCTGCTTGATCCTAAAGTTGCAGGAATAATTTCAAAGGAGATGCAGAAGGAATCTGTAGTTGTTTTTGATGAGGCTCATAACATTGATAATGTCTGCATTGAGGCGCTAAGTGTGAGTGTCAGAATGCAAACTCTTGAAGGTGCCACTAGAAATATCACCAGAATGTCTCAAGAAATTGACAGGTACTTTTGATTTATATGATCCTGGAGTTGCCTTGTTCAGCTGTTGTAACTTTTATGCTTTGGAATTTCGTTGTTTACTTGTATTGTCTTGTGCGCAGGCTAGACTATGATTTTATCTCTAACTTCTATTAGACACGAGTAAAATAGAGTGCTAAGTTAAACATACCTTTGTCTTCTCATCCTTTTTTTGTTGGCAATTTAAATTCTTCATCCTTTTTCCTCCATTTAAACATTTCTTCTGTTAATCAACCTCTTATAGTTTGAAACTGTTTAAGTCCTTTCTTCTAACCCTGTCAATTGGTTAAATTGTTGCCATTTGTAAGCATTTCTATGGTGGTTTAATCAGAAAAGTTCACATGTTGTTTGTCAAGTAAGAAACATAAACACTCAACATTTAGATTTACCCATTATATATTAATTCACCTTTTTGATTTATGAATTAGTATTAAACAACTTGTCTAAATCATTTCATGTGGTAGGAAGGTTTAAGGCCGTTGATGAGCGGAAACTGCGTTCAGAATACAATCGCCTCGTTGAAGGATTGGCTCAAAGGGGAGATATATCTGGTATGAAATTTTGTGAGTAGGAAAATTTTCTGTTGATTTCAGTGCCTTTTCTTTTACTCAAATGCTTCTGTTATGTTTTTCAAGGTGGAGATACTTGGCTAGCCAACCCAGCCTTGCCTGATGATATTTTGAAAGAGGCAGTACCAGGAAATATTCGTCGGGCAGAGCATTTTGTCTCTGTGTTACGTAGATTGGTGCAATATCTAAGAGGCCGTTTGCAAACAGAGAACTTCGAAAAGGAATCACCTGTTTCTTTCGTAGCATCTCTGAATGACCAAGCTGGGCTTGACCAGAAAACCTTGAAATTTTGTTATGACCGTCTTCACTCTCTGATGTTGACCCTCGAGATAACAGATACAGACGAGTTCTTATATATTCAGACAATCTGTGACTTCGCGACTCTTGTGGGCACATATGCTAGGGGTTTCTCAATTATTATTGAACCCTTTGATGACAGAATGTCTCAGATCCCTGATCCAATTCTTCAGGTGTGTTGCTTATTATTAATTCTGTAAATTAAACTGCTTGGTTTTAAGAATTGTGATATCCCTTTGGTTCTCAGTATTTCTATAACTTTTTCTCTACTGAAAGCCTCTCTAGTTTTGTCTTTTTCAGTTTTTTCGATCGTATTTTGTTTCCTTTCATTTAGTTGAATACTAACGTGTCTTCTTTTATATTGATCAGCTGAGCTGTCATGATGCTTCGCTTGCTATAAAGCCCGTCTTTGATCGTTTCCAGACAGTTGTTATTACCTCAGGAACTCTAAGTCCTATTGAACTGTATCCACGCCTTCTTAATTTCAACCCAGTTGTTAGTCGAAGCTTTACCATGTCTTTGACAAGGGATTGCATATGCCCGATGGTGCTAACTCGTGGGAGGTAATGTCGTCACCCTTGATCTGCCATCTTATCTCAACTATACCATAGATTCCGAAGACTTCTAATCTGTGGTCTCAGGACTTTAGGAGCTCGCCTAGAGTTCTGTGATGTAGTTTTTGGAATAGCATGCATAAAGAATTCCCACTAACTTTTGGTGAATTTGGCATGTAAATTTCAGTGATCAACTTCCTGTCAGCACGAAGCATGATATGAGAAGTGACCCTGGTGTTGCAAGGAACTACGGGAAGCTTTTGCTAGAAATGGTTTCTGTTGTTCCAGATGGAGTAGTATGCTTCTTTGTCAGCTATTCATACATGGATTCTATTGTGAACACCTGGAACGAAACTGGAACTCTAAAGGTAGATCTGGTTTTTGATTTCTGCCTCTGATATCCTTAGCTGAACCTTTTCATGATCTTGCTTTTGTGGTTATTCTATATGGTGACCAGATACTGAATGGCTATGTTACGGAAGCTTAATTATATTTATCATTGTGTCTTCATATCCTGTTTGTATGCTTTCTAGCTGTTCTGTTCTGAGTGGCATCTTTATTCATTTGAAGAAAAGGCTTCCTAATACACTAGTCCGCTTGATCCGTGCAGGAAATTATGCAGCACAAACTTGTATTCATCGAAACTCAGGATGTGGTAGAAACAACTTTGGCTCTGGATAACTACCGCAGGGCGTGTGATTGTGGTAGAGGTGCTGTGTTTTTCTCTGTTGCAAGGTACATATCCTGTCTGATACTTATATTCTAGTCTCAGATGAATATTACTCTTTCCCCTCCCTTCAGTTGGAATGTGAATTCTCTGGCTATCACAGCAATGCCAACTTTTGCTCACTTACTCCATGCTGCTGTGGATAAGGAACATATAACCTCTCCGCTCACTTCATATGTATATCTAAAACTTCCACCCTCAGTTAGGGTTGTCAAAATGCAGGATTTTTAACTACTGTCGATCCTGATCTTCCAATGCTTACCCTAATCTTAACAGACTTTCTTATTTAATGGCCTTACTAGCCGCACCCTTCAGTTTGACAGTGTGTTTCAGTTCTGTGATATTCTTCAGCAGTTCAGCTAGAGTACTTTATGACCTGTTTTTTCTCGTCCTTTTTCCTTTTTCCCTTCCTGTTTTTTTTTTTTTTTTTTTGAGATATAAAGGATCTAAGTATTAATTCACTGCTCTTGCAGGGGGAAGGTGGCTGAAGGTATAGACTTTGATCGACATTATGGGCGGCTGGTGATCATGTTTGGTATCCCTTTCCAGTATACCTTGAGCAAGTGAGTATTATAATATATATCTTCTGTGTATTATGCATCGACGAGCTGATTACAGCTTTGTTCGTTGCTCATTCATGTAATAGAATGCCCTAAGCTCTACTCTTAGTCTGGAAAGAAAGGGGAAGGGCAGATGGGTCATTCCTTATCTAGTTGCTGGGGGGTTACTCCATAGAGCTTTACCAATAGGCAATGCTGAGAATTCATTAGGCATCAGATTGTTATTGTTAAGTGCTCTGTTTAGTTTACACTTTGGAATGTGCGTGTGAGGCCATTCGACCGGCCTCGACTATCCTTTCATTGTATTTTTACAGTTTGTTATCTCATCAATGGCATTTCCCCACCTATCTGCTACCATGACTTTCCTATTGTGTCGTCTTGTATCATACAGTGTGAGTTCATCACAATCCACCACCTTCATTTTCTCATGTCTGGGTATTGGAAAAAAAAAAAACCGTTTTGTCAATAGGACAGGATACCGCAATTTGTTTTGATTATTTTCCTCTGGAGCTTGGTATGGTCATTATAACTTCTGAAGTTACTTGGCTCGTCTTAACAGTTGCATTATTCTTACTTCTTTACTTTCGTAATATTTGTTACTCATCACTCAACCAAATTATTGCATACTTACATTGCAGGATATTGGTTGCTCGATTGGAATATCTGAGAGATACTTTTCAGATAAAAGAAGGCGATTTTTTGACTTTTGATGCTTTGGTACTTCCTTGCCCTACGTTGATTGTCTGGCTAACTTTACTTACTCCTTTCACATATTAACTAGCTTGCTTTGTGATACAGAGACAAGCTGCTCAATGTGTAGGCAGAGTTATACGGTCAAAGGCTGATTACGGGATGATGATTTTTGCTGACAAAAGGTCTGTTCGCATCGTTTTTGACTTTGTTACATGTATTTGCGTGTGAAAGATGTTTTTTGCACACTTAAATTTATAATCTCTCTTAGGTAGATACATTCTCATACGATGAAGGTCCACATAGCTTGCCATAGTGTCTGTTAGATTTAAATTTGTTCTGATTTCAAAATTAGTGCACATAAACATTCTGATAATTACTTGATGGGAGAGACCGAGAGACTAGTGACGCTGCACTGCGATCTTCCAGCACTCCCACTCTTAATATTCTACCTCTACTGAAAATGAGTTAATGGTAGTGCAGGAAGACTACGATGAAGTTCCAAACTGCCAATAGTTTCTGTCTTGTTGCAACCTTGACACGTGAACCTTAAAGATGGAATATAACTATTTTCCTTTCTTCCAGTATGAGTAGATTGCAAATGTTTATTGAACTCTATTACCGGTGTTGTTGCTAAGCATTCTCTAGGATTGGCACATGTTGACTTGAGATCACTTGCTTGATTGAAGAAATTTGTTGTTGAGCCTTATGATATTTTCCTTTTGGTGGTGGTTTTTGCAGATATAGCCGGCATGATAAGCGTTCCAAGCTACCTGGCTGGATATTGTCTCATCTTCGTGATGCACACCTCAATTTGAGCACTGATATGGCGTTACACATAGCAAGAGAGGTTTGTTTCCATATTTTAAAATGACATTAGAAAAACTCTTTTTTTTTCTTTTTTTTTTAAGTCTACCCCTTTAGAGACTTATTTTCCTGTAAACTACAGTTCTTGCGGAAGATGGCTCAACCCTATGATAAGACTGGGCCTGGTGGCAAGAGAACTCTCTTATCACAAGAAGACATAGAAAAGATGAGTAATGGCACAGATGACATGATGCCATGAAAAAGTCTCGGTGCTGTGAAACGATTGATCTGCCATTGGTTATTTAGAGTGTTGTTTACATCCTATTTTTTTTGGGATACTTTATGGGTGGGAGCTCAACAACTTGAGTTTTTGTAAAGAACTGCCCTAGTTTTGTAGTTAATGAGTATATTGATCATTTGTTAATTAGTTGATATCAGACCTTACCCTCTCGAATCATGTACGATTGCTATTTCAGATGAGTTCATATTATGCTCAGGAAATGTAGGACTTAGGGCTCTTTGCTTAGTAAAGTCAGGACTCAAGGACGATATTGGAGTAAGGCAATTGAAGTCGATTATTTCAGGATATTTTCCAGCCAGTTTTGTAAGTAGTGTATAATTTGCTTGAATTCTGGTATGATGTATGCGTTTCGTGGTGGAATAATGATATATCGTGACAGTCTAAATTCTTCGTTACTATATCTTGCCTTTCATGGTGGAATTTGCATGAATCAATTTTCAATCAGATGTGCCATGTCCGACATTCCTTTGGAGCTGCAAGTTCCTCTTGGGTTTTAATGTTAAGAACTTCTCCTTTAAAGTGTGAAAGGTCTTGTTCTTCTTCTTCACTGCGTTTCCGAATGGGTTGTACCTAGACCTGTCAAGATCTGAACCCGACCTGACCCGCGTTTTCAGGGTCGACTGGTCGAGACCCATGCATTCTGACCAGTGACCCGTTTGACCTGCTAATTTCTGGGTCAAACCCGACCCCATTACCTGTTTTGCCCGTAATTATAACAAAATTCGGACAAATTTACGAAAACCTAAGAAATATAGTATTAATATAATAATCCAAAACTAGTTTTATTCTTAAAATGTTTGAATTAAGAATTTATAAGTCATAAATATGATAAAAATATTATTGGTATAAATCTATTACTTTTAATAATTGCGTGCATGATAAGCTGACGTGGCGAGGTTCAACGTACAACCGACACGTCAACAACACGTCAGCACTCATTTAACACGTCAGCAATGCTTTGGTAAATCAAGCAAAAATGTGAGGAGGTAGGATTTGAACCAGTGACCTCTCAAATACATATTCATTACATTACCAGTGTGCTAGCTGTTACTTCATGCATATTTTTATAACTCATTCTATAAAAAGGTCGAACTAGCGTGCTCTGTAAATCAACCAAAAATGTGTGAGTTAGGATTTGAACCATTGACCTTTCACATACATATTCATTACATTACCAGTGTGCTAATTGTTATTTCATACATATTTTTACAACTTATTCTATAAAAAGGAAAGAACCAGTCCAAATAATAAAAAAAAAAATACAAGACATTCATACGGCCCATTACATTATGTGTGTGTAGTGATTTCTTTTATGATCAAACCCTAATTACACGCTATTATATAAATGGTAGTCGACATAACATCTGAGGCAATGACAATGACAAATACAAATCTCTTCTCACGCACATATTCTCCTGCAAAATGAAAAATAATGAAACAATATCAACTTCACAAGTTACTATAGAAGCACCACCAGTTGAAGTACAACCTCGGGTGGTGGATGGTGGAGGCGGCGGCAACATCTCAGGCGGGTGTCGAATGGGTGATGCGTGATAGTGGTGGGTAAGGGAGGAGAGAGAAAATAAAAAGGAGTATTTTGTTAGCCATTAGATCTAGGTGAATGAATGCCCAAGATTAATTCTCTTCGTAATTCGTTAATTATTGAAAAAAAAATCTAGAAATCTTAAAAAGCGAAAGAATTTATAAACTAATTTTATTTACATTTACATAAATCAATTGATCAATTCAAAATGAAGATATGAACAAGAATATATGTTGATAAGATTTTTCTACACACTAAATATTAAAAGAGAAAAGAACCACGTATTTAAAACCCTAGGTATTTCAGCAATTTTAAACGTAAATTCGGTACATGACTACATGTACAGTTAGATCGCTCTATCACTTTTGCATGGTAACCTGAGCCTTTCGAGGAGAGACACTAGAAGTAGATCAAACGATGGAGTATGCAAGTGACTAGAGTGAAAAATCAGAGAAAACAAGTGGATTAGAAAATCTATGCTTATTGACCGACATCGAAAATATATGCTTATTGGACTTATAAGTTGATGCACAACAATAGATGTCATTGGTTAGAAAAGTAAATTGATTGCTCACCGATTATATTATTAGAAGAGTTTAAAATATTCAATATACTCTGAAAGTAAGATATAATTTTTTCGGAGAATGGTGGGGTCATCGCGTAGGAAAATCAGGGGTGGTAACTAGAGGAGTCGAGAATATGTGTGTGAAAAAGGGTCGAGCATAAGAATCGACACGAGTGAAGAGAACATGGTACTAGAATGGAGTTGGAGGTCGAGTAGAGAAGTTCATGTGGGGCAGTGCCAAGTGGAGGAGTCGATAACATGTGTGTTATAAGGGGTCGAGTATAAGAACCGACAGAGGTAAAGGGGACAAGGAGTAAAAGAAATGACCGAGTTGGAGGTCGAGTATAAGAGTTCATGAGGTGCAAAGCCTCATATGTCGCTTAGGCAGGACAGGGCAAGTGGAGGAGTCGATAATATGTGTGTTATAGATGGTCAAGTATACGAATTGACACGGGTAAAGAGGACGGGTGCATAGGAATTGACCGGGTGGGGGTCCAGTACATAAATTCACTTGGAGTGGGGCCTCAAATGAATTCATGTGGTGACAGTGATGTTTAAAAAATCTGACAAGTGAAGAAGTGTTGGTTAAGGGGCCAAGTAAGTATCGACTGGGGTTGAGGGTCGGCTAGAACATGTGACATAAGGGGAGAGAGTGTTTGTAACACTCCAAGATTATAGAAAGTGGTTTATGGAATTGGTTTGTCCTAAGTTGGGACACTAAGCTTTTTATTATGATATGTTTATAATAGGTTTCTACTATACATTACCAACAAGCCTTTCAACTGTTAAAACTCAAGCCATGATTTACGAACTTAAGGGGTGACATTTAATCTTATTGGGTTGTGTTGCAACGTAAAAAGAATCAGACTATTACAGTGTCGGGTAGCATGTTGACGGGTGATTGGGTATTGGTAAGGAAAGTGAGTGGGATACTAGCATGGAGGTGTATGTGGACAATAGAAATTGATGGTTGGGGGTGCAAATTGTCGGTCGAGAATCTTTGTATAAGAGTTAAAACGAATTGTGGGGACGCCTAGGGAATTTAAGGGGGAGAGGGGATCAACTAAGAAAGTTTCAGGATGATAATTATTATCAAGTTTAAAAGTCGATTGTTGATTTATGCGTTCAATAGGAGATTCAAAACGAAATAAGTTGGTAGGGATGATATTTATATGATTGCGTGCATTTTTAAACATATTTGTCACACGGAAAACACGAAATCATTATCATTGGTTTTTTTTTTTTTTTTTTCGAAAGGAAGAAAATTCATTCATAATAATTAGCCATATGATACGGCATCTACAACAAGTGCTGAAATTATCAAAATACAACGCTAAAATCAAATTCAACCCAAACCTCCAAAAAACTACGATCATTATGTGAGGTGACTCGTGATCCGAAAACCCTCTATAATAATGCTGCTTCATGATACAGCTTGACGCGAGGGGGCCTATTGATCTCTTGTAGTTCGTCGAAGGATGAGCAGATCCGCTAGCCAGTAGAAGAGAATTCAGCATCCATCTAAACGCCATGGCAAAATTAATGAACATCAAATTCTTCTAAGTCCCGCAATCTCAGTATAAACCACCTATATGGTGGTAGAGAGACCCTCTCGAGGAGGTAGAAACGAGTTATTATTAATAATAACTAGTGATAGGAAATTAATTAGGGTGTAGATATTAGAAATTTGGGGCTTACCACCATCTGATTGATTAGTGGTAGCCCCTAGATTGAGATTTAGAGGTCTAGAGTTTTTTTTAGAGAGAGGGAGAAAAGAGAGAGGCGGCTTAACTTTCTATCGAAACTTATTACTCATTATCATTGGTTTTGAATTCCTATATTTATAACTTTTGGTGTTCTTTTCTATCAACATCTATAAACTGTCTTTACAAATTTTAAATTTATTTTTGCTAATGCTATGTTTTAAATTCCTTTATATTTATCAATATTACGATACTTTTATTTAGTATCTATAAAGTAATATGGAGTATGACACAAAACTATTTCATATAAGCAATTGTAATTCCCGTGCATTGCACGGGTATAAAAGCTAGTAATTTATTAAATGTGTAATAGTTATTATAATATTATTTTATTAATAACAAGAGCTGGAAAAAAAAAAAGGTACGAAGACGTATTTTGACCCTAACTCAACCTCACAGGTATTACACATGATCTATGTTTGACTAGACCCGTATATGATCCGAGTCTCTGACCCGTATTGACTCGATTCGTCCCGTTTGACAAGCCTAGTCATAGCGGTCGATTGTGTTGTTATAGCTTCATAGGCAATGTAGACATGTAGTTTAACTTGGAAGCTAAACTACATATATTTGTGTTTCCAAGCTTAGTTGACATGCACACGGTTTGTAACTTTGCATTCCATTGTAAGTTTGTAAGACTTACGTTTATTAAACAGATTAAAAGTCTTTGTTGGGCCGATGTTTCTCAATTCAGGTTTCAACTATTGTTTTAAGTTTGTTTTCCAACGTGTATATATGCACATTAGAGCATCAGTTACCATACCCATATTATTCATTCATACATCTCTCTGTACGTCCTTTCTCTCTTATCCACTTCACTCTTAATCAAATTTCATTCACCTATTTATTCATCCAAGATCTCACTACAACTTCTCCCACATATTTAACTATTTATTATTGCATTTTTTCATACCCCACGCAAAAGAATGTAAAGAGTAACATGTAAGTAGGAATGTGGGGCATGAGTGAATGGTGTGGATTTCATTCACCCTATGAATGAGTTTTATGTCATGTATTAGATGAATGATTTCTTTCATTGTAATAATGTAATGGGGCTTTATTTTCATTCATCCGAGGAGAATACTCATAAATGAAAAAAATTCTCCTTATAACGATGCTCTTATACTGAAATCAACAAACAAATATTTTTAAGACTTGGGTTAATACATAGTACTAGTTCGAGGACCGAACGATCACGATAAACACGCAAAATGTCGTCCTAATATACCAAACGACCCCAAAGTCTAAGCTGTTTTTAGTTTTACCAAAAACGGACGTACACAAGTCGTTGATGAGGTTTTATACACAAAAAAAGAACGACATCACGCGTGCAGCAAAGTTACTCTGACCCTGCAACAACAACAACAAACTCCAGTCCCAAGTCAGCAGACGCCGCAATATCAATCAAAACTCCCTCTTTCAAACATATACGAACGAAAAAACACCCTTTCTCTCTCTGAGGAGTGAAGAAGATGGAGTTGAGTGAAGAACAAGTCCGACAGAAAAAGATTGATGAAGCCCTCGAAGTCAAATCCCTCCGCCGTATTATTACCGCTTTCCTCGAGTAATTTTTCTCTCTTTCCCTAACATTCTACTACAATCTTTGCATGCTTCTGCTTCAAGTTTTAAACTTTATGCTTACCCTTTTGTAGTTAAATTTGTATTTTGATGCTGTATTTCTCAGGGTACCAATTAATAATTTCTAGTAGAAAATGTGTTCTCTGGTGTCATTCAGGCATTGATTTTGTGTTGTTGAATCTTCACATTGAAGTTTAACTTGAAATTAGAGAGTGATTTTCGGGAGGGACTATCGGCACTCAACCGGAGTTCTCTGACACTCCCACTGGTACTATCTTATTGCAGAGAGAATTGAGTTAGTGGGAGTGTCAATGGTCCTCGGCTTTTTATGGTGTTTTCGAATGTGCCCAATGAAATTTAATTTAAGATTTGAGAAACAATTTAAACCTGGAATTTCTTGGGGGAGACTATGAAAATGTTACATTTGTGTGATGAAGAGTCAATGGTTTGTAGTAATTTGCAATGCTTGATTCAATTCGAAAAGTATAGATTCTAGGAAGTGTTTCAGCTAGATGCTGGATTTCCTGAGCAATGATGGGTAGTTCTAGGGTAAGACAGCATGTGTGATAACGGTATCAGTCAACTGATATGGTTGACAAGTGAGTAGGGAGCCGATTTGGACGTATCCCAGTCTGATAATTTAATGCCATATTCTGTCTCTAAGTAAAAATATTGTTCTTCCTTCTTTTTCTGTACTCTAGTTACAAAAATACGCAAGTCTGTCGTAGATGGTCTCTCTAAATATACTTTGTACCTATTCCGTCAATTTCTTTCTGGAAGCATGATGGCCATATTCTGTTCTGGGGTTGAAGGCCGCGTTAAGACACTTTGCCAGTTTGCAACATTTGATTTTATTTTTAATTTTCCTAAATTCTTTATGGTTTTTATATTTAGTTGTTTACTATCTGCTGGACGGTTTCGTTGATATTTCTACTTTCATAACAACAGTGTTGGTCGTACCTTGAAAACAGCATATCTTAAGTGCTCCTTTTATTCTCTTCCCTAGTACTTAGCCTTTTTTTCCAAATACCAAGTGAATCAGGAAGGGTCTCAAGATTTAGAAATGTAGAGACTTTTAGCCTCGATGAGGCAGAGTGCATGTCTGGACTCTGGATTATGTATGGTGATAAAGCGGGGGGAGAGAAATAGGTGGCAAAATGACCAAGATGCACATGATTCACAATAGTTATGGCTGAAAAGTTGAGATTATACTTCCCAACATTATTCCTTTGCTAAAGAAGAGTAATTTTTCCTCCCTTTTTTACAAACTAGCATGGTTTTGCTTCAAGTTCTAAACTTTATAGGCACTAATTTAGTTTTTTATAAGCAAATTTATATATTGGCGTGATATGAATTCTATGCTGTATTTTTCAGGCTACCCATAAATAGTTCTACTAAAAATGTGTTTGTATGGTATTATAGCGTTCCTTGGTGTTATTTGGGCACAACAAGTTAAATCCGAGATTAGAGAGCAAGTCGTAGAAATATGACGTGAAAATGGTTAATTGGAGTTTGCCCTTTTTCTAACTTTTTTTCTTTTTGTTTCTTTTAGAGAAATATGACTTTTCTGGAAAGAATAATTGTGGCATAGTAGGTGTTGAAATTTCGGGGCTACATTTTGATGAGATTGATATGATAAATTTTCTTGATTCAATTCTTACATTTGACTGAGCATGGGTAAAGCCTATTTATAGACTCCCATGTTAGCTAATCGAATATTTTAGAATATAGAGTTACTAAATTTTTCTAGAATCTTTCTAGGAATTTCAAGACATTCTATGACGCTCTAGCGTTTTAAATATATTCTAACACTCCCTCTTAATCTAAAAAATCTTGAGCTGCCTTTTCTTCGAATTTATATGGCAATGATGGTTTCCGTGTCACCGAACATTGCCTTGCTTCAAGATCCTTTCTTCTCAAATGCCCTTGTCACCTTTCATAAGTTTTCTTAGGTTCCCTTGTCATCATTTTCTTCTTCTTGTATGGGTGCCCTTGTCACCGCTCTTCTTCTTGCTGTTGCAGGTGCCCTTGTGACCTTGTCATCTTTTTTTTTTTTTTTTTTTTGATGCTCCTATCACCCACTTCAATTTTCTGCCCTTGTCACCTATAACCTTTTTTGTTTCTGTTGATGACACGGTGTTGATACCATGTTGGAAATTTTTGGGGCTGCATTTTGTTGGGATTGATATAAAACTCGATGGCAATTCTTTCCTTGATTTCTTACCTAACATTTCATACATTATGTGTATTAAGTTCGCTAAGCCTACAAGTAAGCTAAGCTTTCTTGAAAGTTCTCACTTTTGTTTCTTAAAATCCAAAGGTGTTCTAAAACACTTTTATTCTTTAGAGTTTCCTAGATTAATTTCTAACAGTCAAAAAAGTGATCCAATAATATAATCTCGGTGGGATTTTGAGAATGTTCCACTTGTGGCGAAGCGTTGCGGATTTCAAGTAATTTGCAGTGTTGATTCAATTCGAAAGGTGTTGATTCTAGAAGGGTTACAGCTGGATTCTGCATTTCCTGAATAGTGATGGGTAGTTCTAGGCTAAGAGAGGCTGTGTGGTAACATGGCATTTTGTATACTGGAAAATTGATAAGGTAAAAGTGAAAGTGAATTGATTTGGTGACTTATCCTTGTTTAATGATCTAATGTAATGTACTGCAGCCTCATTTGATTTCTGCAATTGTATAATGACAGAGAATTACGTGGATCACACTAGTTCTGGCTTTAACGAAGTTGATGTCACTTTTTGCAACATTATTCTTTTCCCATACATACTGTATATCTTTTTGATGCTGCCTCTTTTGATGCACGTGTGTTAAGAAAATGCAACATATGTAACTAGATGGACCCTGGGGCCTGGAGACCCTCACATAATGATAAGATTAAGGATACCTCTTGATTTCGGAAACTTCATTTAAAGTTTCCCAGCCCTGATACGTTGGGCCTATTTATGATTGCTGACTTATTTTTGGTAGTTCTTCGCTGGTTATATGCTGTGCTCGCAAAACATTAGTATTAGTTTGTGATTTACCTCTACTTGACAACATCAATCGTTCAATTCGTGATAGCTATCCAGATGCCTCAGAGGACGATGTCAAGAGATGTGAAAGGTCTTTTAAGAAGCTTCCACCTGCTCACAAGGTATTCTCTTCATTTGAGATGTTGAGCTACGATACCGTCTTCTTAAGAATGACTTCTGCATGCTTACTGATGTGAAGTTTTCATCAAAATCTCATATGCCAGATACTTTCATGGGATATTTTTTTGGCAAACATGAATAGAATGTGTTTTTCTTGCCTGGTTGTATATTGATTGTTTGTCAGGTCTCAGTTGATTGGTCATAGAGTTGGGGAAGGTACTTGTCATAAGTTTTTTTGTTGATTAGCTCATCAGTAGTCACATTTGCGTCAGTCTGAGTCTGTGGTGGCTGGTTTTCTTTTGCAATTTGTTCTTTGTACTACATGGATCAAAAGTTTCAGTATGCGGGAAGCCGGGAACGCATACTAAAGAGGTGCTCACAATGATATAATGTGCACAGGAGCATGCCAGTCGCCACAATGGCTTAACCTTGTATTTTAGTAGTAGTTGTTGTTGATACGTATTTAATTCAAATTATAACTTATCTGTTCATATCCTCATCAATTTCTTTATTTTTTCACAGTCTCTACTTGCCCATTTGCCTTCAAAATACCGAAGTTTGAGAAGGTACTCGTCCTTATCCATCGTCCAACAGTCATGTGTGATTTCACTGGGAGATGAAAAGCTAGAAATTAAGCTGTAGAGAAAGCTGCTCAAGTTGTGCATAAATTGTTGATGTTATAGACAACCACCACAAATCATGCATGCCGAACATTTCCTTCACTTCCCATTAAATGATGTATATAGAGGAGACATCACTTGGTAGCAATATATTTCTGCTTGACAAAAAGAATCGAATAAATAAATTTATCTTATGCATAGTCTGACTGACTGAGTTGGGTTTGAGTAGCTCGCAAGTAATTTTGCTTTTGTCCTCCAGCATTTTTATGTGCTGTTTCTTATGGTGTGGCCAATAAAAGTATTGCGCATTTTGATAGAAGACTTTTATTTCAAGCTTCTTTTGAAACCCTCAGGGGTCCATGCACACAGCTCATCAGCATATATTACACACCAGCTATTGCTCCAAAACAGTTACAATAGTAGGTTGACTGGTCAGGAACTTGTGGCTAGTGTTGACCTGTGGTGCTGTCCTATGTGTTTGGAATCTATGGCTGAACTTTCAGTCTTTTTACTTTTCCATCAGTCAAGAGTATCATGTTCTTACTACTTGATTGCTGCAGGTGTATATCAGCGAACACACAATTCATCCTAAACATGCTTGAGGTATTAGTGAATCTATTTTATCCAGCTCTCCATTCTTCTTGTTGGCTCCACACTCTGTCTTATCTGCTGGTTGTTGGTAATATGAAATTTTGTCTTACATGTGCTGTTTTCTATTGTGACTTTCTCCTGCTAGGCATTTGAGCCACCACTAGATATGAATATGGATGTAGATATTTGTGAAGATGAGCATCTTGAATGTTGCAAAGATGGGCACCATCAACATCAAGATGCAAGTTCTTCACGCAATTATCATATGACATCAGGGGAAACAATGGCAAGTACAAATATGGACCAAAAAATTTGTGGCGGTGCAAATGATGGCATGGGCAGATTTGGAGGAGCTGCAAGCCCCGAGGTTGATTTTTATACTTGTGGGAACTATGGCTTTCTTGGACTCTCTTTTCTGTCCAGTGAAGTTTGTAGATCTTTGATGTTTATTACCTCTGTTTTGTTATTAGATATTTAACTTCTTGTAGATAACAAACAGGGAGAGAAACCAGAGTTAGATGAAGCAGGTTTGAGTGCCACAAAAGCAGATTGTTGTCAGGATGGACACCATGGATGTGCAAAATCATGTGGAAATGTTAGTGCATTTCTTTACTTAAATATATTCCGTTCCACATCCTGTACATTTATTCAAGCTGGTTTTTGGTTTTTATCATTCCTTATCTTTGTGTAAACTTTTTATGTCTTTTTCTGTGACAATGTGCCTCATCTCAATTGATTCCTACTGTATAGTTGTTTGCTCTCTTATATCTGGGAGGTGCGAGTTCCGTTTCGAAGTGTTTGGGTGGAAATAATTCAACTCACTCAGAGTCCTTCATTCTAGTTCCAGAACCCCAGGCCACAAGTCATTGGCTCCTTTAGCATTGTAAGTCCCAACTCCCCAGTGGTAGCACACACCGTAGTAACCCCATTCCACCCTTCACCTACAGGTCATTTCAGCGTTACCCTACCGCCATCATAACCATTGGAGCTGCAGGAGCTCTTGGTAGCCACAACCACTCCTATATAGTCACCTTTACATCAACTTCTGCACCATTTCCCATCAACCTTCCTTATATACCTCAGCACTTCCCAACGCCTGATTTACCACAACCACCATGACCAGCCTCAAATATAGCACGGTATAGCTACTTCATGACTATCTGAATCCCTGGATACACGTATACAACCACCAAGAACCAATCTCTTACTCTAAAAATGATTGAAAACTACTGGTTTAACTGAGAGGTCAGAGGGGAGAAGACTTTCAAAACTTTTATCAACCTTCACCGTTTTTCGAGCATTAGATCAAAGTGCCTCATGTTCTCATTGTTCCCCTTCTCTAACCAAACATCTTCGGAATTGGAAGGGAAAAATATGTTAATTTCACACCCCTTCCTTGCATCAAACCAAACAGCCCAAAGTGCATGTGTTCAAGATACTATTGGTTATTGTATTTTGCACTCTTCAGAACTTCAATGTTGATGTATTTTTGCTAACTCACAGTGCAACTATTATTATATTGCTGCAGTGTGCTTTTAATGCTTTTGATAAATCTTCACTTCCTACTTGTCTTCAGGTGAAGGGCGATGTTGCAGATCCATCTTTTCAATTTAATGTACCACTAGTTGACATTGACAAAGTAAGTGTTCCGTGAAGCAGCATTCACTCTTTAAACTAACAAGTATCTCGTGCTCTGCACGAATTGCTAGCATATGTTGTTTGAAAATATGTTATTCTGTTATTTCACTTCTCATTTTATCATCTTTTATTTTGAATTTATGATATTGGATATGTTTGTTAAAACATAGATTTTTAGTGTAATTTGATAAACAAAAGTCAAGGGTACTTCATCTTTAATTCGTAACCCTACCTTAATATGTTTTTTTTTTAATTTTTGATTAATTAAAATGAACCAACATTTCTAACGTTCAATAATATAAAGGGCCCTTGCCCCTATACACCATTGTGGTGGGACCCTTCCCCGGTCCCTGGCCTTGCAGGGACGCCAATGTGCATCGGATTTCCCTTTGTCTATTGGAAAAAGGGATCGTAGATACTAGATTCTATAAGATTAGGGGGTGTAGGCCAAGAAACTATTATGACTCACATTGATCTATCCAACCAATCTTTTATGATCTTTTCATTATGAACGTTTTTATATGAGTTGGTTTTTAAAGATCTTTGTTGTTTGTGTATCTTTTTCCTTCCGTGAACCTCTCTTTATGTATTAAACCCAATGATTGTTTTAGCTGTCTTAAGATGTTTCTTACAGACATTGGTTTCTGATAGGTACGGTGCATAATTAGGAATATCGTGCGAGATTGGGCTTCTGAGGTTAGTTTGCTATAATTATTTACTTTCTCTTCTCGATTTGTGTCTTTTGGAAGTCCTTCAGTTCTTTCTCTTTAATTTCACGTGGAACAGGGGCAAGTGGAGCGCGATCAATGTTACCAGCCTATCATGGAGGAGCTTGAGAGATTGTTTCCTACCCGAAGTAAAGAGAGGTAATACTATCAAGTTATTTAATTTAAGTGTGCATGTGTGTGAAGAGATGTTAGGAGTATGGATCTTCGGATGCTCTAAAAAGATCTGGAATGTTCAGTTGTTGTCTTGCAACACTTGGGTGTAGCTAATATTTAAAAGTTCAAATTCTGTTGTATTTTCTTCAACCTTTCTTCTCCTAACTAATATCTTCTTCATGTATCACCCTACACCCAGCACGCAGCACCCAGCACCCCCATGTTCTCCATTTCAACTACCTGCCGTTTCCTCTCCCTCATATTTCCTAAAGTTTCTTGTTGTCAATGAAGCCAGAACTTTAGACTGACTGCTGGAATTCTTCCCACATCCTTCTTTTCGCTCTTTTTGTGCCCTGATGTTTTGGACTGACACTAAGATCACGATTATCCCCAAAACAAAGGGGGTGGTTTCGGGTTAATGTGAAAAATGTCTTAGTTTTAGTGAGGGGAATTTTCAATTTGTTCAGTTAATGATTATCATTAGTAGTTTGGCTTTGGATGTACTATAATTTTAAGTTAGAAAATCACATCCAAAATTAACGGCTGTGGTTATAGACTTATAGTTATGGTGTGAAAGCTGTTGGTTCTGGCTGAGCTAGAATTGTCTTCCATAGATGATTAAATTATTACATGCATAGTAGTTCGAAACTCTTAGTACAACCATTTTAATGCAATCGAAGACTCAAACTGGACCTTCCAGTTCTTATGACTTGTGAGGATTTTGATGTTGATGTTTTATTGGGGAAGGGATGGTGGTTCAAATTTTGTCATTTATTGCAAGTTTTTTTTGGCCCGATGTTCCATGTAAATTCATTCTGATATGATATGTTCTCACTTCTCTCACTCATCTCTTACAGTCCACCAAGCTGCTTGGTTCCTGGTGCTGGACTTGGGAGGTTGGCTTTGGAGATTTCACGTCTTGGTTAGCTGTTGTCCATTGGTTCCTTTACATTTTGTTGCACATTCTTATCACTATACTGACATGATCATATGAAATCATGAAATTATTACAGGTTTCATATGCCAAGGCAATGAATTTTCATACTACATGATGATATGCTCCAGCTTTATTCTGAACAAGTAAGTTGCCAATCTAATTTTGAAAATGTTATCTAAACTTTGGAATGGGATGACATTTCACTCTCTATAATCAATGTATTTTCTTTATTTGTAGCACGAATGCAGCCAATGAGTGGACTATATACCCTTGGATCCACAGCAATTGCAATTCAATTTCTGATGAGGACCAACTTCGTCCTGTGTCTATTCCGGACATTCTTCCTTCTAGGTATTGTTTCTTTTGTGGGTGATTACCTTGACAGCTCCTAGAAATACCAAAGAATTGTCTATCTTATAACACGAGGCAATTTCATATCTTTTGGAATACACCATGATGCTACTGATTTATGACATGATTACTTTATATATCTGTGATCGGATTTCATTGTCACCTAATTGTTCAGATATGTTTCCGTCTCAATCATTTGAAAACAGTATTTTGCTCAACATAGGCTATTGTTTTAGTATTTTCATTCACGGGGTGCATCTGTGCATGACTGCAATCATATTGAGATAGCATTGGTTGATAATTTCCACAATTCCACTCATTCATCACTCGTGTAAGCATCTAGGATCTATGTGTATTAAACTATTAGATTATCATATTAGCTCCTGAGCTATCCCTAATTCGATTTTGATGTTGAAATTCGTATTACGATTGAAAAATGAGTAACAGAAGTAGAAATCTATACTAAGACTAAACGATTAATTTAAATTGTAAGGGTATTCCAGGTAAGCAAAATTGAATAAAGGACCGCATAGGCCAAAGGTTGAGAGGGGAACGCCACATAGATTAGTGGAAAACTTACCACGTACACTACAGCCACATAATACCATGTTTTTCTCGGGCATATTCTGGGATGGCCTAAGGGTGATCAACTTCTGTTCCGGATTGGTTTGAAGATCTTGTCGATAAATGGTTTGAGAGGAGCAGTTAGAGATTCTTTTTAGAAAAAATTTCCAACAAAGTTATGAAAAATTTCAAAGCTATGATTATTGATATGAAATACAGTTAGGTATTAAGACTACCTGGAAAGAAAAGAAACATACCAAAAAAAATGAATTAAAATAATAAAGACACGGATGTCTTTATGTGGTCGATTTATGCTCCATTGTAATACTGCTGGAGTTGAGGTGTGCTCTGTGCCTCTGTTATATGGCACTGCTTATTCCCCGAAATAGTACTATATTATTCGTGAGATGAATCCTCTGTCCCACTATAAACATCCGCTTTCATTTGAAATCCTCTCCCATATGGAAGTGAAAACTTAGTTTGGGACGCAGAGGGGGGGGGGGGGGGGAGTATTGCAGAGGTGTGTTATGTTGGATTTCTGGGCATGGAAATTAAGGATTGTTCTGAAGGGATAATTAAGAAGAGTGTAAGAGATGCGTCTATTCAAGATAAGAAGCGGGAAACTCCCTTTACAGTGCTTTTGGCCATGAGACATGGAGACCAAGACACCGAGTGAGGAAAGGAACTATAGGTTGATATAATGAATGCATCTTTTGGATAAGAGGAAGCCTTGGAGAACTTAGGGTTAGGTGATTGAGAATGAGACAGTCTACTTGGAATAGAAAGAAATATGGCTTCGGCAGGGTGGTGGAGAGAGCGAATTTGTATGGCGTGGAGTTGGATTTTGTTGTGTTTTCTTCAGTTTGATACTTCTCCTTCTCTCTCTAATGCTTTTCCTTTTTGTTGCCTTCTCTTTGTTCTAGCTTCTCTTCGTCTTTGTCTCACCTAAGCTTCTTTTTCTTTTTTCTTTTAATTAATTTTCCTTTTCTCTCCATTTGCCTGTGTTTGAGCTTTTTATTTATTTATTTAATTCCTAGTAATTGTTATAAATGAGTCCTGACAATTCATGTCAGCTAACTCCAAATCATTTAGGGATTATAATGCTTTCTTTGCCCCGTTTGGATACAAGAATTGCTTAATCAATGAATTATACTCTTATATGTTTATGGTTGTTATTGGTATTGTGAGTCATTAAGAGGTCTGGCGGTTGTAAATGCTACCACAAGAAACACACTAGATGAATCACAAATGAGGTATATCGAGAAGGAAAATGGAACTGCCGACGTGCCATCTCATAGGTTAGAAAGGCTGTATTCTTTAATGCTCTTGATGGTTGTGGTTATGTTATCACATCTACCAAGCCCTTGATGGAGCGTTGCCTTCCTTTTATTGTCCTGATTTAACATCCTTGCCGACCATCTGGATACCTTGACTTCACATGTTCAGACAGGTCTTGCATTTCTTATCTTACCATCGGGCTTCAATAGAGCTCACACTTGGCAGTTGGCTGAGACCTGTTTCCTTACCATAGTCTGTTCAATCCATCCGAGTCTTTCTGTATCCTCTTGTCTTACTTAAGTTCTTTGGCATTTATTCCAATTCTTGTTTCAAATATGTCTATCTGGCTATCCTGCTGGCCTGACATTTCTGACGGTAACATGAGTAATTCTGGAATCTGATGATCGGACCGATTTCACGATTATAAGTTCAGTTGAATTGGTAGAGGTCCGCTCTTGCATTTGGGCGGTCGTGGTTACGGGTTGAATGTCTGAAGGCATTGTTCCATTATTGTTGATCCCTCATGTATCTGTTAAGTTTAGTACTTCTAATAACACTGTAGCTTGCTTGTGATTGCCAACTGAACAGAATGATATAATCTGGAGGTTGAATTATGTATGATTTGCCTGGAGACTATGTAGAACTATCTGGGACTTCGCCATTGAAAGGGGCTTGGATGTTGTCTTCTAGTTGGTGCCTATCTTTTGCTACCTATGGTGATTGACTTCATGTAAACAGTGCAGGAATTACTGAAGGCTTTTCCATGTGTGGTGGAGATTTTGTTGAAGTGTACAGCGATCCCAGCCAAGAAGGTAACTAATTATGTGGAGTATAATTATTTCTGTTGTTTGAATTTCTCCTAATAGTATTACCTCACTACCCTAGACCTGGCAAACTGCGTTAAGACCCAACACATGTCATGAGAGTGCTTTAGAACCCGATTCAATTAAGCTGTTCTTTGTATTCTTTTTTGGTTGGTTTGCTGATAGTCAGTTGTAGCCTAAACTGCGTGATGAGAAGCAAAATATTCTTATACTTGGTTTTGTACGTTAAAGACGAAGGACCAGCCCTTTTAGAAGTCGTTGCGAAACACATTGCTCTTCGAGATACTCTGATTACTACTTAATAGCACCAGGTGGCCTCTCTTAAAGTGAGTATTCTTTCAGCTTAGGGATACACTGCTTTGTTGGCTTTTACAGTTGGACTTTCAGTCACCAGGTACACTAATAGGATGTAAATATCCTTGGTCTTTTTGGAGTGTGAGTGTTTGAAGTATTCGGTGAATCTGCTGTTGTTGTAGAGTTGTAGATATTCATTTGACAACACAGCAGAAATTATGATGGCGGTTATGGTGTTCTTGGCCCCGTGAGGAGTTTAATTTGTCAACTTGGCATTTCCTCTGAACAAGGAATCATTGATGGAAAAACTGCAGAATTGAGTTTAAGCAGATGTTTAGAGGGTACATAAGAAATGAAACTGCTGTGGGCTCTAAATTATAGCTTTGCTTGGGGATGGGAAGTGAGGTTGGATGTCATTCGTCTAACAAATTTAATCTGGGGATTAGAAAGTTCATGACGTGTTGGTAACTGGTGGCATGAAATAGCTTCTTCAACTCATGTAGCGTATCCTAACGCTGAGCTGACTCTGACGTATAGGTGTGAAATTCTCTTCTAATACTGCTCTTTGTGGGGATAGACTGTAGTTCATGACCTGTAAGTTGAATGGTATTTCAAATGGAAGGCCTCAAGTCGTTCGTACGGAGCAGCGTTTGGTGAAAGATTTTTGTTTATCTAAAATGGGTTCTTACCCTCTTGTTTTTGGCTCTTCAAGGTTTTTGTTTAGTTCTTCCCTAATATCTGAAGGTTTCACGAAGACAGAGATATAGACAAAAGCAAGTAGCTTTCGGGAAAGGTATAGCGTTCATATCAAAGGCACCAAAAACCTGTATCAAAAGAAATTGGGGTGGCAAAATGAACCATTGTAAGGACCTATAGAAGTGGCAGAAACGGAGATCAAAGGGATGAAATAGTGGGATAGATAAGAAAGGGGATGAAAAGAAAATGGATAATACTTTTCTCCGTTCCTTTTTTTTTATATTTTATATTTAAAGGATTAGGGACATTTTATCTACTGAAAGACCCTGCAAAAGAGCTTAATACTATGAATCAATCAAAACACTATAATACAACCCTCCTCACTGGAGGAATAGGAATGTAAATTGCGCACAGAGACTCGGAATTGTATTAGTCTAACCAACTGTTTAGCACTACGGCTATGATAATCTGAAGTTCCTGTCAATTCTTTCTTTCCACAGTAATACATGGTAGCCACCTAGGCACAGCGAGCTTTCTTCTTACTCCAATGTTCTCCCCTTGTATTCCTTTTGTACCATCTTATATCGTGCAGCCCATGCTGTACACTGGTTTGGTTAAGCCAATCCAAAGGACGGTTTACCTTGATTCTTCGTGAAAAAAGGGCAGTTGAGTATATATTTATACATTTTCCTCAGCACATTTGCATATACATCTGTTCAGAGCTACAAAACCTTTGTTCTTCAGGTTTTCGACTGAGTTTAGTAGCAGCCTCCTAACTGTATTATTGCAAATTTTCATTTCCCTTCTTATCTCTAAATAAACCATAGTCCTGTGAGACACTGGATTTGTACCTTTTATAAGCTCTCAAGGGTACCAATTGCACCTATCACAGATCCAGTAGCCTGTATAAGTTCTTAACCCACTGATTCCAGACATTATCTTATGCACAGTGCAGCTTCCGAAGCCATCTAGTGAGGATTGCCTTATTCCTGCAAACCTGCTAAGTCTTTCTTTAATAGCAAGGCCACCTTGTTACCTAGGCATACAGATGTAATGCTAACTTTTGATAAACCAATCCTATTGTGATTTCTTGAGCATCCATAAAACAAATTCTTCCACAGCTTTTTGAAATTCTTTAGGACGGTTTTGTTATGTAGGCCAAAAAGAACAGAGTTCATAAGATGTGCCTTCCCTGCATAGGAGAGTAATGAAAGCACTAAAACCTAATAGCTACAAAATTTGCTTCTGAACATCAGGAAGTAGGCCCTCGAAGTATACTTTCTATGGAAAACTCTTCGTATTTTCTGTTGTACATAATTGCTTTTACATCCTTACTCTAGATTGCTAAGACATGGGCTCTTTCGTACATCAGTAGAAGCACTTGGGCTTATTTGGTTGAAAAAGTTTAAATGTATTCGCCTGTGAGTGTTTTTTTTGGCATTCACTGCCGGTCTCAAGCCCGGATAAAGGAGGAGAGTTGCGGTAGGTTTGTGGCGGCCAGCGTAAAACAAGCCACATCTTATGGACATGAATCGAAATTTAATAACCGTGGGGGCGTCCCCTTCACAGCGACGCGCTACACTTCCTGGACCCGGGTGTGGTGATAAGTATGCAAGGGTCTCTAGGTCGTCGCCCCGAAGCGACGCGCCACTCCAACGGCCGGGGGTGGTGTCAAATGTGCAAGGACGCGCTACACTTCCTAGACCTGGGTGTAGTGAAAAATATGCAAGGGTTGCTAGGTCGTCACCTCGAAGTGACGCGCCACTCCGGCTCCCAAGGGTGGTGTCAAATGTGCAAAGGTTCTCAAATCATGGACGGGAGCGGGCAAGGAAGCTCATTCATAACGGTAAGGGTAGTAGGCTTAGGTTTGGAACGTGGAATATCGGGTCTTTGACAGGGAGATCTTCGGAGGTTGTGGAGGTTATGAGGAGGAGAAGGATTCACATTATGTGTTTACAAGAGACGAAATGGGTTGGGGCGAAAGCTAAGGAGATCACACCATGGGGTTATAAGCTTTGGTACTATGGTAAGGATAAGAGTAGGAATGGAGTTGGTGTCATTATTGATAAGGAGTACATAGATGATGTGGTGGAGGTTTCGAGGAAGAGCGATCGCATTATGACAGTGAGGTTGGTGATTGGGAATGAGATTATGACTGTTGTAAGTGCCTATGCTCCACAAATTGGATTGGATGCATCTATTCGTCAGGCATTCTGGGAGGAGTTAGAAGAGGTGGTGCAAGGGGTTCCTAGTGGGGAGAAGTTGGTTATTGGTGGGGACCTTAATGGACATGTGGGTTCTACGCGGCATGGTTTTGAAAGCGTGCATGGAGGTTTTGGCTATGGGTCGAGAAATGAAGGAGGAACGAACATCTTGGATTTTGCGTTGGCTTATGACTTGGGTATAATGAACACGTGGTTTGAGAAGAGGGAGTCTCACTTGGTGACATACAGGAGCGGAAGTAATGCGAGCCAGATTGACTTCTTTTTGGTAAGGAATGTTTGGCGTAAGAGCTTTACAGACTGCAAGGTGATACCTAGGGAGAGTGCGGCTACGCAACATAGATTGGTGGTACTGGATTTCAGGGCTAAGGGTGGCTTAGGGAAGAGGCGGCCACAAGTAGAGCCAAGGATCAAATGGTGGAAACTTGAAGGAGAGCACAAGGAGTCTTTTTTGGAGAAGATGGCCGGGACAGATGTCTGGTCAACTAGTGTGGAAAGAGATATAGACTCGTTATGGGTTACCATGGCGCATAAGGTAAAGGAGGTGGCAGAAGAGGTTCTCGGTGAATCTAAGGGGAAAGCACTACCGAGTAAGGATACATCTTGGTGGAATGAGGAAGTGCAACAAGCAATAAGGAACAAGCGCAAATGTTATAAGAGTTTGGGAAAAGATAGAAGTGAGGAGAACTTCGAGAGGTATAAGGATGCAAAAAAAGCAGCAAAGAAAGCTGTAAGAGATGCAAGAGGAAAGGTGAACCAAGACCTATATACAAGATTGGATACTAGAGAAGGGGAGAAAGAGATCTACAAAATTGCGCGCATTAGGGAAAGGAGGACTCGGGACATTGGTAGGGTGAAATGCGTCAAAGATGTTAATCAACAAGTCCTTGTTGATGATAAGGAGATTACGGAGAGATGGAGATCGTACTTTGATACCTTATTCAATGGTGATCGGGTGAACGATATTGGAAATGTGAACATTCATTCAAGTATTGTTAATCGGGAGTTCATGCGGAGAATTCAGCAGGGAGAGGTGAGGATGGCCTTGAAGAAGATGGGACGGAAGAAAGCAGTGGGGCCAGACGGCATACCTATTGAGGTTTGGAGGTGTCTAGGAGATAGAGGTGTGGAATGGTTGACGACACTTTTCAACACGATTTGGAAAGGTAATAAGATGCCGGTGGAGTGGAGGAAGAGCACTTTGGTCCCTTTGTATAAGAACAAAGGGGATGTTCAAGAGTGTGCCAACTATCGCGGGATCAAGTTAATGAGTCATACAATGAAACTTTGGGAACGGGTGATTGAGCATAGATTAAGAAGGAGTGTGAAGATTTCAGAGAACCAATTTGGATTTATGCCGGGGAGGTCAACTATGGAGGCAATTCATCTCATAAGACAGACGATGGAAATTTATCGGGATAGGAAGAAGGATCTACATATGGTGTTTATTGATTTGGAGAAGGCGTATGATAAGGTACCAAGGGATGTGCTTTGGTGGGCTCTAACTAAGAAAGGAGTTCCGCAAAAATATATTGACATCATTAAGGACATGTATGAGGGAGCTAGCACGAGTGTGCGGACTAGTGTAGGGAAGTCAGAAGAGTTCCCTATTACAATTGGAGTGCACCAAGGGTCCGCACTTAGCCCGTTTCTCTTTGCTATAGTTATGGACGAATTGACGAGGTCAATCCAGGATGATATACCATGGTGCATGATGTTTGCAGATGATATAGTTTTGATCTCAGAAACGAAAGAGGATTTGGAGAGGAGGTTGGAGCTATGGAGGCACACTTTGGAGTCCCGAGGGTTTCGGTTGAGTCGGAGCAAGACCGAGTATTTGGAGTGTAAGTTCAGCGGCATTAGACAAACGAAGACGGGGACGATCAGGCTGGATGGAAAGACTGTCCAGGGATCAGATGTTTTCCGATATTTGGGATCGATTCTTCAAAAGGATGGAGAATTGGATGGAGATGTGGCTCATAGGATCAAATCAGGTTGGTTGAAGTGGAAGAATGCCACAGGACTTCTGTGTGATCGAGGAATGCCCAATAAGTTGAAGGGTAAGTTTTATCGAACGACAATTAGGCCGGCACTGTTATATGGCACTGAATGTTGGGCCGTGAAACAGTGCCACGTTCATAAGATGAGTGTGACGGAGATGCGCATGTTACGATGGATGTGTGGACATACAAGACGTGATCGGTTGAGAAATGAAGTTATTAGGGAGAAAGTAGGGGTTGCACCCATAGGGGATAAGATGATGGAGAACCGACTGAGGTGGTATGGCCACGTGAAGAGGAGGCCTAGTGACGCGCCGGTTAGAAGAGTAGAAGGGTGGAGAAGTGATAATATTAGTAGGGGTCGGGGAAGACCCAAGATGACTTGGACGAGGGTGATTAGAAGTGATATGAGCTTCCTAGGACTTTAAGAGAGTATGGCGTTGGATAGGGCAGGGTGGCGAGACTCTATTCATGTGGAGGACTTATTCTGACCCCTTTTGATTTTTTTGTTCGGTTTTTTTTTTTTTTTTTTTTTTTTTTTTTTTTCCAAAACTTTTTAACTTGTGTTCAAAATTCATATGTTTTTTGGCAATATTTTTAACCTTTTTATTTATTTTGACGGCTTTTCTAAATTTCCTTTGAAAGTGTTTAAATAATTTTAAAAGGTTTACAACGTTTTCGAAATTTTTTGGCGTTCACAAGACGGTTACTGGATGACGATTCATGTTAGCCGACCCCAAATCATTTTGGGAATAAGGCTTGGTTGTTGTTGTTGTTGTTGTTGTATTCGCCATTACCACTGAGGCGGTGTGGGGGTAATCCTCATCACTAAGTAATGAGATTTTCATTGAACTATTTTTTGATAAGTAAGATAGGATATCAATATATTCAAAAAGACACCAAGGGGGTGACTCCCATATACAAAAAGACACCTAAGGGGGTGACGCCCATAAACAAAAGAGAGCTAATCAAGCCCTGGGAGGCTGGGACTGTCATGAGAGATTTCCATTGAACTGAGGCAATTAAACCCATGTAATTGTCATTAAATCATCAGATGTAATCAAGTACTTTCTCCCCCTGTGAGTGGTCTTCCTCCCTTTCATTTCATCACATTGTAATGCTTATCGCTCCAACTAAACATAGCCATACGGTTTGATGAGCCGATTTGAATTATTTAATCCTACTCTAAATGGAGTTTTTTGATGAAGGTCTGAGTTTAATTGGAAATCTGATTTCATAAATCTTCTTTTGTTTTTTGGAGGGGGAGGGGGGGGGGAGTGACACAATTGTTTGCTGGGCTGAAAGGTATTTATCAATTTAAAGAGCGGATTGTAGGGTTTATGGTTTGAACTTTGTTGTATATTCACATTTCAATTTAGTTGAAGTACGCATGTTACCTTGTTGCACCTCCTCCGGCTCCCTGCCAAATACCTTCAGGCAACAGCCAAACAAAAGGTAAAAGAGCAGGACTTTATTTGTTCCGTGTTTCCTTGCAGGGGCCTGGGATGCTGTAGTTACATGCTTCTTTATTGATACAGCCCACAACATTGTGGAGTACATTGAAATAATATGGAAAATTCTGAAAGATGGTGGGGTAAGACTGAATCTGTTTCGAGCTTTACGTCACAATCTCTTTATTTTCTTGGTTAGGCTTGTTTGACTTTGGTGCTTTGACAGGTATGGATAAATCTTGGCCCGTTGCTCTATCACTTTGCGGAGACATACGGTGAAAATGTAGGTTTTGATTATTTACCCTACCATGTTCATATGCCCCTTCTTTTTATCTGCTTTGCTAAGCTTTATCTTTAAAAACTGTCCAGGAGTTGTCAATCGAGCTAAGTTTAGAAGATGTCAAGAAGGTGGCTTTGCATTATGGATTGACTTTAGAGGTTAGCTTCAAGAAATCTACCCTGTAATTACTTGAGTGACTCACTTTCGGGCATTCATTTGACTTTCTGTTGCATATGCAGAAAGAAGCTACCATCGAGACAACATACACTACAAATTCTCGGTCTATGATGCAGGTATGTTTTACTTGGGGATCGTAGGCTTGATTAGATCTAGCCCTTCTATTTAGGAACCAACATCGAATATATACTAACTAATTCTTGATGTAAGCAGAATCGATATTTTGCTTCATTTTGGACCATGACGAAGAAAG
The DNA here is from genome assembly GCA_963457585.1 of Spergularia bocconei. NCBI lineage: Eukaryota > Viridiplantae > Streptophyta > Magnoliopsida > Caryophyllales > Caryophyllaceae > Spergularia > Spergularia bocconei. The sequence continues at coordinate 5,971,718 of OY734958.1, forward strand.
CGGGGAGCAAAGTCTCGGAGAAGCATGATGCTGAATGAATGGTGATTATGTTACTTTCTACAATAGAGGAATGTGCCATCTCCTTTCCCACCCTAAATTTTTTATATCCAATGAGTCCTCGACTTGAGAAGACGTTATCACTCTTATCAGACATGCTAAAGCCTAAAACCTGTGAGGTGATTAGTTTGAAAATTTCACTCCCATGAACTGCTGAGTGCATAAGAATTTGGTTCCGCCCAAAGATTAAACAATTTTCATCATTAGATGCTTTTTTTTTTTTGTTTGGTTACCAAAGAATTAGATGGTTTGTGATATAGAGGGGTTTGCATCTCATGGGCCTGGTTCTATTAATCCAAGCACCAAGGAGTGTGAATTTCGTTCGGCCTTATTAATGTCGTGTCTAGCCGTAAATACTCCAGAAATATCAGCTGAGAAACAAGTGTTGCTATTGAGATATTGGGATGTAGCCATTTCAGGAATATCTTAGGAGGGTCATGTTAGAATTGTTATTGAATACTTCAGAAGCGAAATGCATGCATGAAATTGAAGGAACATTTACTTTGTACATTATTGAAAATGCAATAAAGGCTGCAGTTGGATAGTAGTAGATTAGATTAGAATGTAAATGAAGCATGTGAAAATAATGTTTTACTGACCTTAAGAAGAGAGATCATTCCTTTACATATTTGTCTGTAATTGACTAATCGAATGGTGTTCTCTAGTTGCTAGTTTGTGTATGGTTCTCTAATGTCTGTTGCGATGCATCAGTAGTCGAGACTTGCCAAAGTGGTTGCTCAGGCCGTATTTTGGGGTCGTTCATCTTCAAATGTTGTGATATTAGTGGGTTATGATTAGTATAACTCTAGTAAACTTCTAGGGCAGATTTGAATTCTTAGTCAGTCTTGGTTGTTTTGCTTGGTAGGCAATCTTGTTGGTTCATCCCGCTAAGTCCGTATTCCCACTGAGTTCTGCAGGTGAGATTAGCTTTGGTTCGAGTTGCATACCTTCAAAGTACTGTACAAGAAGCATAATAAGAAATACGGAGTATTATGGTATTATGTTTTGTTGGTTAATTTCAGATAGATTCGGCTTCCTTGGTCGAGTGAGGTCCCGAGCAATTCATAAAGCGGACTGTAAAATGTCAATTGTGTGAATGAAAAACCTTGGCTAGAGTTTAAGATCTGAGTTAGGTGGTTGATAAGGCAAAATTGCTCAGGAAAGACTGGCTAGTGTTCCAGTCAAAACTATGTGCAAGATCTAAGAGTTCAAAGTGAGTCTGTACTCTGTTTTCTGGGCATTGATTGATTTCCAGATTTGTCCTTTTTTTTTTTGTGAAATAAATTTGTAGGAATAAGTCATGTGAAAAAACAGTACAGGACCACTTGCATTTCCTCGCATTTCCTTGTGATGCTTAGAACCACAGACAAGGATGTGTCCACAGCTAGTATCCGAAGGCATTGTATTTATCAGCTCTTACAAGTTACAACACACACTATTCGCACACGTCTACAGCGACCCTTAAACTCGTGTCGTCGTCTTGGAGGAAATCGTGTTTAGAATGAATATTTTGACATTGTATCACAAGTGGAGAAGCTTGAGAATAGCCTTGTTTAGGGATGGGCGTGGAACCCAGACCCAACCCAGACCCGACAGACCTGACCCATGTGGGTCGGATATGAGTCCTCATTTTTTAGGACCCATTGGATTTGGGTCGGACCCAGACCCATTTACATGTGTGATGGGTCGGATATGAGTCTCTAAACTGAGACCCAGACCCGACCCATAGACCCATCTAATTTAATTTTTTTATTAAAAACCTAAAATTTAACCTTTATAAAACATGGACAATGCTAGAGGTCTACAGTGTAGACACCCAAAAGTGTCTACAATCAACAATAATTTTACTACACTATCAAAATTTTACTACTCACACAATTAATTTTACTACCTGAATTTTTCATTGCAAATAATTTTACTACTTTGATCTCAATTTTACTGCTACTAACTAAATTTTACACTGTAGACAAATTAATTGTGTCTACATAGTAGACCTCTATCAATTTGCATAAAACATTATTGTGTTCGTTAATAAACTCACAATAAACCACATGGTATCAATATCCATGATTTCCTCCCCTACCATAGATATCTACCGGAGAGTACCCCCATTGCGTTATCATAGTCATCTTCGTCGACCTTCTCATTTACTATGTAATATTTTATTAGATGCATAAAACTTTGATATTATTTTATGAGATTTCGTGTATACATTTGACACTTACGGATGTACGCTAAGTTATGAGCATAGGGAGTTTGGTTACAAGTTGTTTATTGCAATTTGATTTGAGTATTTGTCTACTATTTGACGTATTAGTGCAACAAAATAATTTTTTGAGCTAGAAATATCATAAAATTCGGCTTAGATGAAATTCTCACATTAGACCCAGACCTTGCCCATGCCCATTGGGTCTTGATGGGTCCGGATCTGGGTCGTACAATTTTAGACCCATATGGATATGGGTCGGGTTTGAGTCTGTATAAGAGGTCATGGGTCTGGATATGGGTCCTATAGGACCCGACCCAGACCTGACCCACGCCCATCCCTAGCCTTGTTAGAGGTGTGAAAATACCCTCACCTGTGCGACTGCACCAATTCCCGTCCCCTTACGGTTAAGCCCTTGAGTCCAAACTCCGACACCTCAAACGTACACACTAGACTCGCGTAGTGATATTCCTTCACTCCAACATTGGCCTCCGATGATAGCAATGCTGCGTGAAAGATTCCATAGTTCTCGAGATGTACTGCCCTAGTATTTACTTGGACTTATACGAGTTATACATTAGCTGATTAGCATAATAAGGAAGAGGGTCAATTGTGTTGGTCTAAGTCCAGCTGTTGAAGACTTCGTACGGCATTTATATTTCATTTTGCGCGCCTTTTTGTTAGTCAGAATCTTATTAAAATATATTTAGTGCTGAGTGCAGTTAAGGTAGGAAGTTGGTGATGTATCATGCATGCTCAGAATTCAAAATAAATGTCATTTTTGCAGTAAAGAGGGATGGTCGTGTCTCATTATTTGCATTTATTTGCATTTATTTGGATCATGCTTTCCAACTTAATGGCATTTCCCTCGTCGGCTTTATCACTCTCATAGCTACTCCTTAGCTGGCTTCTTTTAGTTACCACTTACCACTATTATCACTGTAATGTGTAATTAATCTGAAGTTGTAGCTAAAATTGGGTTTCTTATTACTTACCACATACTATCAAAATAAGTTTTTTCGCTCGAAGGGTGGTTTTGAACATAAAATTTATTCTATCAATCAATATATAAAAGCTTTATTTCGAAGAAAGATTAATTTCGAATATGAATAACCTACCTTACATATATTAACATAACTTTATCTTATTATTGGATGTGCATACATATTCGGTAATTCTATCTAATTATGACTGGTAGACGAATGACTAGTACTTCTGTTATGATTTGTAGACATTGGCAGATATTCATATAACTATCTTATGATTATGATTACTGTGTCTATTTGTATCACTAGGTGTAACAACAATCACCTCGACTCTATTTAACTAATATTCTCGACGATGTTCCCTTGAATTTTAACATGCACGCGACAATTCAAAAGAATGAAATGCCAGGAGTACTTAACATGGAAGAAAATCGAAGGTGTAAACGAAAAACTGATGAACAGTGGAAATTTCTCAAGCACATAACCTACTCAAGTAGGTATTTGATACTCCGTAAATCACAAGAGTCTCAAACTCTATTTAATTCCAGACTAATTAAAAGTTAACAGCAAGCTAAGCACACTAGCTACTTCAAACACATCCATTCAAATTCATTCATGACCAGACTACTATGGAGTTTTAATTTGACATAATCCGCAAAAGCAAAGTGTAGCATTTGATTAACTAAAATAAATTAATAAAGATAATAGGGATTATGAATCATGGAGAAGACTTCTTGAGCTTCCCTTCATTAGCAAGCTTGAAGAGTCTAGCTTGGCGCGCAGCGGCCTTGTCTGAGGAAAGAGCATTGAGGAAGCCATCCCTGACTTGCTGGCTCGAGAAGTAGAAGTTCTTGGTGGCCATGGAGTTGAGGTAAGAGGCAGTTCCTTCCCTGTAGAGGGATGCATACCCATCATTTCTAGGGTTTTTTAGCACTTGTTGAAGGCTGGTGGTTGAGCTCAGTCCTGGCAATGTTGTCACACCCATAATTCCTCCTACTGTTGCCAACCATCCTAGCACTCCAAATATCAATGCTGGGTGATTCCCCCAGTAACTGCGCACAAGTTCAACACAAATTACAAATCGATCATTTTAAGTTTTCGATACTTCGTACACCATACGTAACAAAAAATATGTATTTTTGTGCTCCGTCTTCTAGGGTCTGAATTGTTCTTTTTACTACTATACATCTGAATTAAGTACAGGTTCAAACCAAATAATAGAATGTTTGAATTTAATAATTTCCATACAATGTAAATGAGTATTCCAGAAAATAAAATGTAAACGTGTTCTGATCTATCTCAATAGATCACATGCATCGTGTTCCTTCAATCCTTCTTCTAGGGTTTGCACTGTCCTAATTACTAGTACTATCCAGGATATTGTTTAAGTCAAAGTGTACATAACTATTTTTCGTCTTTTACTATTGGTCATCAGTAATTACTATGCGTACAAAATATGTATACTCTTTATGTTTTACATACAAATAGTCATATAGACCACTAATTAATTCCATTGTACGAATCTATGGTGGTTTTTCAAATTAAGTAGCAGGACAATATTTACTTCTGGTCATCAATTGCACCTAAAATGACAAATAAGGTTGGTAGCACAACATTACTATACAACATAAGGGTCATTTATTGATGAGATGACTTAAGCATAGAAAGAATATCAACACAGTTTACTGACATTATTACTCACTCAGTTTTCATTCATTATTTCAAAAGTTTCAAATTATGTCAAAAAAAAGATGGAAGTTTTAAGCTATAAGAGATTAATGACTAATGGCAATTAACAATAATAGTACATGAGCAAGAACATTAGAACATTACTAAGGCAAAAATCTAAACTTGTCAAAATAAAGCATGTGATAAATAAAAAGTACGTAGATAAATAACTTACGTGCATGGGAAAGGAGGGGTGTTGGGATCAAATGGAGTAGGAGGAGAGCGTGGGATTGGGACAAAAGGAGTGGGAGGCGTAATTGGTGTAATTATCGGAGTTATGAACGGAGGAGAAGGCACCAACGGTGTGCTTGGAGTCGGAGTCACTGGAGTTGTCGGAGGACCGTAGTAACCTCCACCACTGCCGCCGCTACTTGGTGGTGGTGATGATGAGGATGACGGTGGAGTGCACACGCAACCACCACCACTTGGTGGAGGAGAGGCTACTAAAGGAGGGTTGTAGTTTCCTCCTCCACCACTACTAGGTGGTGTGGGTGTAGGGCTAGGGTAGTATTGTCCACTTCCTCCGCTTCCGCTACTGCCACCGGAGTGATGACCACGGTGGTGGGAACCTGAAATAAAACGTATACTCATCGTGTCAATAAACACATGCATTATACCCTAATTATATATTAGTATAGTGAAAAAAATGGTCTAAATTGTAATTTGCATGTTCATCAGTTCATGCATGTATGAATATGTATGTATGTTATTTGAAAAGTAAAATGAAGGTATGACCTCTGAATCACTGATTTATTCTTTTCTTTAGATATGGTTTATGTGCAAAGTTAGTTTAGATCTTGTACAAGACAAATATATATAACCTATCCTAGACATTTGAGGCAGCAGTAGTAGTAAACATAAGGCGGGTTTGAGGTACATTTTGAGCTAAAAATACACTTGAATTTTGAACAGAAACATAGGGATCGGAAAACATTACAAAAAATAAAAATAGAATTATAAAGTGAGCTACAAAAAAGAGCTGCAATTAATTCATATTTTTCTCATTATCACATGATAATGTTCAAAAAGGACTAAAGAAGATGGCAAATAAATTGTACGTACGTGTGGTAAGACAAAATAAACAATGACGAACATAACATATAATGACATTATCGACAGGTAAAGAAGTAGTTTCAAAATAATTTGGACTCAGCTTAAAAAAAACGTCGAAGATAAAATAAAGGAAACACACCTGAAGAAGGGGTTGGGACATGTGGGTCAGCAGGAGAGGAGTAGTAATTCTTTTCATCCCCAACGTTGTTGTTGTTAACAATAGTAGCAGCAGAGAAAACAGGAAGAACAAGCAAGTTGTTAGATAACATAACCAAAACCACCCAAAATATTGCATTGTTAGGAGACATTTCTCTCTTTCTCCCCATTTTTCTCGTTTTCTCTCTTTTGTTTTTTTTTTTTGCAATAATACTAATACTCAGTTTTTGAGAAGAGTAGAGTAGAAGATACAAGAGAAATGAGAGAGGGTTGTGGGGATTTTAATAGAGCAAAAGGTATGTAGAGAAATAAATACAAACAGGTAGAGAGCGAGGGTAGTTGATGTGATGCAGGTTGCATTTACATCAATTTAATGACATTTTTAATTTTATGAGTTGTTTGGCTTCTGCATGCATATTTCTATGTGAATGTATTATTTTTTTGCTCGATATAGTGGTGATGCATGAGAAGGTTAGCTGTATGTACTATGTAAGCAGTAGGGGTAGTATGTATCATGTATGTACGTACTAGTAGATTATTACCAAGGGAGAAAAGAGTGATGGGTAACACTAACTCATTGTTTCCCCTGTTGTCAACTCTGGATCTAAGCTAGTCTCTCATCACTCACTCCTGTACACGAGATTTATAACTTGGCCTTCGATTGGAGCATGGTTTTGACTTGAGATTATTGCAAACCTTCAGTAACGAAGTCTTGTTAATTGATCGAGTCTTAACTATGAGCCAAATGTTTAATTATATGTATACATTTATGATTTATATCTATGGGTCAAAATAAATAATGGTTGTATTATGCCTTAGCACACGAAATTGGTCAATCAATTAACTTAATAAACATGATGTCGGGCCTTTTGCCAAAATAGTCATTTAATTGAAACTATTCTCCATAATAACCATACTCTAATACTAATGCCAAGAATGACAATCTTAGAGATAAACTTGCCAAACCAACCCATGGTAACCGGTTCAACAACCAATTATTTTTTCCATTCTCTTCTTGGTACGATTAATGGTTGCACGGGTCTCTTTATAATGATTTCTAATCATGATGATAAATGTGAACCAATAGATTAATATCTAAACCTTTAATATGATTTATTAATTGCATTTATCTAGCCTGCGTAGACATTTTTTTTCATTATAAACCTCATTTAACAAAAAATATTAAAAAATCTGTTTTACTAATATTTCTCTAATATTGGTAGGATTAAAATTAGGAAAGGTAGGAAATGTAAGTAACATACATGTATAATTCGGAAAATTAGACTTTCTAGAAATCATTGTAGACTTTCTAGAAATCGTTGTAGGAAAGTTAGACTTAGAAAGTTAGACATTCTATAAACTTCCAATTGTTGTGGGAGCTCAAAAAAAAGTCTGTTTTAATAATATAATAATAATATTTATCTAATACTGATAGGATTAAAATTAGGAAAGGTAGGAAATGTAAGTAACATACATGTATATTAGGAAAATTAGACTTTCTAGAAATCGTTGTAGGAAAGTTAGACTTAGAAAGTTAGATATTCTAGAAACTTCCAATCGTTGTGGGAGCTCAAAAAAAGCCTGCTTTAATAAGATATATAGATATAGATTGAACCAATATATGCCAAACCAACAACTTCATTCATCCGGTTCAACATCATCATGACACAATATGCATCCATACTCCAGTAACCACAATAATCAAGCATACTATTCTTTCTTTTTTTTCATTTCATAATTTTCACAATCAAATTTGTCTATCAAAATTAGAATGGTCGTTGTTAATAAATCAAGTACATATAATCAATCTCCCACCAAATTCTGAATTTTGGAGATACAATAATATTTCACGACTAAAAAAAAAATCTAGCCACGACTAGAGAATCCTCATTGGACTAAGAGGTACCTGCCACCATAAGATACACTTACTAAGATGACCTCAATATATTGAGCAAATATCTTGATTTAGATACAAAAGAGGTTTATCATACCTTTGTCTTGATGATTTTGATGAACAACGATTTTGGGAAAAGGGGGTTTAGGTTTATTTTAATTTTTAGGGGAAAAAGGGGTTTTGATTTTTACTGGTGGTATACTTTAAGAAAACCGGACCAAATGGTTTGTCGGTTTTTTTTTTTGAGTTCAAATTCATTCATTTTCTTAAAATTTGGTCATTTTGGATAATACTATTATTGTATGGCTATTATGGGGAATAGTTTCAATTGAATGGCTACTTTGGCAAAAGGCCCCATGATGTCTAGCAAATCCTCCGGTGGTTTTAATAACTTAATAAACCTTGTCTGAATATTAATTTATCAACCCCAAATCTGAATAAGTAAATGTATCATAATCTTCTGGTAGTTAATTAGTTACTCACAGATACAATAATAGTTTAAAGGAAAAATGATTTATAAAAGGAGATGTCGAAATTTTTGACATGGTAGTCATGCAGGCTACATGTCCATATTACATTTGTTTCAAAAGCGGACCGAAACTAAGCAAAACAAGAAATAAAAACACAATGAAAGTTTAGAGTAGAGCTGGAGTATGTAAAAAAGAAGGATTGTGGCACGCGTGAAGTGCCGTTAATAGAGAAGAAAATACCCCTTCTACACAGGGTTATACTGTGATTCACTGATTATAGTGCCCCTCTCTGAAGATACAACACCCCATCACAGATCATATAGGTGAAGCTAAATGGTCTGATAATCTTTCGAATCAACGATATTAATTCAATGGTCAAAATATAATTTAGTGGTCTTTTGTTTGCATGCGGGGATTTGAAATTCACATGAAAAAATCACTTCTCATGTTGTAGAAATTCACATGAATTTCTCAAAATTGTCTAAAATAATTTCTCACAAAAATTTCCAATTAGAGGGGTGGGGGGGGGCTAGGTAAGCCAATTCGTCCATTGTCCGAGTAGGAATTGGAAGTTCACATGAATTTATTCTCAACTCCGATGATTTTGGTCAACCAAACAAATCCCCTAACTTTTTTAATTCATAAGAATTCTGAATTCATGAGATTTTGTTTTGCAACCAAACGACCACTTAGAATACAAGCCTATATGATGTGGTGATTTTACGTGGGAATATAGGAAAAAAGGCAAAGTCTCATATGAAATGGCTTCACGATAATTTTTTGTGAGACGGATTTAGTTGTTTAAAAAGTGAACAGTTTAACATTCATTGTAACCATTATATTGCTTTTAGTGGTCTTGTTAGTTTACGATTTAACCAAATAAATTGTGATTTTAAAGGGTCACAAATTAAAGTATAAGATTAGGCATAATTTACGAAGTAGCTCATTTACTCATTTTATATAGGGCATTCTAATCTTACAATAAATTAAAACAATCACTAAAAGAAGTATAATGGTTACTAAAAATGTAAAAGAGATCACTATTCATATAAATAAAGATGGTCTCACAACAAGTTAGTGTGAGACCGTCTCACACAAGACTTATTCAGGAAAAAAAATTCCAATGCCCACCTAATATATGCACTTTCTTTCAGATTCCTTCCTATTATATCGAAATTTTCTAATTCCTACATTTTAAACTATGTTTTTATCCTTTTCCTACCAAAATAAAGCGAATTCCGGTGAGTTGACTTCGATCTCCGACGTTGATGACCATTATGTCTTCTGTTTTTCTCCATCTTTAGCGTTTTTTCCCTTGTATATACATCTCATTCCTCCAACTGTATTCCTCTATCTTCTTCCTTCACAAGTAAGATTTTCTCTTCTACATTTATATAATGTTCTTTGTGTTGATCGATCATTCGATCGCTCAGTGTTACATATAATATTTTGATGCTCGAAAGTCGCAGTGTAGTGATCTACGTGAGATAATTTTGTTCTTGTTATTAGTGATGAATAGCTTGGTCATTGTGGAATTGAAATCTTTAATGGGTACGTATATGTTTCACTATTATGAACATAGCACAATCAATGTTTAAGTGAATAGATGTGATTTAATTTGTGAAGTTGTGCAAACGTTATTGAGTAGTTACACTTGATTCATTTGGTTGATGGGTGTCTAGGTGATGATTTTGAGAGACCTTGAGGATAGAAATGCTATTAATATTGTAATGATGTGTTGTCAGAGATTTGAGAAGTTAGAACGAAAGTTTGAGCTTGAGAATTTGATGTATATATCTTGTGTTCAACTGATACACTTGTGATCTTATTTATACAAGCTAACTTACACTTTCACAATGACAATACATACAACGCCTACTTTCCTAACTCATGTACATTAGCAACGACATGAACAAAGTGAGTGAAGGTTGTTAACTAGCTATTTTTGTCACCCCTGATTTTATATTGACCATGACTCTTCCTCCTTAAGTAGTCTTGTGTATTAATGTTCTTGTAATTCTTTGACCAACTGGTGTTGGGAACTTGAGCTTTAAAAACCACATTTGTCTCATCTCCAACATGTGAGTTTGTTGTTGGACATATTCCAGCTTTCTACACTCCCCCTGAAGCTGTGAGTGAGGTAGGACTATAACTCCCAGCTTGTGAAATAGCTTAGACTGCTGCACAGGGAGAATTTGAAAGTTATTTAGCCCCTAATTAGACTCCTCTAATTAATTACCCCTAATTAAGTTTAGCAAAGATCTTTTGTTGCATGTAAGATTAAAGCATAAATAAGGTAATAAAACATATTTTTATACCTTAATCAAGAGGAATTTTGACCTTCCTTCAAAAGAAGGATCTTGAGCTGCTAATTAATGGGGATCCTCCTCCTTAGTCTTGAGTTTCCAAGTTAGGAAACCTCCTCTCTTAATCCACCAAAGAAGCTCTCCAAAAAATCTCACTAAAAGACTAGTTTTTATGAGATTTTAACCCTAAAACCAAAATAAAATTAGCTAACACTTTAGCTAATGTTATTCTAGGTTTAGTAAAGTGTTTTGATCAAGTTTTCATTGACATGCAATGAAGAAAACTTGATTTAGAAGGTGTTTGAAGTTGGCTGATTTTTAGAGAAAAAGAAGGGGTTTCTCTCAAATCCTCTCTCTAAAACTTGTTGTATTTGTGAAAAAATGATGTAAGTAAGGTGTTTTGTCCACAAAACACATTATATATAGTGGTGGTGGCAAATGACCATTTTGCCCTAACTAAATATACCCTTAACATCTTATGTTACAATTTGGGTATAATTTGTACACTTATTTCTTTAAGTGTTAGTTAATTATTATATCTCTATATAATAATTACTAATTACATCATTTTAGCTAAATTACAACTTTTTGTAATTTAATTAGCTAATTGTCTATATTGACAATTCACACAAAAATCGTAATTTATACGACCAGAGTTCAGAACTCGCAAAACACTATCCGATATAATCAGTTAATTCTTTAACTGAAATATTAGGGTTTATATTATATTGTATTAAATACAAATATAATATCCTTTGGAGAAACTATCTTTACCGGTGTGACCGAGAGGGATCAGTTGATTACCGCCGTTAAACGACAATAACGTCAAACTCTAGCCAGCCAACCGTTATCGATTTACGTTAATCAACTGACTTAATATATATAATATATTCCAGGTTTATTTCTAATTAGATTTAATTAGTCAACGCATTATTGTCGGAGGACACCTACTCCAACAATCTCCCACTTGTCCGAGACAAGTCATGCGTTACCAATTCTCTTGTCCGTTATATCTCCCACTCAATGCGAAGTATCTTTCAGGTCGAACTTGCATTGGATCTTTATCAAAAGTGGTTTTCTCGATCTGGATTATGACTGTTTGACCGGAATATCTATCATAGATCTCTTCCGAGCGTGGCCACGCATTTCCAGTCACAATTCCTCGAGTGGCCCAAAGATATTATACCCTGACGTGGGTGGACAATCCCTTCTTGAAATATTTTGTTTGTTTCATACAGTAGGTAATGACCCAATAGAAGCCCTTTTAGCCTCCTTTTACGGCACGACTTAGGACATAAATCAAAGTCACCGCCTGCTGCATAAACTCAGACAAACAATCTCAGGTCGAAAGAATCGACTAATAGGAATAATATAGATTACCTTGTCACGACCAGACACAAAGGTTCTATAATTGGTCAAATGTGTGACAGAGTGTCATCTACAGTCTGTCTATGTAATCGGTTATTCATCTCTATGAATCCAGGATCATTGAACTAGTCATCAACCGACTTACAATCTAGTCAATTGAGACGTCACCTCATTTTATGACTAGAGACAGAATACACTGTTAATCATGTTCACTTAATAGGGTTCAAATCGTCTCCACGACCTATTAGGAATCAACAGAGCATATATATAATTCAGCATTTTATTAAAACTGAATTAATAAAAGAGTTCAATAAAACTTAAAACGATGAATTTAATTATCATATATGTAAAAGGTAATACACTTATTAACTATTACAACATATAATCTAACACATGTCAGGCATACGCCTCAAACCCATCGAGGCAATATGACCATTGTGTTTAGCCTGTGATAATGGCTTGGTTAAAGGATCAGCGATATTATCGTCTGTCCTAACCTTACAAATCGATATATCTTCTCGTTCCACAAAGTCTCTAATTACATGGAACTTTCTGAGTACATGTCTAGATTTGTTACTAGATTTAGGCTCTTTAGCCTGAACTATTGCTCCACTATTGTCGCAATAGACTGGAATAGGATCCGCTGCTGTAAGGACTACATTTAATCCTTCCAGGAACTGCCGGATCCAAACTGCCTCCTTTGCAGCTTCTGACGCCGCAAGATACTCAGCCTCCGTTGTAGAATCCGCAGTCACCGATTGTTTGGTGCTCTTCCAGCATATAGCTCCACCATTCAGTATGAAAACATATCTTGATTGAGATTTTGAATCATCTCGATCTGTTTCATAACCCTTTACACGAAGCTCAGAATCCCCTCCATAAACTAAGAACGTGTCCTTAGTCCTTCTTAGGTATTTAAGGACGTTTTTAACGGCTATCCAGTGGCTCTCGCCTGGATTGGCTTGGTAACGACTTGTCATACTCAAAGCATATGACACGTCTGGACGCGTACACATCATAGCATACATGATCGAACCGATAGCGGAAGCGTAAGGTTTCGATTTCATGCGTTCAATATCCTCAGGTTCAGTTGGACATTGAGATTTACTCAAAGTTATCCCACTTCCCATAGGTAAAAATCCTTGTTTAGAGTCTTTCATATTGAACCTGTCAAGAATCTTATCAATATAAGTTTCTTGACTTAACGCTAGTATTCTTTTTGATCTATCTCTATAGATTCGAATACCTAGGATGCGTTGCGCTTCTCCTAAATCCTTCATCTGGAAATGTTTCCCGAGCCAATCCTTAACGGAGTTAAGCATGGGGATATCATTTCCAATGAGTAATATGTCATCTACATATAGGATTAGGAGAGTTACTTTACTCCCACTAAATTTCATGTATAAACAAGGTTCCTCGACACTTCGGGTGAAACCATTTTGTTTAATCACATGGTTGAACCGATGGTTCCAACTCCGAGATGCTTGCTTAAGACCATAAATGGATCTCTTAAGTTTGCAAACTTTCTTAGGATTGTTTGGATCAATAAAACCCTCAGGTTGTGTCATATACACTTCCTCTTCCAGAAACCCATTCAAGAAGGCGGTTTTAACATCCATCTGCCATATCTCATAATTATAAAAAGCAGCAATCGCTAATATTATCCGAATAGACCTAAGCATTGCAACTGGCGCAAAGGTCTCGTCATAGTTTAAACCATAAACTTGTGTGAAACCTTTAGCTACCAATCGAGCTTTGAAAATATCTTGATTTCCGTCCATGCCGATCTTGATCTTAAAGATCCATTTGCACTGAAAAACCTTGGTTCCTTCAGGCAAGTTAAACAAGTCCCATACTTGATTCTCGTACATGGAATCTATCTCAGATTTCATTGCCTCAAGCCATTTAGCAGAATTCGGTCCAGTCATTGCTGCTCTGTAGGTTGCAGGCTCATTGCTTTCTAGAAGCAAAAAATGATCACCACCATCCTCAATCACACCTAAGTATCGATCTGGTGGATGGCTTGATCTGCCTGACCTTCTAGATGTGGAAAATGGAACCACAGAGTTAGACGATTCAGGAATGTCTTCTGGCAAAACATTCTGAGCCTCATTATGCATTTGTGGCTCCTGAACTTCACTAAGTTCAAATTTTCTCCCACTCTGTCTTTTAGAAATAAATTCATTTTCTAAAAAGACAGCATCTCGAGACACAAAAACTTTGTTCTCTAGACGATTGTAGAAGTAATATCCTCGAGTATGTACAGGATAACCTACAAAGAGACATTTATCAGATCTTTGTGCAAGCTTATTGTCAGTCTTATTTTTTACATATGCTTCACAACCCCAGATCTTGATAAATGATGAGAGGTTCGGAACTTTTCCTCTCCATAACTCATATGGAGTTTTCGGAGCTGATTTAGTTGGGCATCTATTGAGTGTGAAAATGACAGTTTGGAGAGCAAAACCCCAGAATGAATCAGGAAGCTCAGTCTGACTCATCATTGATCTAACCATATCCAACAGGGTACAGTTTCTTCTTTCGGCTACACCATTTAATTGTGGTGTACCAGGAGGTGTAAGCTGTGATATGATTCCACAGTCTTTCAGATGAATATCAAAGTCATTACTGAGATATTCACCTCCCCGATCTGATCGTAAGGCCTTAATCTTCTTTCCTAATTGGTTTTCTACTTCCTTTTGAAATTCTATAAATTTCTCAAGTACCTCACTTTTATATTTAATTAGGTAGATGTAGCCATATCTACTAAAATCATCTGTAAAAGTGACAAAGTAGTCATAACCTCCTTTAGCCGTGATTGTCATTGGACCGCAAACATCTGTATGAATGAGGGCCAATAAATCACTAGCTCGTACTCCTTTTCCTGAAAAAGGTGCTCGAGTCATCTTGCCTAAAAGACAAGATTCGCATGTTCCATATGATCCAAAATCAAATGGTTTGAGAACTCCATTGGCTACGAGTCTCTCAATGCGTTTTTCGTTTATATGCCCTAAACGACAATGCCAAAGGTAGGATTGATCGGGATCTCCTATTTTGAGCTTTTTATTTGTTACATGATAGACCTCATTTGTCAAATCTAAGACGTAAATACCGTTGATAGATTTGGCTGTTCCGTACACCATATCATTAAACGAGAAGGTACAACTGTTGTTTCGTATTGAAAATTCAAAACCTTCAGCGTCTAAAACAGAAACCGAAATTATATTCTTACTTAGAGTTGGTACAAAATAGCAGTTATTTAGATACAACTCTAGCCCAGAGGCCAGTGACAGAATATACGTTCCTACTGATACGGCGGTTACTTTAGCTCCATTCCCGACACGGAGGTCAACTTCACCTTTTGCCAGCCGACGTGCCTTCGTCAGCCCCTGCAAGTGATTACAAAGGTGAGATCCACATCCAGTGTCCAATACCCAGGACGTGGTACTTGCATAATTAATGTCTATCATATATATACCTGGTTTCGACTTCTTCTCCTCCAGGTACTGTGGGCAATTTCGCTTCCAATGGCCGAAATTTCCACAATGGAAGCATTTTTGTTCAGGAGTCGCGCCTCTCTTAGCAATAGAATTGTTGCCCGAAGCAACTTTTCCTTTTCCTTTGCCACGCGCGGGTTTCTTACCTTTCCCCGCACCCTTCTTGAACTTCCCTTTTTGTTTTACCGACATGGATAAAACATCTCTATTCGCGCTCCCATTTGACACCAAATCCCTCTCATGTTGTACAAGCATGGCATGCAATTCATGAAGATTTTTCTTTAAATCATTCATGTTATAATTCGTCCTAAAAGGACCGAATGTTGCAGGCAAAGAATTAAGCAGACGGTATACCGCAAAATCTTCAGAAATTGGGCATCCTAACTTCTCAAGAGTTTCAACATTCTCGATAAATTTGAGAACATGAGGACCAACTGGTTGGCCCTTTGAGAGCTTAGTCTCAAAGAAAGTTCGAAGCTGCTTCGTATTGAAGTATTCGCGGCTTTTGCGAGAAACTAGTCGTGAGCCTAGCGAATATTTGATATGCACTGAAATCAATCATGCGTTTCTGTAAACGCGGGTGCATAGCAAAAATCAATACATTTTTAATCTGATCAGATTCATGCTTGTACTCTTCATACATTTGTATCATTTCAGGGGTGGCGTCTGGACTTGGAGCGGGAATCGGGGGTTCGTATAGAAAACGTTGTTTTCTATCAGATTGAAGGGCTAATCGCAGGTTTAACTCCCAATCAGTAAAATTGCTTCCATCCTCCTTTAGTTCGTTCTTTTCCATAAAATTACGAAGCCAGGAGTCTTTGGATATTACTGAATTGGACGTTTGAGCCATTTTCAACTTTTAAACTACAACGTGGGGAAAAACAATCGATTAAATTCATCGTCAAATTCACATTAATATAATTATTTGTGAATTTAGGCATTTATATAATGATCTCTCTAAATTATATAAATGATTCCGAGATCCGATCTTATATAAATCTAGGCACGCGGAGGGCGATACATCCTAAATTTATGTAATTTCGGTAAACCAACTCATGATTGATTCTACACTTAGAACTCTCGGTTGATCGATTTCAACTAAATCAATCATTTAGTCCCGTATTGCAAGACTTGTATTGCAAATCACGTCAAGATTAAACCAAAATTCACTCGTAATAACTCTTTATTAACCTACTCTCCCAAGGTAAAAAGGAAACACCCCGCTAGGGCGAGCGTGCCCCTAATGAACAAGGGTTGCATAGGTGTGAATTGTGGAAGGACTAAATCTCGATTTTAAATTTTTTTTTTTTTGTGAGAGATCTTGTCATATTTTATCTATCGCTTTTAAGTGAACTAATTCTAGCGAGTCGCGGATAATGGATATGACAATGTGGGATTTACGTTTGGTTATAATTGTGCGGAAATTAAACCAAGCATGCATCAAATGAATCCAAGTCCTAGTATGGCCATAAGACTAGAACCTAATAAAAGCAATTAAAGCTAAACTAGGCTTCAAAAGCTTCAAAAGCTCCGTCTTCAATTCGATCTCGAGTCACCAAATATTGGCTCCGTGAAAAGCGTCGGTCTTCAATATAAACAAATGTACATATGGACTATCCTATTATACATTTTTGAAAACTAAGGAAATTAAATATTATTACAAACCGGCGATACGAGATCGCAATTATTACAAACCAATCGGATACCGTCCTTACATTTCGGTACAGTACCGATACTATAGTACTCTATGGCCATACTATACTTAGAATCATGCAAATAAGACCGAAAATCAGATTTTCAACTTTACAGTACAAGCAACCCGGTAAATTTAGGAATTTCCGATTCTAACTTATTAGAATCAATAATCAACACTTAAAACACCTTTTAAGTTTAAACTAACCACCAACAAATTAGTTTTCCAATATTTAGTCTCCACTAAAATTGAATTAATTAGTTTAATTTGATTATATTTGCTAACTATTTGTCCAAAAAACACATAATAAACCCAAAAATATCTAAATAAATCATAACTAATTATGAAAAAAAAAATTAGAAATTATTTCATTATGTGATTTAAGCTCACAACCAGTAGCTAATTAAGGACAAAAATATGCAAAATTATTTTGGTCATTTTCTCTTAAGAAATCAATTTTCCACCATTTGTATTATTACTAATTAATAACAAATGGCCAATAAAAATTATGAAATAATTTATGGAAATTATACTCATTATAATGGAAAATTATAAATTTCTTAAATTAAAAAAATCAACATGCATGTTAATCTAATTACCAATTAATTAGAAAATAGCATTAATCTTGTAAAAACAACAAAAAATAAGCAAAAATTAGCAAATAAATTCCTAAAATACCATAATTTCGGTTGGAGCATCCACATGCCCAAAACATCACATGAAACTTTAGTTTGTATGATAAAACCAATTTTTATCATTAAAAATTAATTAAGTTACCAATTAACCTAATTAAAGCTTAAAATTAACATGCAACTTAAACCAAAGCTCTGATACCACATGAAAGTTATTTAGCCCCTAATTAGACTCCTCTAATTAGTACTTAATTACCCCTAATTAAGTTTAGCAAAGATCTTTTATTGCATGTAAGATTAAAGCATAAATAAGGTAATAAAACATATTTTTATATCTTAATCAAGAGGAATTTTGACCTTCCTTCAAAAGAAGGATCTTGAGCTGCTAATTAATGGGGATCCTCCTCCTTAGTCTTGAGTTTCCAAGTTAGGAAACCTCCTCTCTTGATCCACCAAAGAAGCTCTCCAAAAAATCTCACTAAAAGACTAGTTTTTATGAGATTTTAACCCTAAAACCAAAATAAAATTAGCTAACACTTTAGCTAATGTTATTCTAGGTTTAGTAAAGTGTTTTGATCAAGTTTTCATTGACATGCGATGAAGAAAACTTGATTTAGAAGGTGTTTGAAGTTGGCTGATTTTTAGAGAAAAAGAAGGGTTTTCTCTCAAATCCTCTCTCTAAAACTTGTTGTATTTGTGAAAAAATGATGTAAGTAAGGTGTTTTGTCCACAAAACACATTATATATAGTGGTGGTGGCAAATGACCATTTTGCCCTTACTAAATATACCCTTAACATCTTATGTTACAATTTGGGTATAATTTGTACACTTATTTCTTTAAGTGTTAGTTAATTGTTATATCTCTATATAATAATTACTAATTACATCATTTTAGCTAAATTACAACTTTTTGTAATTTAATTAGCTAATTGTCTATATTGACAATTCACACAAAAATCGTAATTTATACGACCAGAGTTCAGAACTCGCAAAACACTATCCGATATAATCAGTTAATTCTTTAACTGAAATATTAGGGTTTATATTATATTGTATTAAATACAAATATAATATCCTTTGGAAAATTTATCTTTACCGGTGTGACCGAGAGGGATCAGTTGATTACCGCCGTTAAACGACAATAACGTCAAACTCTAGCCAGCCAACCGTTATCGATTTACGTTAATCAACTGACTTAATATATATAATATATCCCAGGTTTATTCCTAATTAGATTTAATTAGTCAACGCATTATTGTCGGAGGACACCTACTCCAACAGAATTTTGGTAAATACATTAGACAGTTATTGCTCCTCACACATGTCAAACAAAATTTCTTTACTCCCGGTCATATGATGTGAGGAACCGGATTTAATAATCCAAATAGTTGTACAACTACCTGTCATTGTAGCCAATGCATCTTTTTTGGGCGATTAACGATTTAAGCTTCTCAATGTCTGCGGCTGTGAGGCCTGAAATTTGCAATTGATCGTGGTTGTTGCTACTTACAAGATGTGTTGTCGTCCCATGTGCATTCGTGGATGCCGGTGTCGCGACGTGTTGACCTCCACGCGTTCCCTTATTCTTTGACAATGGCCCTGACGACGACCCTGGTACCATCCACGTCTTCCTTTACCTCGACCCATGCCTTCAAAACCATACATTACTTGATTTGCCAGCAATCAGACACATAGTGACCATATTTTCTGCAATGGCCGTATATCTAATGACCATAAATCTAATGCTAAATTAAGGAAATAAGTAGCATATATATCTAATACTCAGGACGTGGTACTTGCATAATTGATGTCTATTATATATATACTTGGTTTCAACTTCTTCTCCTCTAGGTACTTTGGGCAATTTCGCTTCCAATGGTCGAAACTTCCACAATGGAAGCATATCTGTTCAAGATTCGCGCCTTTCTTAGCAATAGATTTTTTTGGTTGAAGCAACTTTTCCTTCTCCTTTGCCACGCGCGGGTTTCTTACCTTACCATGCACCCTTCTTAAACTTCCCCTTTTGTTTTGCGCCATGGATATAACATTTCTATTCCTGCTCCCACTATCCACTATATCCCTTGAACTTTAAACTACAACGTGGGAAAAGACAATCGATTAAATTCATTGTCAAATTTAAATCACATAAATTATTTTTGAATTTAGGCATATATACAATGATCTCTCTAAATTAAATAAATGATTTTTAGATCCGATCTTATATGAATCGGCATGTGGAAGGCTTTACATCCTAAATTTATGCACTTTCGGTGCGCCAACTCTTGGCTGATTCTACGTTTAGAACTCTCGGTCGATCGAAATCAATCATTTAAGGCCTGTTTGGCCAAGCTCCAACTTCTCCAGAACTACATCTCAAAAACTATTTTTGGAGGAGGAGCTCCAAATTGGAGCTTCTACTTCTGAGGCACAAATTAACACTAAGAGTGATTCTCAAAATTCAGAAACAGTTTCCCAATTTTGTGTGTTTGGCCAGTTTCCAGTTTTTATGACCCAGAAACAGTCCAGAAACATTTCAGGAGCTTGGCCAAACACACCCTTAGTCCCAGATTGCAAGACTTTTATTGCAAGTCACGTCGTGAATAAACCAATATTTCTCGTAATAACAATTTATTAACCTACTCCCCAAGGGTAAAAAGGAAACACACCGCTAGGACAACCGTGCCCCTAAGGAACGAGGGTTGCATATGTGTGAATTGTGGAAGAACTAAATCTCAATTATTTTACGTTTTAGTGAGAGACATTGTCATATTTTATCTATTAAGTGAACTATTTTTAGCGAATCACGCATAATGGATATGACAATGATTGAATTGCGTTTGGCTAATAAAAATGTGCAAAAATTACACCAAGCATGCAAACAAATAAATCTATATCCTAGTATGACCATGAGACTAAATCTAGATAGTAAAAGCAATTAAATCTAAATTAGGCTTCAAAAGCTTCAAAGGCTCCGTCTTCACTTTGGTCTCAATACGTCAACCATTTGCTTCGGGAGAGCGCTGATCTTCAATATATAAAAACAAATGTACAGATGGACTATCCTGTTATACATTTTTCCAAAATAAAAGAATTAAATATATTACAAATCGGCGATACGAGATCGCAATTATTACAAACCAAATGGATGTTGTCCATATATACATTTGGGTACAATACCGATACCATAGTACTCTGGCCAGGCCATACTATACTTAGAATCGTGCAAATAAGACTAGAAAAAAGATTTTCAACTTTACAGTACACGTAGCCCGACGAATTCAGGAATTTCCAATTCTAACTTATTAGAATCCATAATTAACACCCAAACACGCTTTGAGTTTAAACTAACAACTAATTTATTTGTATTTCAATACTTAGGCCCTGTATGATAGGACTGCATCTTTCTGATTTGATTTGATTTGATTTGATCTGATTTTATTGACTCTGATCTGATGAAATCCAACTTGAAAGACTCTGATCTGATTTGAATGACTCTGATCTGATCTGAATAAAATTCAGTATTAGTGTTAAATATGTTATGATCAAATTACTTAAATCTGATCTGATTTGAATGCCTCTGATCAGATTTGAAAGACTCTGATCTGACCAAATTTGATTTGAATAATTCTGATCTGAATTTAATAAAAATTATCTGATCTGAATATTCAGTTTATTAAGTCCTATCATACAGGGCCTTAGTCTCTACTAAAACATGAAATTAATTAGTTTAACTTGATTATATTTGCTAACTATTTGTCCAATAGTCACATAATAACCCAAAAATATCTAAATAAATCATAACTAACTAGCTTTTGTGCTCGTGAACTCATGGTCTATTTTTTTTATCGATTGATATGAGATGTTGAAAGAAGAACCTAGACATGCATTAGAACAGACAATGTTAGTATAGTAGTTGGTTGATGACAGTTTGAACCAGGATTATATGGCCTAACATGGGTGACAAGTAATCTAATGACTTATCTACAAGTGCCAGTGATAGATTTTCAAGAATTACTTTGGGAGACAAGGAGATAGTGTGTCTGTTGTACCAGACAGATAGAGGCTCCAAGCATGCGGCATGATTTTAGGCAAGATTTCACTAGGTGTTAGGTAAAGATCTGCACTTGGAGGTTGCATATCATCTCGCTCTAATTAAAAACAGACTAGTAAAATTAGCCAAAAACAAAAGGACATGTTTAGAAAGTATGCATTAGATTTTAGAAGTTTATAGGATGAGATACCGTTATGAAGTGTTCTACAAACATAGATCCGGATAATTTGGTAATGGGATAACATTAGTGTAGAACACAAATGACGTGCCAAAGTTAGAGCAGAGTCGACGAAGCGTTATGTCAACATTAAAAACGGACATAATTTAAAAGAAGGAAGACAATGTATATCCGAGTGTTTCACCAATCAGAAGAGTGCCAAATTTGAGGTTCGTATGCAATCCATTCAAAAATTTGTTGGTCCAAATGAAAATATTAAAGGAAGAAAAGAAATTATGAATAGAGGACTACTCTTCATCAAGGAGACTTGACTTATAGTGTACGAACATAAAATTTTGGTCCATGGTGTAAATATACGATCTTATCTTATTCGGCAAGGGTCATACGCGAAGAGACATCGTTCATACTTATTCGAGTCTTATTCTTGGTAAGTTTTGGGACGAAATTTTTTATTAGCAGGGGTGAATGTAATAACCCACTTCTAATAATAATAATAATAATATAAAAAAAAAACATGCTACAAAGTTTTGCGTAGAGAATTATACGCATTGAATGCCTTGTTCCCCGACAATTATTGCTCCCCTTGCTTGAGGGGGGGGGGGTGTGTAATGCATTTTGCTTGGGTGAATTACCTTCCTTTCAGAAAAAATAGAGCAAAGGCAGTAGCCTATATACCATGCCTTTATCATTCAGTCTTCGATGCAGGATTTTGTCTAAGTTTTGTTCAAAATTGAAGTGTTTCGGACCATAAGTACACGACAACTAAAGTGATCGAGTTATAAGTGTTAAGGTTTCGTAAACATATCTTACATAATTAGTTACTGTTTCAAGCGCGAGAAGTAGTCTTTTAGTAGTAAGGTTGTGTTGAAAGGTCTATCAACACTTACAATCGACTACGGTATGTAATTTAAATTATTTTAAGCTAATGTATTTAGTTAATGACATTAACAACTCTACGCGTGTTATGACTTTTAAGTAATTAATCTTGTGGCAATAGTTATCACGGTACAAGCAACTCGGCGTGTGAACGTCGCCGTTAGTAACAGATAGCCCAAGATTGAATGTTAAAATGTTAGTTTTAAATACTATCTCACTGATTAAAAGTAAGCCGACATAATTACCCTAACGGTGAAATAATCTTAGAGTGAATAACTTCCATTAAAGCACGATATTTTAATGAATTACTAATTTGACTCTATAGTTATCACTTCGTACGTCGTTGGACACTTGGACAGTTAATTATCAAATAAACGACAGCATGATTATATTACCAAAATGATCTAAAATAAATAACTTACGCGACTTTAGTTACTTAGAATGAGAGAACGCACAAAGTAGTATCGTAGTGATTTGGAATTCAGGTAAGGGACTCTTACTGATTTGACTTATAGTATTAGTTTTGTATACTCTCTAGATGCTTATTTTTTAAAGAGGATTGAGTACTCCAAACTCTGATTATTTTCTGAACTACTTTGGTTCCGTGGGCTAGTTATGTGTTATGGCTAACTTGGAAACGAGGATATCCGTCTGGCCCTGCCAAAGGATTATAATGGCACTGACTAAGAACTTCTAAACTAACCATAACTATACTACCCACTACTCAAAATTATTCTACTTATACAAGTTATTATCGGATTACTATTTAAGCAATCGTTTGATCCGGTTAAGTCGGAAACTGTGTTTTACTGGGCTGTTGAGCTCACCTTTTCAATAATAAATTCTTTTCAAGTAAGCAGTGCTAGATAGAGGTGGGAAATTGAGTGAGCTACCCAAGTCGACTCGTAACGTAAATAAATTGGTTTTAGTGATCGTTTCTACAATAGTATTCGTATGTTTATTATTCTATGATATATGTTTTGTACTGTAACAACCCTAAATTTTGACTGAACTATAAACGGAAATAAACTTAGAATTGTTATGCCGCAATTGACTACCAAGTCAATTGCAAAGCTAATTATTCGATTACAACATTAACTAAGAACGTAACAGCGGAAGTCTTAAACAATGTCGATCTAAAGTTCTCAAAACCAATCTCAAACTATATAATTCAAACTATAATAAATGTCTAACGATAGTTAAAAATCCCCAGCATGCACTTGACTCTTCTAGCAAGCATCCACATCAACAAGACCTGTAAAACTATGCCATCAAAGAATGACATAGGCCCCAGAACATGGTAGGGAACAAACCAGAAGAAAGAACGTCAGCATACAGGCTGAGTAAGAACCACAAAACAATACAGGAAACAAAAGATACGCGCCTTGAGGCCCGTAGCTAACAAATAATAAGCAATCGATACAATAACAATTCAAAAGGGTGCGACATTCGCCATATCGATACAAGAGCCAAAAGTCTTGTCATATCATTACGTCAACGGCTGGGCTCCTACCCCACAGCCACCACAATCTCGAACCAACGCGAGCTAGAGTACTAGAAAACAGATCCTAACATCTTGAAGTGTGCACACCCCTCACTAGAGGGCCAGGTAGGATGCGAAGCCTCTAGGAGGTAAGCCGATTAGGAAGTCGGTAGCTACTCCGACCTAAACAACCTTGATCAGAGGTTAGAGGTGACCGATCCGGGCCGCGTCACCTTACTCTAGGTGGTAAACATCATTAACAATATCATTATCATAAACATTAGTGTACACAATCATATACGCGCGTAAACAATACATAATATACAATCGTTAATATAACATAAACCACACAAATCACAACAAATCAACAAGGCAACAACAACACGGCGCACACTCGGCCGAATGGCCGAGCGGCCGAGAGAACCGAGCCGGCCGAGAGGGCCGAACCGGCGGAAAAGCAAGGAGGCCGAAGGGCCGGTTCTTTGAGCCGTATGGCGGGAAAGCTGCATGGCTATTTCAAAAGGTATTGATACGAAAATAGTAGGACAATGATAGGTGAGACATGAAGCGATAAACAATGGAAAACAAGGTTAGTATCAAGATGAGATATTCTTTAGAGTTTAGATATTGTGGTTGGGATCATAACCAACGTTCTTACCCTTCCAATAAAATCACAAGCTCAATCACAAGTAGGGGTGAGCAAAAAAAACGGGTACCCGGATTCGGAACCGGAACCGCTTTGGACCCGGCGGGTCCGGAACCGGAACCGTTGTCAACGGGTCCGGTTCCGGTTCCTAGAATCTAGGAACCGTTGTCAACGGGTCCGGTTCCTATTCTAGGAACCGATACCCGTCGGGTACCCGTTAAACAACGGGTCTAAACGGGTACCCGTTAAACAACGGGTCTAAACGGGTACCCGGACCCGTATAAGTCACCGCTTTAAAAAAAAAAAAAAAAAGGTTGATAAATAAAAATAAAAAAATCTACAAAATTCAAGTTTTAATAGCTCAATTCAAAGTTAAGCATGCAAATGCATAGCTTACTAATTGACCCAACTTGAAGTTGATGTACTACAAGTAAGGGAGCAACTAACAAAGGGTTGTATTTATAAGTGAAAATTTTGCCCACTTTACTTCATGACCAATGTGGGACAAAGTGTTGTATATTTCTTATAACATTGCCAACCTACATAGTTTGACACTAAATTTCGACTAGTTATTTTTGTTATTTGAAGAATACACCGGAAATAACTCTTGTAGATCATGTTGCTAGCTTTCCGTGAACGCTTATTTCGACCATTTTCGATTTTTTTTGTGAAAGTTATGATGAATACAAGAACACTACTTACACATAAAATCCACATGTTACTGAACATCACTTCTCAATGAGTTATGATCAAAATTGAGAAAATTATATAAATTAATAATTAATAATAATAAAAAGCTAATGACCACTTAGTAATTTTTATAGGTTACCCAAGTGATGAGTATGTATAGATTTGTATAAGCTATCATAATTACGATATGAGTTATGACGATCATTACAAATTACAAAAGATGAGATAGCATAAACATTCGTGTATATCGGAGTTGATAATGTTATTGAGTGTACCATAGTCAATAAAAATGTAAACATAATGTGCAACTCATATTTCATTCTATATATAGACACTATATATAAGCACCCTTTTTGACACACAACACATGAGTTGAGCACAAATCGCTTCTCAAGAAATGTATTCGTAGCACCAACAAATACATACAACATATATATAGATAAAGATATACACATTGCTAATTACTTTGGCAACCTAATGAAACTTGTAAAATATACAATGTATATTATGTGATTATGCAAAAAACTAATACTTAGCTAATAAGATAAAGTACTCCGACCAAGTTAACGTAACAAAAACTTCAATTACTTAAGCTAATATGATAAAATTACTAACTATTTAGAAGGAATTATTAGCTTTTATATGACTCATGTATATAGTTTTCTCAAATTTCATCATAGCTAATGGAGAAGTGATTATTAACTATGATGTCCATTATTTGTGTAACTAGTGTTCTTGTTTTGGTCATAACTTTGACATACGAAGTCAAAAATGGTTGCAACAACCGTCTACGAAAAGCTAGCAACACGATCTACAAGAACTATTTCATGACTATTTCTCAAATAATACACTTACGTAGTCGAAATTCATGGTCGAAGTAAGTAGGTTGACAAAGCTTATAAGAGTGAAAAAAAATTGTCCCACATTGGTCATGAAAAGAAGAGTGGACACACCTTTCACTTATAAATACTCCCTCTTGCTTGACTTTTCTATTTCTTGGGCCTCAATGTTGGTCTAAGTTAAGTGAACCATTGTATTTGCATGGTTAGCTATTAGTTAAAAGTTTATTGGATGGCTTTTGGTCCATGCTATCCATAGTTGCTTAAGATTGAACGGGTACCCGCTACCCGGTGTGACTATTAGCGGTTCCGGTTCCGGTTCCTAGTTTCTAGGAACCGTTGTCAACGGTTCCGGTTCCGGTTCCTAGTTTCTAGGAACCGTTGTCAACGGGTACGGTTCCGGTTCCTAGTTTTTGGAGCGGGTACCCGTTGATGCTCACCCCTAATCACAAGCTTAGAACGGTACCTCCTTGAACACAGAACCTAAAAATCATTAACAACACTCAATTACTAATCAACACTTCCAACCAACACAAAAGACATCACTAGAACATCCAAACGATCTCCAAACTTCACCAAATTCGCACAACACTTACCCAATTGTACCAACAATAATCCCATCCTCAAATCATCAAAACACTCATAATAACACTCAATTTAAGGTAAAATCAGATCTGGACAGAATATATTTTTCACCTTTAAATC
This sequence comes from Spergularia bocconei, assembly GCA_963457585.1. Classification (NCBI taxonomy): domain Eukaryota; kingdom Viridiplantae; phylum Streptophyta; class Magnoliopsida; order Caryophyllales; family Caryophyllaceae; genus Spergularia; species Spergularia bocconei. The sequence goes on from OY734958.1 coordinate 5,999,233, forward strand.
ATCATAAAATACTCCCAAATCACAACGACATGCTTAACAAATCATAATTATCAATCCTTTCAATTACTACACAATTCTAACCATAAAATCATCATTAATTCACCACAAATTCAATCTCAAGAACCCTAATTCAAACCTTAATAATTTCATGCATCAAATCACCAACAATTATTATTACAAACCTCAAACATAATTAATTATCATCAAATTCATGCTTAACTTCAATTAACATGAACATAATCAAAAGCCCTAATTAGAGCTAAGTAAGAAACATACTATTCTCAAGGTAAGAATCAAGAGAAAGGGGCACAAGGGGCGGCGGTGGTGTTCGGGCGACGGCGAAAGGCGAACGGCGGCGGTTCCCGGGCTCGGCGGTCGCGCGGCTCACATCTCCTTCTTCTCTTCTCTTTCTCGGCTCCTCTTCTCTCTTCTTCTCTCTTCCTCTTTCTCTTGGGCGACGGGTAGAATAAAGACAAGGGTTCGGGTTTTGTTTTGTATTTATAGTTTATGGTGTGAGTTAAAAGACGGGTTTTGGTAAGACGGTTTACGGTAATTAGTAATTGGACTACCCAATTAGGAAGTCGGCCAAATAAGGAAAGTAGACTCCAATTACCCAAAATAGAATTATAAATCCTCAAAATGATTATCTTTCATAAAAACTTCCTTAATTAGAACTCCCAAAAATACGGGGTGTTACATGTACTTTCGACTATTGAAGAATAAGAATGACTTAGCCTACTTTTCGTAGAATGACGTCTGTTATGTTGCAATGATGGTTTTTGGGCGTGACAGATTAAGTGGTATCAGACCCATAGTTCGACCCTACGAACACAATAAATACCAGAGAGTATGGGTAGATTAAGTTTGGTTCACTTAAGTTGTTATGACTATTTCAGTCAAGGACTTGATGATTGTTGTGGAAAAAGTTTTGAACGAAGTAGTAGGAATCATGGAAGAAGTTGGTGAGGAACTTATTATAATTAATGATTCTATAGTTTGCATTATATATGTTCTATCGTCGTTCTTATATATGAACATAAGGGTCTGATAAGAATTTTAATATGCCAACTTGAAGTATTTATAAATGTAGAGGGATCATTCGAATGTCATAAAGAAAAGAAATTTGAGCTTTAATAGACCGAATAAGAAATAAAATAAGAATTATTCTATAAGAAAGTGTAGTTTTCGTATAACAGGTACTAATTGCTTACAAAAAAACTTGAAATATCGAAATCAAAATACTATACTCTGAATCATAGCAAACTGTCAACTATCATTTCGTGCCACAAATATACGTTATTAGATAAAAAAAAAAACCGGATGACTTCATAATAATACAAATATAAAATAATTAAAATATTGCCAAAAGTATTAAATATATAAAAAAAAGAGATCAAACCGGTAAAACCCAAATCAACCGGCCGAACAGATCTGGGGTCGAAAACAGTCCTCTTGGGGTGGTTTTCGACCTTGACGAGCCACGCCACTGGGCTCGCGCCGCCGTATGCGGCCCAGTGGTGGCTGTTCGGGGAAGGGTGGAGGTGGTGGGGGTTACCGGCGGTGGGGCTGTGGGGCGATGGGGCAAGTGAGGAGAGAGAAAAAAAAATTGGGTTTTTATTTTATTTTATTTTAATTATTAGTTATTATTAAAAGATTTAATTAAATTTTACTAATCCTATGCCATATCACCGTTTAACATCAAAACGTTAACGGCGTTGGTGAATTAGGGGGGTTAGGGGCACCACGTGCCTATAGGTGGAAAGTTCAGGGGCCACACATTGTTCAAGTTTCAAAGGTAGGAGCACCACGCGCATTATGACATAGTTCGTTGGCACCACGTTAATTTGTCGAAAGCAAATCCCCCAAAACCAATAAAAGTAGGTGTAAAAGACCAGAAATTAGAGCAATATAGTAATATCACAAACAAATAACCCCTCATATAAGTAAATGCCAACATCCGACTAAAACACCCCAAAATGGAATAGTACAACATCACACTAGAACTAAGGAAGTACGATAACTAAATAATTGTAGAAGATAACTAAGATGCACGAGCTTAGCTAGACAGAGTCCAATGGAGGATAAATAGTGAGAGAATCCAAAAAGATGATAAATTCTCACGGTTAATAATTAATAATTTACACAGAGAATCTCATTTCGTGAAACTCTGGCATAAAGTTGTATTATAGAAACATAACATACTTGCTCATGCCATAGGTTCAATGCTTATACCATGCACCAAGGTGCACAATGAGTATGGTGCACCTCCTCACAATAGAGGAGTAGGGACCACACTTAAAATAATTTAAATTTATTTAAGTGTGGTCCCTACTCCTCTATTGTGAGGAGGTGTGAGGAGGTGCACCATACTCATTGTGCACCTTGGTGCACGATATAATTTGCGCCATAGGTTATATGTATCTAGAAAATTTCAGAAGACATATCATTAGATATGTTCGAGGTACATTTCAAATTGAGATCTATTTATACATTTTTCAATATGCAATGTTTAATTTTTAAAATCAATATTTTTATATTATTTAAGATAAATTATGATAAGAAAGATATCAAAAATACACTTCAAAAAAAAAAAAGATAATAAAAACATACCGGTTAAATGCAGAGCTTAGACAATGTCCAAAAGAGGAGAAACATTGAGAGAGTCTAAGAAGAGGAGAAACTCCTGTTAACAGTTAACAATTCACACAGAGAATACCATTGTCGTAAGATTCTTCAATAAAACAATCTTATAGAAATACGACACAATCGCTCGTACCATTGGTTATGCGTATCATAAAATTTCAAAACATATATCATTAGATTAGTTTCGATTTGTATATCATTTTGAGATCCATTTATACATATTTCGATATGCAATGCTTAATTTTTAAAAGGGTTTTAAAACTTTGCTTGAGTGAGTCTACAAATAGGAAAAAAAATTATAATATGCATTTCTTTTCATAAAAATTCACACTTTTCAGTTTCACGATAATTACCAATCGACAAAATAATAAAGTTGTCATTTTAGATAGATCAATGTAGCGTATATGTATGACGATATTTTAGGTTTGGAGAGTAGTTGAAGGAGACTATATATGAACACAGGCGAAGAATATTGTAAAATTAAAACCTTGATGATCAACTAAATGGAAAGCTTTCATAGTTATTGCATGATTAATCCTTAGAGGAGATGAATATCAATGTAGGTACTGTATAAACATGAACAATTTAGATAACTTTGTATTTTTTTTTTAATTGATCTAGACTTTAAAATGCATGCAAGCAACATCATGACAATTGCTATGAGTTATTTTAGTAGAGGTCTACAGTGTAGACACATGAAAGTGTCTACAATCAGTATTAATTTTACTGCACTAGCAAAATTTTACTAGTGACACAAAAAATTTTACTGCATGACTTTTTCATCACAAATTAATTTTACTACTCCAAACTCAGTTTTACTACTATTGACTTAATTTTACATTGTAGACAGAATTTTTGTATCTACATTGTAGACCTTTAGCAAATTCCATTTTGGGATTTGAAATGAGATGATAGCATAGTTATTATGCTAGGACCTAGGAAAATCCTTAAATAAGCTATAATATTTAAACCGTGCAAGGGACGGGTTTAAAACTTGTTCCATAATAATTTGATCCTCCCACTCGAATTTTGGGGGTGGGAGGTGTGAGGTGTCAAGCTACGGGTATGTCGGCTGTCAATTAGAAGATGTTGACAAGATTGTCGTCGGACGTGCGAAAATCCCAATTCAAAGAAAGTGTCAGCCGTTAATTACGCAGTCAACACCTAAATGCCACCCAACAATCTTATAATCCTTCCTAGAAAAAGATTAATGAATACGACACCAATCTGCCGTCTATTTTGTGTGTAAAATGGATCAAATCCCTTGACCCTTGTTCAACTATATAGCAATTGCCTCCCTTTTTTAACGTTGGTGTATTCCCCAAATACCCACATTATCTTAATTTTCCCACGACCTACTCAGTGAATTTTTTTTTTGGATGCAGCAATTATTGTATGTACAAATATCTTGTCTTGACTCTTGACTAATCTAAAAATTTGAGCGACTCTCCAAGTTATTGTTAATCTGAAAATCCGATAACATGTGATGTAGTAACCGTACCTATAATGTGATAGATTTTGCCTTGTGATGATAATCGTTATACCCAAAAATTTGTTCACTATTGTTACAGCCCAATTGCATCCACACATTGATTAGTTACAACTTACAAGAGGCAACAAGCCTGATTCCCTTATTTCTCAATTGTTAATTTCACACAAACGAAGAAAAGTAAAAGCTTCAATGCCAATGATGTAATTTTCCTATCCTTTATCTCTCCCTAAACGATATCTTCACTCCTCATCCTTAGTTTATTTCCTTAATTTGATACATTTGTAGATACATAATTACAGATCATGCATGTAGTAATCCCACAACAATAAAAAAACCCCCACTTCAACGTATTGAAGAGAAAAACAATCAGTTGCAACAAAAGGCAGATTTGACATGGATCATCATCAACCACTTCTCCCTCGAATAAAGCTTCATCAAAACCCAAACACACCAAGAACAATCAGAAAGCTTGGTTCAGGCTACCTTACTCCAAGAAACATAACAACAAATTTTAAGCCTGCTTATCATGACAAATCTTCACCTACACTTCCTAATTTTACCGCAACCCCGAAGGTCAAATCCATTGCAAATCTGGTCATCAACTTCAACAGATCGACTTCCGCCCCAGCACTCTACACCGACGAGAAAGGACATGTTGACGAACATATCGTCAAATCTCTCAAAGACGGCAAAACTCGTCGTAGGCTCAACTCATCGAAAATCACGTGTCTGGCTCTCCTAGGCTTGGTACTCTACGTCATAATTGGAGTCACCGTACTAACATTGTCGAGCGAGAAGTTCGGTGACCATCAAACCATTAGGGTTATCGACGCTTTGTATTTCACCGTCGTAACATTATCGACGATAGGATACGGCGACATTGTTCCGTCTACCACGTTTGCAAAGCTCTTCACGTGTGTGTTCATCTTGGTGGGTTTCGGGTTTATCGACGTTCTGCTAAATGGACTGCTAACCCATGTGCTTGATTCGCAAGAAGAGGTTCTATTAGGCGCGGTTGATCAGAACAAATTTAAGAAAATGGTCAAAACTTACATTTACGACGATAAGAAATGTAGGATGAGGATAAGGATGAAGATGGGCTTAGCTCTGGGTGTGGTGGTCGTCTGCCTTGCCGTTGGGACCGTGACCGTGCACCACGTCGAAGAGTTGGCGTGGGTAGACAGTTTTTACCTGTCTGTGACATCGGTTACGACTGTGGGTTATGGTGATTTTTCATTTAAGACTGCAACAGGGAAGACTTTCGCGATTGTTTGGCTCCTGGCTAGCACATTGGCTGTGGCTCGAGCCTTCTTGTATCTTGTCGAATACAGGATCGAGAAACGGAATCGAAGAACGGCTAACGAAGTTCTTCATAAGAAGTTGACTCTTGGGGATCTTGTTGCTGCTGATCTTGACCATGATGGATGTATCAGGTACTTAACTTTTTTTAGAAGTTACAAACTTGCTATAATTTGGAGCGTACCATTATTGCCAGGTGAACTAATAATAATTTACGCCAAAGTAACGGTTTCGTATTTAAGATTATGTTAGTTGAACCCAAATAATAGGTCAAAATATTATTGTCATTTATTCGGGAATACATAAAAAGTACCAAAATTTATTTCACTAAAGTGTGCAATAACATTCCACCCTGAACCAAAAATGTTATGATTGCAGTAAAGCAGAGTACGTGGTGTTCAAGCTGAAAGAGATGGGAAAGATAACGGAGCAAGACATAGAGCAAATATGTCAGCAGTTTGACACTATTGAGGATTACAACCATAGTGCTAAGATCACGGTCACTGATCTCATAATGAAAGCCGGCACCGATCCGTTTACAAACTACCGGCAAACTGGATGAGCGCATGTTTATAAATAGTTATGCTTTCAAGCTTTACAACTTTCAAGTACTTGGAGATCTGCAGTTTTGTGTAAAATGATGTGGAGTATTCATTTTTGCTTAATTGAGTATTTAATGATAATTAGTAACATGAACAACCAAGCAATAGCTAATATGATGTTTCATTTTTCTCCAATTTGAATAGATGCCCTATAGGTGATTTAGTCGTTAAACTTGTCTAGGAATTGTTCCCCCAGGGTTCGAGTAGTCACATTGGTTCTCTCCTAACTACAATGGTTGTGAAGTTTGATTGTAACTAGTTTGATGGCCCGTGCAACGCCCGGGCTACTTGTTTAAATTATAAAATTATGTAAACAAATTTTTTATTTAAAACCAAAAATCTCATTTCAAACACCCATGTAATATTTTTAATGTAGTCAGATGGAAACTCACCTTTAAAAACTTTAACTCATGTTTGAACACCCATGGGATACTTGTAATGTAATTAGATGGGAACTCACTTTTAAAAACCTAAATCTCATTTCGAACACCCGTGTGATATTTGTAATTTAATTAGACGAAAAGTTACATTTCAAAAGTTAAAGTCCCATTTTGAAACACCCGTGGGATATTTGATTAAATTGCCATAATCAAGTAGTTAATATATTACATAACTATTTTCCATAAATCAAATAATACTGTTATTTTATCAGAATAATATTATCATGTACTTACCATATCCTATTTTGGATAAACATTATTTACATTATAATATTTTCATTATATGCCACGTGTCAGCGTGGGAATTGAGCGGGTTCAGGATTACATATATATATTAGATAGATACTTCTTATCGTATTTCAGAAGGCAATTCTCGTTTGGACTATCAGTTTTGAATTAAAGGTACTGCTTAAAATGCACCGATTAACCCCAAACTTCCCGAAAACATATAATAATCCAAAACCTGATCAATACTTCATCCAAAAGGAAATCTAAGATACAATCAAACGAGATGAGCTTAAACAAAGTTATACCTTTTTTTTTTAAAAGAATTTTTGACGTCTAAACAAACATCAAAGTTATCCCGTTGACATGTAAAAAATTGACCAATGAAGATCATATGAGACAAGGAGAGGGTATTAGTATTAATCTAATGCTAACCCACATGAATACATGATCAACTTTCTGCCAGCATAACATATGCAGATTGCTTATGAAATAATTGTCTGTCTGTCTGCCTGCCTACTTAATCAACTAAATTTACCAGGTATCCAACTGTGCATGGCGACAAAATATCCCTGCTGTATCAAAAACAAATGACTCTCATAATAATGTCCCAGAATAAAATCATCAGACTACGGCATTGCTGTCCTCCTTAAACATTAAATTATGTCTAATCACACACTTCCACAGCCGTGATCAATTTGTCTACATTTGTTTTTACAAAGTGTTCATAGTTGGATTGAATCTCTGTTACATACTTAAGCCAACCGTTTAAAGGAAAAGCTTTGTTTAGATGATCTCTTCCAAGTACTCTTACCAAGTAACAAGCTATGCTGAACCAGGGAAGACGCAAACCAGCCATGACCTAATCCACCTTAACCCGACCCTTAACCAACCAGATCTACTTGATTGCCACCTACCTAGGTAGCACGGACACGCCTGTCCAGTGCCGTGTCTGTGTCCGACACCGTGTCGGACACCGACACGCGTCGGACACGGTACGACACGTGTCGGACACGCCCAAAAACCGTGTCCGGTTTTTTTATTTAATTTAGGACACAGACACGGTTTTTTAAAATTGGACACGAACCGGACACCGACCAGACACCAACCAGACACCCGACACGACACAAAACTACGTCGTTTTGACAAGTTTTTTTAAAAAAAAAAAAACAATTTTTTCTCTCTCCTATTCTAATTACACTATCAGGTAGCTCAACTACATGTCAAAACTTCTCTATCTCTTTCTGCTTCCCATCTTCTTGATTCAACCGACTCTTCCACCTTCGACCGGCGCCGCCTCAGCACACCTCCTCCGACCGACGTCCACTAGCGGCCCCATCGCTACAGCCCAACTTGCACCCGGCCGCACTAGCCCTACCTCTACCTACCCACGAACAACACGCGTAATTGAAAAAATATGCATTCAAAATACTTATTAGTTTTTGGTTTTTGCCGTGTCCGTGTCCGCTATTTTTCAAAGTGCCGTGTCACGTATCCGTATCGGTGTCCGTGTCCGTGTCCGAGTCCGTATCGGTGCTACCTAGCTGGCACCTACGCATTTTGATTAAGATTATTTTAAGTCCCAAATCCATAGAACATGATTAAACAATGCAGTGAAACATGTTTAAGCAGGGCAGTATCGGTATCACGGACACTTTGAACCTAGTTCAACAGCAGATCTAGTCAGTCTCTTACGGAAATTTAAACGCGGGCAACATTCTGCCATCTCATAAGTAAGTTAAACTTATTCGAAATGTACAAATCAAGTCTACACGCCTCACTCCTGAAATATGGCAACAGAGCATAAACAATGGAGTCGCATATATCGAATAATTCAGAGTTGTAATGCAGTCATACTCACAAGGAAACCTATGGGAAAACTTGCTAGACATTCCATTAGAATGGAGAAGTATAACAGCAGATATCTATGGAACTTCAGGACAGATTGGAAAAGTTGTATCCTTACTGAAGAAATAGATAGAATACCATGATTATTGTCTCTGCAAGAGGTCTTTTTTCAACTTGATGGAAATGTAGACGAACATCCAGTCAATGTAGAGCAATGTTAATAATCAGAGAGACACATTCCGCACTCCATACTTCACTGTTCTTCTTGAGTCATAATCCAAGTCTGAATGAAAAACAAAAACCAATTAGGAAACGTTCAAGTAAGAATGGAATTGTACAGGTTCAAGGTAAGAACACTACCGTTACACTAAATAAAATTGTACCACTCATTCTTATTATTTGAATACCTCTCCTCTGTCAAACAGCCAACCAATGCAGATTCTTTTAAACTTAGCTAGGCTACAAGCTGACAATCAAAGTGTTCACCAAAACTAGTCCAACAAAAGAACCAAGGATAGGGAGATAATGCTACTCTCAAAGTATGTAGGAACTGCAGCTACACAACTACGCCAAAATATACAAAAAAAAAATTCGTAACAGTGCATGAGCATTATACTGGTCCTGACTCCTGATGAAGAGTAACTATCGACACAAAAGTCAGCATATCATTTGATACAAACATTCCAGAGAGGAAATATATAGATTTTGGAAGTGAAGACCATCTATCTATTATAGACAAGCCTAACCATGGTTCAAGTTTTAAATGAAACTAACATAGGCATTACCATTTTGCAGAACTGACAGGACGAAGAGCACAAATAAAAGGTGTGATCACAAAATCAAAGGACAAAAGGCCCAGGACATGCCAGAGCTAGTGCTCAGCAAGGTGAATGATTTGAGAACAAAGCAAAGAAAAAAACTTAGAAGTAACTATCTCTTTTAACTGGGGATACTGCCGGCCCAGAGAGGAGAGGGAGGGGGGGGGGGGAGTTTAAGCAGTAAGCACACAGAAGATCTCACATCTTAAAGATTTTGGTGATAACAACCAAAACCACCGCCGTCAAGAAACATGGAGGAACAAAAAGGAAACAGAGAAACAACAACGGCACGACAAAACCTTTACAAACAAAGAAAAGCAAACAAGGAACAATCAAAAGAGATTTCCAGCTTCCAAATAATAGGTGAAAGGGGTTGGCATCCTCATGCTACACACCCTAAAAGCCACGACCTTCAACAGCCCGAATCCAAACAGTACGATTCAAAGCAACAAGCAGAATAAGTGGAAGATGAGTAAAACTACACTTTTGACCCAAGCAACATTGTAACCCTCGACAATTGATAGTAAATAATTTGACTGAACAGCTAGAAGGCATCAATCTGAATCTCAGCCAATATTGCAAATAGCTACAAAAGTAGGACTTGGGATTAAACAATTCTCAAGCTCGTGGCAATAATAGACTAAGTGAGTACATATAAGTACGTTTAACACTGATCATAAAACATCAAAATCATGTCTCTCACATAAATTCATATATCCAGTCTCTCTAACCTAGAAAGAACAGCTAGTCAGGTAGTCACCAAGAAACAATCTTCCATCAGAATCGAATTGTCTAGCCTCGTAACAAACACAAAATCACATGAAACCACACAACCTGTATAACTCATCTCCCACATTCCCTAAGGAATCCTCAGTCTTTGCAATAGCAGTTGGAGTTCGATACTTTCATTCCCTTTTCCAACCAATAAGGAACAGCAAAAACTGAATATGTATAACGCAACATAAAAAACATCAATATGAGTAAGCAAACACTTTAATCCATATAGATGACCTATCCAGCAACTCCAGATAAGGGATCTAATAATCAAAAACCTGCCTCCAGATTACGTTTTCTCAACCATTCAATTCATACTTCTTATAAAAGTGAACCAAAATTTTCATTAGAGCAAGTCCAATCATCAAAAGCAAGACTTTGACACTGACCAACAGTAATTCAGGAGCCAGGCAGAGCAAAATCTAAATTAAGGATGTCATTCCTGCTAAATTTTAATGCACTAAAACTAAGGTCTAACACAAAGCCCTAATATATCGAGTTTAATAAATAAACCAACAAAACACCAAATATGTAGATAAACACACACTGTAGGCAGATAACTTCCTAGTTGTTTATGAATCCAGCAAAATGAGAAATCCTAATCGTTCGTAAATTGGGTTCGAACCAAACCTAAATTGGCACGCTCAACAGCGAGACTTGCATTCACCAAAGCGTTGCACACAAGGACAGATTCACCAAAACTGAGTTTCATATATTGACAGGTCCAAGCCTAGTCAATAACCTGGTCAGATGAAAGCCTTAAGTGAATTTTTGACAACTCAGTTTAGGGCCTCCTTATCTAGACCCAGCTTAGGTTAAACCCGCCCCGCCCGTGTACAGCTTCAAGAGAGACTAGCATTGGCCATTTCCTTCACAGAAATTACACGGAGGGAAAAATTTCAGCAAAACCATGCATCTAATAACGCTTAATATACTCTAGAAAGTGAAAATTAACCAAAGTGCAGAGTGTCAAAATGCGCGCCACAGGCGGCCAGCCAAAATGCCTCAGTGTGCCTGAGAGTTTTAACCATGCAGTTTCTATGCATTTTCTTCTAATTCTCTTCTTCTACCTTTTCTATTGCCCCTAGATCCCTCCTTTTACTTCTTCACATATACGTCTCCTCTACAAACCAGAAAGGGTGATCTTTTGCACAATTTTGTATACAAATAGAAATTAGCAAAATCCAAATGGATCAATCTTGTTGAGAGGTAAGGTTACTTCCGGAAAAAGGATAATAAATAAAGTGGAAAAAAAGAGCACATCGCGACAATGATGCACATGCCTTCGCCACACCCCCTAGCACCTCATCGCCTCGGTGCGCCTCACACCTTTGGTTGTATGATTATGTTCTAACACAAAGTCCATCAATAAACATACTCACTAACCCCAAAATCAGAACATTGTACAAAACTATTACGCACGATCCACATAATAAGTCACGAACTACCGAAAATGTCCTCACTGTTTACAACAGGAAGTTGTAGATTCCACGGATGGTCTCTATAGCGACGGACGCGCGAGTCGTGCGAATGATTGCACTAGGATAGGAGTCGCCACCAAACAATTGTGGGGTGTTTGGAAACCATGCAATGCGATCTTGTTCCTTGTTACCGAGGGACTACGTAGACGTTAGGTGAGTCTGTACCCATTGAGCATAAACGCTTGGAGAAGCGAGTCATGCCAAGTACAAAACACTTTCGCGAGTCGTTTACCGAAAGGGACAAAACCGAGGGACGTAAGGAACAAGATGCGCACTGTGCCCTACGCCAATGTGCAGCCCAAGGACCGCAAGACTGGGTTCGGGGGTGACGGTACGTGTTGGGAAGCCATAAGACACCCAACCCCGCCCACGTATAGCGGCCTCTACTAGTTGAATTATCGTTTACAAGTCGTCGAGAAGTTAGCCATGCAATTTACAGTCATTTACATGTTATATACAGCCTAATAAAATTTAGCTAAGTCGGTAGTTTTAGCACATAAAACTAGATCTTAGGTCACAAAATTATTAAGGTTGATTTAAGGTCCCTAGCTACCAATTGTCCAAGCGCTTTGCGCTATGTGTGTTAGGCGTGATTCATGTAATTCGTTTTAGATCAAATTTTGGTTAGGCAAAATGTAAATCTATGTCGTAAAAGCAATAAAAATGCGCACGTAAAGAAGGTGTAGAAGATCAGAATAAAGTAAAAGATGAGTTTAGAAAAGAGGGGGTGCCCTCAGGACTTACGTGTGTCCGCAATACCACTACTTGCTCTACTATGCTTCGAGATCGCTGCGTTGATCCTTAGTATGCGTCGTAGGGGCTAGTTGTGTTCTTAGAGCGAAGTGTGGCTCTTCGAACGTGGTGTTTGAGAGGGGCTTTGTTTGAGTTGTGTTTGTAGTGTTGTGTTTAGGGGGTGCCCTAGAGGTGTAAAGTTGCCCTAGGGTTTTGGTGTTGTAGTGACTAGGGTTTGTATTGTGGTTAGGGTTTTGTGTGGGAGAAATGAGGTGAGAGTGTTGCAGAGATTCAGGGTGGAAAAATGGTGTCTGAAAGTTGTGTGAAAGTTGTGTGAAATGAGGGGGATGGAGAGGTGTATTTATAGTGTGGAGAGGCTAGGGTTTTAGGGTAGAAACCTAGGCTAGCGGGCCACCTAGGGTTTCGTGCATGAAGCCCACGGTGGCGTGCGTCCAACGCACGCGCGGACTGGCTTGCGCGACTGTTTTGAAACGGTCATATCTCACTCGTCCGTGGGTCAAATAAGGCGTATGACCTATCGTTGGAAAGCTAAGACAATGAAGTTTCTCATGACGATTTATTTTCAAGCCTATTCTGCACAGTTTAGGAGTTATTCCTATTTGAAGTTGAGGCTGTGTGTTTGAGGAGTTGAAGTGGGTCAGACTCTTCTTTTTTGCAAATGGGCTATTGATGGCATGGTTTTGGGTTGAGACGCATTTGCTAACGGACTCACGACAACGGTGGTTCACATAGTAGAGCAAGCAGACGCAGTTCACAGTATAGTGTCCTTTCATCATCGGGCATTTGGGTAGGGACAAATGCAGGTGTCTACAGAAGTGGACGTTGGTAGTGTAGCGTTCAATTCAATCAATACCGAACAACTGGACAGTAGCCTTTTCTTTTACCCTTAATCACCAGTATGAGCTTGGCAAAAAGCTTTTCCAACAACTTTCAGACTACATAAAGAGTGGCTTGTCCAAATTTTCAATTTTTTTTTTAAAACTAAATCATGCATCTAAAGACACCTTATCCACTATAGGAAGTGAGAATCAACTTGAGTGGACATCATCAAAACCATGAATGTAAACTCTTTATTCTTACAGGCAGAATTTCTTAATATAAGAACGGTTCAGCAACACATTTATACCCATGAGCTCTGCAAAATAATATCACATACAGGCCATCCTCTATTTTGACATCCAGTGTACTAAAACCATATTCTAAGAAGACACTGAATAAGTGGTCTTTACAAACAAAACGACAATAATTCAACTAGTTATTTACAATAGGCAAGTAGCTATCTAGTTTTCTTTTTATAAGTAAGTGAGGTTATCAATATATTCAAAAAGTATACCAAGGGGGTGTTGCCTAAACAAAAATACACCTAAAAGGAGATGGCAAAAAAAAAAAAAAAAAAACAAAAGGAGACGCAAGTAGCTTTCTAGTTGTTATTGAACACGGCAAAAAAAAAAACAAAAAAACAACCATTCACTATGTGTGCTTATTTGACAGCTGGGGATTGTTAAGAAAATATTCCCAATTAACTAGTGCTGGATTGGTATAATAGTATTTCTCGCTATACCTTACTCCATGACGACTAGACCACCAATCCTTAACTGGAGGAAACAACAAGGAAACGTGTAGTCCAACCCAGTAGAATATGCTTTTTAATAATGACCAGTTCAATAGTGGTTATTGGTTAATGACTTGGTTGGATCCTTAGTTTAAGGAGGCGCGAGGCACACCGAGGCGCAAGGCGCGAGGCGAAGGCGCACGCCTCATGCACACAAGGCGCACTCATTTTGCAAACAAATTTCAATTTTCAAAACCATATTTTGCAAAAAATTACCCTTTTTTTGCTATTTAAAGAGGGGCAATGGGTAAATAAGTATAAACAAGGAATTAAGGGGTAAATGGAAGGGTAGAAATAAGGTTAAAATAGAAAGAAAATTGGAAATTGCAGTCATGCGCCTCGCGTGCGCCTCAGGCGCGCTATTTAAAACTAAGGTTGGATCAAGCCAACTCGGTTCAGAGTTTGCTTAGCCTGACCCAGCTTGGTTGAACCTGCGGGTGTCCAGCTCTAATAATAACTAGCATTACCTTTCGTAGAAAAAACAGGGGGAAGAACAGAAATTATATAAATGCATGAGCATCATGATTCATGATTCACTGACAGTAGCAACAAAAGATCACAGAAGGAAGCAGAAGAGCATTATCCACCATAGGAAGTGAAAATCAACCTGAGTTCAAATTGTCCTCCTTGCCCCTCGTTGCCACATGCCCTCATCTCCTCATTGTGCTTCTTCTGAACATTTTGTACAAAATCTTCAAATAGAACATGGTTTTCGAAAACAACTATATTCTTCTGAACATTTTGTACAAAATATTCTTATGAACATTTAATTTATAATATCAAATAGAACTAGTTTTCAAAAACAATTATATTCTTCTGAACATTCTATTTTTGTACAAAATGTTCTATTTTATATCAAATAGAACTACTTTTCGAAAACAATTACATTCTTCTGAACATTTTGTAGATACTTTGTAAATAGGAGACTGGTATAAAATATTCCCCCCAATCCATGTGAAAGATACACGTCCAGTAGACCAATGTTTCCACCAAGCTCTAAACCAAAAGGGGTAATTCTTGTACACCTAATAATTAGCCAATTTGAAACTCATTAAAGCTTGCCCAACAATTGGCTACAGATGAAGGGCTTGTGATAGTAGAATCGTCATCCTCCAAACCATAATTGTATACCCATTCAAACTTATACTTGTTACCAAACAAACAAATCAGCTGAACAGGTGACACATCAACTCTTTCTGGCCTCTCTAACCTACAAAGGAACAACTAGCCTATCCACAGATTGAAAACTATAACGTTTATGAACTTTCTGCTTAACCACATAGAACAGGCTTCTCAGCTAAGTTAACAGACGCCATATGGACTAAGTACCTTCTCAAGCTTAGTTTAAGGAGGCGCGAGGCGCACCGAGGCGCTGGGGGGTCATTGCGATGAGGCGCAAGGCGCGAGGCGAAGGCGCACGCCTCATGCACACGAGGCGCACTCATTTAGCAAACAAAATTCTATTTTTCGAAACCATACTTTGCAAAACATTACCCCTTTTTTGGTATTTAAAGAGGGCTCATAGGTAAAGAAGTATAAACAAGGGATTAAGGGAAAAAGGGAAGGGTAGAAATAAGGTTACAAGAGAAAGAAATTTGGAAATTGCACAATCATGCGCCTCGCGTGCGCCTCAGTGCGCCTCAGTGCGCCTCAGGTGCGCCTCATGCACACTTGTGCGCCTCAGGCTTCTGAGGCGATGGCAGCTGCGCCTCATGGAGCCTTGCGCCTAGGCGCGCCTCAGGCGCGCTTTTTTAAACTAAGTTCTCAAGTTTTAATATCGTAAGATTATTTCCCAATAAAACAAAAAGAATCATAGGAAATTGATAATCATTCACGAACTAACAAAGGTTCCCCCTCTCTTCACGAGAGTAGCTGGAGATCGGTAGTATGATCCTTTATTGTGACCAATACGGAAAGGTGACTGCACAACACACTTAAGAGTGCGTTTGGGAACATGGATTTCATACTCAAATCCTAAGTTGATACAAAACCTATGTTTGGGGAATCTAGAATTGGTAAATTTGGAATTTTATCAAATTCCAAAATTTACCAATTCTAGGTAGTGTAAAACAAATGACACCCCAAAACCCCTCATTTTGATATCCTACACCCTCTCTTCTCAAACCTCAAATTCTAGAATTCAAAATGTGAGTTTTCCCAAACATTGAAATGATTACAAATTTCCCAAATTCTTAGAGAGGGTGTAGGATTTCAAAATGAGGAGTTTTGGGGTGTCATTTGTTTTACACTACCTTGAATTATCAAATTCCAAATTTGTTGAAATTCTAGGTAGTGTAAAACAAATGACACCCCAAAACCCCTCATTTTGAAATCCTACACCCTCTCTTCTCAAACCTCAAATTCTAGAATTCAAAATGTGAGTTTTCCCAAACATTGAAATGATTACAAATTTCCCAAATTCTTGTTCGCAAAATCTATCTTATAGTCTATTAACTAGTAAATTCACCAATATGGCAGAGGCAAAAAGCTTCTCCCATCAACTTTCCTACCAGGAGCTCAACAACAACATCTTTAACCCCAGTGCCTTGAAGACTTCCGCCTTAAGGGGTGTCGGATGCACGCAAGCCTTACCCCTATGGAAACATAGAGAGGTTGCGCACGGATGACCCAAAATGAAAATTGGTTCGAGAATCGCACCGACAGACTCCTACATAAAATAAGAAGCACAGACAGTTTTGTGAGCCATTTTGCTTTATTCCATTATACCATCTCATAACACTTCATCCACTCTAGAAACTGATAATGAATCAAAGTACAAATTCCCAATCACAGAAAATCATATCTACTACTTTTACGAGCATAATATTATATCAGACGAACAATTACGAGAAAACTCAAACCCAAGAGCTGTGCATAAATAGCATTCCACATAAACGCCATCCTCTATTCCAATATCCAATGCACTAAAACCATGCGCTAACTTGCCATTGAATAAATCGTCTTTACAAATAAAATAAGCATAATTCAACCAAGTTAACAAACTTAACTGTTTACTATAGGCAATGCAGCTATCTAGGTCATAATGGAAATAATAGGATTTCTCATCATACCTCACTCCATAACGACAATAGCACCAATAGCCTTCATCTTCTCAATGATCTTCTCAGCATCCTCTTTCGGCACAGCCGATTTCAACACGATGGGCGCCTTTTCCACCAACGCTTTAGCCTCCTTCAACCCCAAATCCGTAAAAGTTCTCAATTCCTTAATAATCTTAATCTTGGTCCCCGGTTCGAACCCACCTTGTAGCTTCAAATCAAATGACGTCTTCTCCGCCTTCACCTCCTCCTTCTTCGCCCCCGCTGCCACTGCTGCGCCACCGCCTGCCCCACCCATTCCTCGTAAACTGAACCCCATCCCCGGCATCATCAGCGACACCAGTGGCATTTCATTCACTTCCAATTTCTTCCCCAACAACGTCGTTAGATCCCCGACCTCCATTAGTGTCAAGTTTGAGATTTCGTCGGCGATCGCTGCGATTTTGTCCGACGGAGTATTCAACGGCGGCGGTGGCGGTAGCGATTGCGATTGCGATTGCTCAGCTGCTGCAGTGTTGTAGCTACGCTTGGCATTTGATAAGAGGGAGAATCCTAGAGATTGGGGGTTAGGGTTTTTGGGTGTGATTTTGATACTGTGAGAAATCAGGCGTACGATTCTCATTTCGTTTTTGTGATTTTCACTGAAATTGGGGGATTTTTCAGAAGAGTGAGATATAAATCGTAAGCAATGCTTAAACCGAGTTCGTAGTTCCACTTAAACCCTAGTACTAGTTCGTAGTTCCACTTTCGAGTCCCGACTCCCTGAGTAGTGCTGCTCAAAAACGGCTAGAAGTATTCGGTAGAATCGATACGAATGTCGAAAACTCGGAATGAAGTGTCTAAGTACTAGACCCGACAATTTAAAATAAAAACTTAAAAAGTCTTACTCATATTAATGTCCGAACATCAAGTGTCCTATACGGATAGGAGAAGTAATACGAAGAGTACGAGGTACATAAAATAACATAAAACGTATGATATTGATTACTCCCTCCGTTTCTTTCATTTCTTTACGTTTCGTTTGAATATGTGAGAGGAATTCAAACGAAACGTAAAGAAATGAAAGAAACGGAGGGAGTACTTATTATCATCGAATTTAGCTTTGGAAAACACTTCTTATGCTTAACTAAAATACGTACTTAATCACTTCAAAATCTGGGTCAGATATATCGCATAAGAAAATTCAGAATCAGTAACATATTGGCATTGCTGTTATGTCAACGTCCATAGCAAAACATGGAATTGTAGTTTCATGTACAACAATAAAAGCAGATGGCTTGCTCCAAATCAAAGCAAAATGTGCAATGAGCAAATACCCTCTCTCACATTTCCATTAAACAAAGAAAAAGCTACTTTGTTTGTATGATCAAACCCACTGCAGGCAGATGAGGGATTTCCATTGTTTTCTTTTTTTATTTTTATTTTTTGAAGGTAAATTTCCATTGTTACAAGATAGCCCGGATAGAATGGCGCCATGGCAGCCTAGCCTACCATCGATGCACTCGTGCAACATTACTGTGTTTCACTGCTCATATGTGAAATGAAGCAAATAATAACAGAGATTTACTGATTTAGTGAGAAAAATAACCCACAGAGGTTGCTTGATCATAAACCTGACAACGTTCCTCAATATCTCAAAATTGTTCAGCAACCAGGATACAGGAACTCGCCTCAACTATGTACCCTACTGACATGGAGATGCGTCTCTGACTCTCTGTTATGTTCCGGGGATGATTTTAAGGGTCTGGCTCGAGCTTATGTTTTGACACCTGCCATGACCTGCAGGCCAGCGCTTACTCCCCAGCTCCTTGAGCCGTTAAGGTGGTGGAGAGTAAAGGGCATTTCTCATCCAATTTTGACCTGTCCAAAATTCAAAAACACGCACTGAATGCAGGCAACTAACATCAAATTTGTTGGCGTAAAGATAAAATCAAATCTATAGCCTTGTTTAGTTGTTACTTACCTCTTGTTTAGGGCCGTCTTCTTTTCTGTGGAACCATATACAAGTATGAAGTATCTAACTGATGGCCTAGATTCTTTCAACGAAGTTATGTATCCTGCAAAGAGAACAATGTACAACCTTTTGTCGTAGATCTGTGACAGGATGTCAAGGAATAAACGTGGCGATAAAATTACAGTGACAGACAATAGACCAATACCTAGCTCTAGTATCACGAATGTGTCCAAGAATTTCTGAAATTTGTACCACCGTAGAGTTATTTTTCTCCTCCTTTAGATCCGAGATTGAAAGCTCTGGAATGTCCTCCAAGCCATTCTCAATCTTCTGTAGTTGTTGGTCAATATCATTTAAGAAATCGGTGTAAGAAATCGGTGATTCTTGATCCTCATCTACATCAGAGTAGCTGACGTTGATATTGGTTTTATCATCTAGACTTTCCACGCCACCTGGTGTTGGAGAGACAATGTGGACAGGGCTAGCAGCACCATTTCCATCAATTTCAAGGTCTGAAGTAACAGTTTCAACCAGCTGTGATTCCTTAATCGATATTGCCTATAACCATACAAAGCTCGTAAGTCTACATGAACATACAGAATCATCATTGTCTTAAGTGTCTTTACCAAGACTCACACTACAAGCGGGGCAAGAGTGGTCGGATTTACAATAGCAAAGAGGCTACTTCCCAACTAAAAACCCTTAGACAGAAGTGCATCTTTTAGAACCAAATAAAAAGTAACTCTTTGGCTCCATCGTGAGATGACACCACCTCTCCAAGGAACTCATAAAACACAAACAAAATTGATCTCATACAGAAAGTGATATGTTGAAGAAAGTATGATATCTACATGATGTATTTATGCAAGTTGTCGATGTTTCACAGCAAGTGATATCCTTTTAGACTTCCTCAGCACTTCTTACTCCCAATCATATCTAAAGTGCACCCACCAAAAAAAAGCAAAATAACACTCAACTAATTACCTTCATATGAGATTGACAAGTGAAATGTAGGAACATGAGAAAAAATTTGAGAGAAATCAGCAACATGAAAACAATGAGCCTACCTCATTCAATTTCGCTGCAAGTTCGTCAAGCAGTTCTACACGATCTTTTGACTTCTCTAGCGCTAGCATTACCTTCTTTTTCTGTACAAGAAGTTCCCTCGCATCATTTTCTTGTCCCATCCGAAGACTTTTAGCTGCCTGCCGGCACAAATTTTCGGCAGCTTCTGACAAGCGTATGAGCCTGAATCTTGTATTATTAGCTGACAAAGTCCAACAGATATTCATCAACACATGTCTATCAGTTTCATTACCAGGTACAGATAAACATCCTTTGGAGTTAAGTTAACAAATTAAATGGTAAATTGGAACAATATTATAATCTTTGGTCAGATAACGATGTTTCACGATAGTCTAGGTTCATTACGCATATGACCTGAAGCTCAAACACTCTAGCGAGGAACCATAAAACAATGTCAGGGTTTTGCGGCACTTTTGCCCTCACAAGCTTGTACCAACTCTCAAAACACTACCAGAAACAATATACAGCTTGATGATTGAAACCCAAGACCCACACAGCAATGCCTACATGAGATAATTTTCCCGCATACATTTATCACTTCCTTTTCTAGCCAATGAAAACTTTCGGCTGTGTTTTGAAAATATCGTTCAACCCGGCTATGTACCCTTTAAATTGCTGATTAAACATAGAAACTAACTGAGATATATTCTGGCATCTCGACATTGGGCTCTTCCCTGGATAGTAGGGAGGCCTGATTGTCACCAAAAAAAAGGAAAAGAAATAAAAGAGCTCTGGCACCTCCGTAGTAAAATCCATCGACAGTCGCATCCCTGCGCAAACCCTATATGAGGCCTAAGCTACAAGAAGCTCCCAACAGATCGAATTCAAAATTCAAACCTAAGCACTGCTTATACATCTTATCCAACCATAATCTATTAAACATCTCCCTAGACCATCACAAGGCAACAGTTTCTGCTCTCCAATGCAACTATTTTTTCGTCCTCTATTGCTGCTTGAAAACATTATACAGTAAAGCGAGTTCAAAAAACTATGCCAGTGCTAGCATTAATTGTATATCCCTCAATCAGCTTAGAGAAGGTTCCTCGGACAATCACAGAGAATCATGGATAGCCAAAAGGACTAACAAAAAACATTTTTTGAGCCTCTCATAAAAGTACTTTTGTTATTCAAAATATATGAGTAAATTGTCCTCCTTGCCCCTCGTTGCCACATGTCCTCATCTCCTCATTGTGCCTAGCGCCTAAGCTAGGAGATTGGTAATTCATACTCATGGGCTAAAACATAGGGATATTTTGTTCAATATAACTTCTTACTTCTTAAGCACAATCACATTCACTATAATGGTTATCAGCTAAGTATTGATGGAGCACACAGATATTGTCCGTTAGAAAATTTAAACAGAGAGGGTATCTTGTTATGCATCATAAAGTAATCCAACAGAGGCGATCTAGGTGCACTCTTGAAAGCACTAATGCACAAGGATACCAAATCAATGTTGTGTACGTAGATGTACTCACCAACAATGACAGACTCTCAAGAAACCACAATAATTCTGATCCATTCACAAATACAAAAAAGAAAAAAACAGCTTGCACGGCACACCTCCACGCCAAGGTCGCTCTTTCCATTCCCACAAAAACAACTTTAAAAATTTAAGATACTAGAGCACACTCATTGACTGTCTCGAAAGTGAATCAAAACATCAATGGGCGTGTGCAACATCACACTAATGAAATAACCAATACAGCTAAGAGAAATTACCGTTTCTTCTTTAATTCAATTCTCGTAGAAAAGGAAAGACAAATTTGCGCTCAATACAAGTACGAGCTGAAGCTCAATAGACAAGCTAATCCAAGAACTTAGATACAGATCAAGTACTTGGTTAACCAAAATTATTATAGCCACCACCATAAAACTACCATGAATATTTGCCAGTGCAAATGTGAAACACCATCTGACAGCTTGTATTAAAGCTGCACACACTAATAAGGAACATCCTACAACAGCTTCTAATCCAAAGTCAGATGGAATTGCCTTAAAATACCTAAAGATGCTATATCAATGCCCTGTAAGAGTATAACCACATTGAGAACTTATCGCAGCACTCAGTCATCTATTCAGTCAAACTAACATCTGCGAATATCAGGTACATCAGATATTTTAGAGCCTGTCTACCAATAGAACACCAACCATAGACTAGCCTAAACCACTACTAGTGATAGCAGTCGGTGCGCACACGAACTATACGACAAATCATCACCAGCTTTGCCTCAAAAGTCAAAATGAAATTGAGAGCATATCCTACTACTATCACAATTGAGAACTCAAAAGTCAAAAGTATGCCAATCTGTTCTCATTCATATTAAGAAACGCCATAATTGAAGCTACCCTCGATTCTCGATCACATTCCAATCGTATGAGAAGAATTGAGTGTCATTTGATCAATTATATGCCCAGAAAAGGGGGGTATACAGTCCACAATACTGAAAAGATCAAATCCTTTACCTAATTTATACAAGTTTCATGCTCATATAATCAACCTACAATTTCTTGCGCACAATTTACAACAGTCAGAAATCTAGGGGAGAATTCCTCAGTCACACAATATTCAAAATGGGTATGTATATGATTCATGTCATAGAAGTGTGAGAAAAGTGATTGGAAGAAAAAAAATTATGGGAATTGGAGAGAGAAAGAAGGAAGCACCTTTTCTGCGGGTGGAGTAAGCTTCGGAATGAAGTTGATCGAGTTGAGTTCGGAGAAGCTCTGTATTCACGTTCGACGCCATACACATTCGCCCGCTTATCATCGCTGCTTTCTTTCTCTGTCTCTCAAACTGGTGAGACCAACTAACTCCGTTTAACCGATCAAGTTGATTTGGTTTGAGAAGTCCAGGCGCGTACATAAACATAAGGGATATTATCCAGGGTACCCCTGAGGTTTCCGACTTTATCTGGGGTACCCCTGAGATTTCCGAAATTCCTGTGGTACCCCTCAGGTTTGCGATTTGCCAAAATGTGTAGCGGAAAACTTAACACCGTTAGCTAATTGTAATATTCAGAGATTAATCACCATATCAATTATTTAATCTAAAAAAAATACATAAAAAATAAAAAAAACAAACCTCAAACCACCACACTTCTTCTCTCTCCTCCCCCTATCCCCACCCATCTCTACTCGAGCCACCACGACCGTCGGTTACCACCGCCACAACATGCACCCACCACCGCTAATCCCGCCTCCTAATGCACCACCACTACCCCCTTCCTCCGGCGACCCAAACCCCCATCATCACCCTCAACGAGCCCCACTCCTCTTCCACAATTTCCTCATTTTAATAGACTTAGGATCATTGTTTCTCCATACTTTATCCCCTTATTTCGTTGATGAGCAGGGGCGCTTGCCATTAAGATCAAAAACAGCAATATGCGGAAGATTTTATTGAGTTAATGAAGGGTCCAAATCTAGATTTCGAGGAGAGAGAAGAAACAAAGAATGAGGAAGTTGTGGTGGAGGAGAGGGAGGCGGTAGGTGTGATTATGGGGTTTGGGTCGCTGGAGCAAGGGGGTCGTGGTGGTAGAGTCAGAGGTGGGATTGGCCGTGGTGGGTGCGGGTGGTGGAGGTGGCTCAGGGAGGGAGGGTGGGGGAAGAGGGAGGAGAGAGAAAATGTGTGGGTGAGATGTTTTCATTTTTTTTTTGTTAGATTAAAATAAATAAGAGGGTTAAGTAATCTCTAGATATTACAATCAGCTAACGGTTTCCGCTATACATTTTGGCAAATCGCAAACCTCAGGGGTACCACGGGAATTTCGGAAACCTCAAGGGTACCCCAGATAAAGTCGGAAACCTCAGGGGTACCCTGTATAATATCCCTAAACATAACCGCTCATCACTCCCCCCACGTCTTATGACAGTTTTGTCTGTTTGTAATCCACACACCTATAAATTTTCCGCAATTTTCCTCCATGAAGTACATCTTAAGTTTTCCTCTAAAAAAAAAGTACATCTTAAGTGATTGAAAAAAAAAAAATCAATCAATCAACTAGCTTTTTGTGTCCGTGAAAATCACGGGGCTACCAATTTTTCTTAATATAAACAAAAGGATATGTATGGTAACACCAGTGGCGAAACCGGGATCTGGGGAATTGGGGGGCATAAAATCGTTCACCACAACGTGTATTTTTGGACCTCATGAAATAGTATGATTTGCGTAATCGTGAAATGTTAACAATGAACAAAAAAATTTGCATTCATTTTTTTGTTAATTTGGGGGTAATATTATTGATTTTGCCATATTAAGGTTATTTCTAACTCCAATGTCTTGAATAAAATAGTGGGCTCAGTACGAGCTCAGCTATTCATAGTTTGTGATAATTAGTACAACCCTTTAATACATGTATCAACATTGTCAGAATTAATTGGGGGTCACGTGCCCCACTCCCCCCCTCCCCTCCCATTCCCCCTCCCCCGGCTAAATCCGCCACTGGATGACACACCATTTTTATTATCAGTCTATTTGGTGGAAAGCTTGTTTTGAGACAACTAATTGGAGTGTAACAAATTTTGTTTCCAATCTACGCCGTTTAGTTCCTTATCCTTGTCTTCTATTACGAACTTAAGGAATGAACCCGAAACAGTGTTTTAAAAACCGGACCGGACCGGCCGGTTGAACCGGTTCAACCGGGAACCGGTCAGTGGCCCGGTCCGACTGGGTCGTAAAACCGGGGATGGTCTAACCCGGTCAAAACCGGGTTGACCGGGCTAAAACCCCGGTTAGACTGCCAAAACCGGTCAAGAACCGGACAGAACCGGCCGGTTCAACCCGGGTTTGACCGGTTTTGGTTATTTTTCAATGTATTTTAATAATTTTTGCAAAATTTTTATTATATTATTTTTTTATTATTATGACGTCATCCGGTTTTTTTATCCGATTGAACAGGTCGAACCCCTTGACTCATCGAACCCTCGAGGCTACCGGTTCGACGTCTGGTCCGGTTGTTAAAACATTGCCCGAAATTGACAACCCGATTTAATCAAATATTGAAAATGATGATTTAACCTAATTTATAATGACCCAAACAAAGCTTGGCCGATGCAGGCTCTGGGCGAACTTGACCCGGTCATTGCTCACCTTGCCCAAATTGTTGGATTCTTAAATGATCCAATTAGGCAATAACTGAAACTTTATCAATAAAACTTCGTAGTCGATTGATTCTTTATAAGATAATCTTTTGGTGTTAAGTGTATACTCATCACTCACACATACCAAATATAACATATGTTACATAAAGATTGGTTGTCAAGTGATCTTGTATTAGTTGTTGTATGGAGTAGTACGTCTTGCAATTTTGAAAAATACAAACCATAAAGATCAAGATCACACTATATCGTTAATAGTTTTCTAAAAATATATTTGAACAAACACATCAAATTTTGTTGCAATAATCTCGGTACAATATACTAGTATAGAAAAACAATATCCCACTAGAATCTAAC
Organism: Spergularia bocconei; assembly: GCA_963457585.1. Taxonomy (NCBI): domain Eukaryota; kingdom Viridiplantae; phylum Streptophyta; class Magnoliopsida; order Caryophyllales; family Caryophyllaceae; genus Spergularia; species Spergularia bocconei. The sequence goes on from OY734958.1 coordinate 6,024,776, forward strand.
TAATTATTGGAATACCAATATGGAAACAAATGATAAATATGAGATGAATAATACAAACTTGGGATAACATTACTACGAGGGATTTCTAAAACTAATCTAATCTAATACTATACTATATATACTATATATTAAAACCTGAAACCAAGTCTTTCCCACGATGACACTTGGCGAACATTAATTGGATAGCACAAAAAAATAGTATTAAATTCACTTTTTGTATAAAATATGGTAATACTATTTTTATTAAAAATTAGTAAAATCACTTTATTTTTGTTTAGAATATGGTAAGATTACCTAAAAGTATCTTATTATATTATTATCTAATAAACAAAAATAGATAAGGAAACATCTACCAATAGGAAAATACAACTACGAATAGGAAAATACATCAAGATTGTGCATCTGCATCACTTCGTGGGGTAGGATGAAAGCTTCTGAGGCAAATTCCCTCGCAACTGCATAGAAGCATAACATGTTGAGCGAAATAAAAATGTCAAGATAATTGTCATTAAGACTAAGAATGCCATTTAAAGGAAGTTTCGGTAGTGGATCTAAGATAAACAGCAGTGGCAAAAATAACAATTTAAATAAAAACAATGACATAAATAAGACCCAACCAGCAGAGATCATTAAGGATGTTAACTTACGTTGCGAAATAATTCTCTCAATTGAAAACTCAAATTGATCATATTCACTTATTCGTTGTGCTTGAATGTCTTGCACACATTGTAGTTGATACGACTCGCTCTTTGAACAACACATTGTAGTCGATACAACTCGAACCTGAAAACGTTGTCTCACTGTCTGTAACAGAATTGTAATGCAAGAAACGCATTGGGAACTCATCACGGATTGTGCTGAAAACATTGTCCGTAACAGAACTGTAATGCACGAGACGTGTTAGGAACCCATCGCAGTACACAGGCTGAACGTATAGGCCGTAAGAAATCCAATCCATACAAAGTATGAGAAGGCGAAACAAAACCAAATTGAATTCGAGACAAAAGCGTTAATGCCAAATTGATTATCTATCCACATTGGTTCTTTGGTAGAACAAGAGGCACATCTTTTGCTGCAAACTGCTGATGCATCCTAGGAAAATACTGGATAATACACTCGCCAAAAGTTGGAAGGGAAAGCTCACATAAAGCAATATCTGGAAAATTATCCAAAAATAATAAATAGTCCACAGGCCTCATTGTCTTTCACTTTAAGTGATTAGTATTTTATTAAGAGAACAGTGATCACATAATCAACATAATTCAAGAACATAACCAACACGATAATCAACAACATAAACAATTCTTGACTCTTTGCCAAAACCAAACTAATAAGCGACTTTGCGCCAATAACCAATCATACGAATAAGAATATCCAATTTCAAAGGCGCAAGGCCATAACATAACTATTTTGAACTCGATACCATATATAGGATGGCTCATGGCAGAATTCTAAACACAAAAGAATCTCATTGCAAAAGAAAAGTACCTCCACTCTGATAGTCACACACCAAAGTTAGTACCATTGCAGCAGTGGATTCAAACAATATCATTATGTCGATTTTGCCTTACACATTATATTGTACATCAGTCCTACTAACTTATAACCTCGATATTTTTGTAGCACAGCGACGTTCCTTTTCTACTTACGTCTACACTCCATTGTTGAAAGTCCAGAAGCAACTTATGTCTCATTTCCTTCGAATCTTGCATGTACGCGACTAGTTGAATCTCCTTCACCACTTCGGTGTTCGAACAATTGTTGAAGTCATAACCATGTTATCTCTTCCACTTTATTAATTATACCAATCATATACCAACAGATGTAACTGACCTTGAACTTTGAATCTTTGTCCCCAAACCATCTAATTGCACCAAAACTTTAGCATGTAGACACCCAACTAGTGTAGAAATAATTGGCATAGCGATCTAACTCCATAACTGATGCCAAAAATCATAACCATTTATTATATTATATACCGAGTCATATCCATGAGTGAGTAAGTTTCCTTAACATTTTACATGGCTGAGAATTCCTTAATCCATCTTTCTTTCACCTTCTTCACACTTCAAACCAGGTCAAGTACTTACGAGAAGATACATGTTATCTCTTAGAGCTAGATCTTCCCCTAGTCATTCTGCCGTTCCCTTGGGGTTACTTCCTCCATACATATAATTACTCAAGATGTATTCAAGGATCACTCCTTCTCGTATATCAAACGTCCAACACTTTGATCATGTGACCCTCAAAACAAGATCATGTAGCAACGTTCAAAAGCCCGTCATTTTCTTCATTACGAACAATATTATTTCCCAGGCATTGTTGTTCCCATTACCCCCATTATTTTGTGCGGCATTGGCCATTTGGGTCACAAATTGAGCCATTACTTCCCGATGCTGTGCTAACTGAGCCAGGATAGCTGTCAAATCGGGAACGTTGTTTTGCACCATTGTCTATAAGGCAATAACGGTTGATTCAGTTGCAACCAATTCAATCAGTTTTCATACTCACTTCAGATATTAGTTAGCATAAATCAAGATAATTCAATCCATAAATGAATAATAAATCGCATAGTTAGTGAGTCACATTGAGAACTCATCTAAAAAATATGAACATATGATAATCAACATTCGTCTATTCGTCTCGTCCGAGTTTAACTTTTCGGAGATTTTCGATTTTTTTTTTTCGGATAACACGACTCATGTTTACTGTGGCACGAGTCGTGCCAGGATCAGCAGCATACGGACGATCGAAAATTGAGCATAACAGCAATCAACACACATTAGAACTTCAAATAGCACTTAATCATATCAATCTCAGTATATAACCATAATATCGTAATAGTATCGGGGTATTGTCCCCACTTAGACGTATGCATTGACAAGACACCAACTAAAATTATAAATTGATAGAACATACAATCATCAAACCCAACTTATCGATACCATGTGTTCAAACAATTATAAGGATAACAAACCAATCACACCCTCAAAAATCTCCACTAGAAGAGTGACCCTCAATACCGCAAAAATCGAGACTATGATCAAGGATATATAGAGCTGCATTCGCTATCAACCTCCATCATCCATAAAAATACTTCATCGACGCTGTATTATATCAATCCCTCTTACTCATTCCCAAATCTCAATATTCAAAGTAGTGTACTAGCATGCATATGGTTCTTTTCATCTAACCCAAATAATAAACTGAACAATATACGCGAAACCCTCAAATTTCTCATGCTTAACTCCCTTATAGACTCACCCTTACTAGTCCCTTCTTCGACTTTTCACTTTCCCTTAAAATAATCATTGTACTAGATTCAATGGGTGGAGCAAAGTTAGATGGAGTAGTGTCGGCTGTTTCTACAAGAATAAGCATAGGTTCGTCTCGATTTATTTTTTCTCAATGATCTTATTTGATTCAATGTCACAAATAGAGTATTATGGTTGGGAAAAGAGTGGGTAAACGATTGCCTCCCAAGTATGTGGTTTGCCAGCATCTCACATACTCAAATCAAAGGGCATATTCTACCTCATATCTCACCTAAAATGACCAAATCCTCGATAACTATAAACATTCAGTGCTCAAATACAATCCTACTATCATTATCTTCAACTCATCCCTAATATAAACCCAAAAGGGTGCTCAATAGCTCTATTTAGCTTGCCATAATGTCGATCTATTCCAATACCCTAGTCGCCTTAAGCATTTCAATATCACATTCGAAACAATAAACTAAATTTCGAAACTCATAAATCAATAGATTATCAATTACTGTTAGCACCCAAAGATAATCTCAAAAGTGGGTTGGTGTAAAATATTCACTTTTAGAACACCCAAAAATCAATCCAAGAACTCCATGGTGTATTACAAGAAACAAGTAGCACGTAGCAACTAGCATGCGAATGAATGCACCCGACTCACCCCCATTTTAAAAACATTTCGAAATTTGTTTTGAAAACTTTTGTAGACTCGACGAATCAGAACCTAACGCTCTGATGCCAACTGTAACAACACTAAATTTTCACTGAATCAAAAATAGAAATAATTTAGAATTGTCACGCCGCAATTGACTACCAAGTCAATTGGTAGGCTAGAAATTCGATTACAATAATCCAACGAAAGACAAAACAACGGAAGTTTTTAAATGTCGAACTACAATTCTCAAAACGAAATCCGAATTACATGAACAAAATGAAATAAAGTCCAATAATTTTTTAAAAAACCCCAGCATGAAACGTCCCTCAAGCAAGCATCCAAATTCATCAAGACCTGTCAAATATGCCATCAAAGAATGACATAGGTCGCAGAACTAGGTAGGGAACGAGCCAGAAGAAAGAACGTCAGCATACAGGCTGAGTAAGAATCATAACATACAAGATAACAAAAGATACGCACCTTAAGGCGCGTAGCTAACAAATAACAGACAAACGTTACGTCAACAGAACAGTGCGATAATCACCATATCGCTACAAGATCCAATGGTCTCATTACATTTATTTAATCAAGGCTGGGCTCCTACCCCACAGCCACCACAATCTCGAACCAATGCGAGCTAGAGTACTACAAACCAACGCCTAATAATGACTTGAAGTGTGCACACCCCTCTCTAGTGGGGCAGATAGGATGTGAAGCCTCTAGGAGGTAAGCCTTTCAGGAAGCCAGTAGCTAACCGACGACAGATTCCCTTTATTCAAAGGTACAAAGGTGACCGATCCGGGCAGCGTCACCTTACTTTAGGTGGTAATCAACATCATTATCATCATTATCATTATCATTAGTGTACACTTTTACGCGCGCATCAAACAACATATTATATAATCAACAACACAACATTAAATATACATAATCATGTTAACGAATCGACAAGAATCAGCAAACGGAAGCACACTCGGCCGAGAGGCGGAGTGGCCGAGAGGAACAGAGCCGGACCAAAAATCAAGGAGGCCGAAGGGCCGGGTTAAGAGCCGAATGGCTTGTTGCCTGCAAGGTTATTTTCGAGCAATGATAGGTACAAGAATAGTTGAAGAAGCAATATGAACAATATGTGAGCAATGGTTATTGAAGACAAGTTTAGGATCAAGAAAAGATAGTCTTGGAGGGTTAGATCACGTGTTTAGGAGAGTAATCAACGTTCTTACCTCATAACGCCAATCCTTAATTAGCCAATTATAAACTCAATCCATAATTCCCTAATCAAAAATATGTAGCCATAAGTCTTACAACTCACAACTATCACTAATATGAAACGGATCTACAAAGGGACAGTAGTAAAGAAACACGAGTAACGTCTACCTCCGATATTGGATGACCACCAAATTTTAGTATGTTGTAGAAGGGTATGTCATAAACCCCTCCTTAAAATTTCGTCCACAAACTCCAAACGAATCAATGGGAATCAACTTCACAATGGACCATGTATAACAATTAGAGTTCACTCACGAAAACCAATGTAACTTATGATACAAAAGTCTAGGTCTTACCAATTTTGAATATGTTTTAAACCTATATTTAGAAACATCTCCACAAAATCTCGTGTTAATATATCTTCGGAGTCGGCGGAAATCATCAGAACACCGAGGCGGCGACACAGTTTCCGGGTAGATAGACACAGCTCTACCAAAACACCTATACAGTGAGCATCCCTTAGAATCATGGCATGATCTATATGTTTCTGGATTCGTATCGAAAGCACGGTTCTAACACCATCAACCACGCACTAATCAGAGATCGTATGAGAGAATTATATGTGTTTGAAGTTGATATAATGATGCTGATAATTTTCTGCGAGTGGAGGCCACGAAAGGAGAGAAGGAGAGGGCCGGCTATTTATAATGGAAGCTAGGGTTTATTTCCTTTTATTATGTAGATGGGATTAAAGGTTGACTTGGGTTTGGGTTTTATTCGTTGGGTGAGATGAGTGATCCATAACCCGACCCAAACTCACTTATAGGAACTCATTTTATCTTCCAATAATCGATTTAAAGAGTAAGACCCTTATTAAATAATTACCCAAAAATACGGGGTGTTACATACAGAGCCTAAGTATTAATTTAATATAGTGTTTTTGAAGAAAAAAAATCTGTAATTTATTTCTAATCTATGAGAGGGTGCTAATTTAATGTTGTACAATTAAAGACGAATATTTTATTTTAGATTATAGTGTTTTTTTCCCGTTTTTGTGTCCGTAGGGCAAATATTGGTACATATTATACTGAAACTTAAAAAAGTGGAAATCAGTTGAAATAGAAACATAACGGTATGATGTAAATGTTTTTAATAATAACTTTTTAAAAGGTTTAGTAACAATATTTATGGTAATGCTTTTGAATAAAAAGTAAAGTTGTAATGACTTAAAGATGCTGATTTGAGAGTATAAGTTACCGAGTTTGTAAAATGAGTTTCATATGATGAATATAATTGTATACACAGGTTATAAAATGCAAGTAATAGTTCCTATATAACGGCCCAATATTTATCGGTTCAATTTTGTCATGATGATTGTATATCATCATTAAGAGATCCGTGCAACGCACGGGTTGAAATCTAGTATTATATTATTCGAAACACTAGCTCCCAGAATGCTCGATCGTCGTGGGAGTTTCAAAAGAACCTCCTTTAATATAGAACAATTTCGAGTCCCTTAAACGGGCCTCGAATAAAGATGTACTAGATAGATGGAGGAAATTTGCTAAATTTTTTAAAATTTTTTGATTACAAACAGTCGAAAGAAACTTAAGTACCAAATCAGGACCCCAACTCTCAACTTTTGTTGAAATAAGGACCTGATAAGATTTTTGGGTGAAATAAATGTTAAAGTAGGTGTCGTCTGAGAATAATACGTTGACTAATTAAATCTAATTAGGAATAAACGTGAGATATATTATATACACTAAGTCAGTTGATTAACGTAAATCGATAACGCTTGGCTGACTAGAGTTTGACGTTATTGTCGTTTGACGGTGGTAATCAACTGATCTCTCTCGGTCACACCGATAAAGATAGTTTCTTCAAAGGATATTATATTTGTATTTAATACAATATAATATAAACCCTGATGTATCAGTTATAGAGTTAACTATTTATATTGGATAGTATTTATGAGTTCGAAACTCAAGTCGGATAAATTATGGTTTTTGTGTAAATTGTCAAAATTGACAATTAGCTATTTAAATTTAAAAGAGTTGTAATGTTAGCTTATAAAAAATTAATTAGTAATTATTATATAGAGATATAATAATTAACTAACATTTACAGAAATAAGTGTACAAATTATACCCAAATTGTAACATAAGATGTTAAGGGGTATAATTAGTAAAGGCTAAATGATAATTTAATTACTACTAGTATATATATTAATGTTTGTAGGTCAAACACAACAACACATCATTTATACATACACAAAACATATTTTAGAGAGAGAATTGAGAGAAAATCCTCTAATTTCTCTAAAAAATCAGCCTACTTCTATCTCTTTTAAGATCAAGTTTTCTTCATTGCATGTCAATGAAAACTTGATCAAAATACTTTACTAAATCTAGAATAACATTAGCTAAAATGTTAGCTAATTTATTTTGGTTTTAGGGTTAAAATCTCTTAAAAGTAGGCTATTTTGTTAGATTTTTGGAGAGCTTATTTGGTGGATCAAGAGATGAGGTTTCCTAACTTGAAAACTCAAGATTAAGGAGGAGGATCCCCATTACTTAGCAGCTCAAGAACCTTCTTTGAAGGTGTGGTCAATTCCTTTTTTATTAAGGTATAAAAACTTGTTATATACATTTTTTATTACTTTAATCTTACATGCAACTAAAGATCTTAGCTAAAATTAATTTAGGGTAATTAGGTACTAATTAGGGGCAAAATAACTTTCATGTGGTATCAGAGCATCGGTTTAAGTTGCATGTTAATTTTAAGCTTTAATTAGGTTAATTAGTAACTTAATTAATTTTTAATGATAAAAATTGGTTTTATCATACAAACTACAGTTGCATCACTTGGATGTTATGTTTTGGGCATGTGGATGCACCAACAGATATATGGTATTTTAGGAATTTATTTGCCAATTTTGCTTATTTTTGGCTGTTTTTTACAAGATTTATGGTATTTTCTAATTAATTGGTAATTAGAATAACATGCATGATGATTTTGTTAATTTAAGAAATTTATAACTTTTTCCAGAATTATAATGAGTATAATTTCCAGGATCATCATCAACGAACAACACTAGCCAGGAAATGGTTGCCTTAATAACTCAATTGGCCGCACAAAATCAGGCCTCGACTCAGCAACAACAAGCTATGGCTAAGCAGCAACATGTTATGATGCAGACCATGCAGCACACCATGCAACAAATGACCACTTTGATTGCTACTGTGACTCAGATGATGAATAATCATCTGAATAATTAGCAAAGCAATCAGCAGAATGCCCAAGTTGCTCAGGTTTCAGCGATGACTACTATGTCGAAAGCGGTTCAACAGAAGATTCCGCCAACTTTTACTGGTAAGGGTGATCCTGCTGAATTGGATATCTGGTCCAGGTATATGGACCGAATTTACTTGTCCTTGGGGTGTCCGGCGAAGTACAAGGTTAGGATAGGAGCCTTCTACCTAAGAGATGAGGCTGACAGATGGTGTCAAGAAATCAAGGAGACATTTTTCGAGCTATACATTGAACAGACAGATGATGGAGGAGTAGCTGAGTATGAGCGTGGTTGGGATCACTTAAGATAGTATATGGAAGATGAATTTTTCCCCGAGCACCTCAAGCGTCAGAAGAGATTGGAGTTTGAATTGCTGAAGTAGACAGAGGATATGTCAGTTAGAGAATTTCATCTTAAGTTCTTGGAATTGGGTCGATTCGCCAAGGAACTTGTGCCTACTAAAGTGGCGAAAGCCAATCAATTTGAGAGGAAGTTGCTTTGGAAAATCAAGGACATGTTTAGAGGTGAAAAATTCAAGGATATAAGGGACGTGTATGCTCGTGCGTCTAATATTGAGAACACTATTGCAGAGAAAGAAGCTGAGTTGGGACTCAAAAGGAAAGAGGGGCCCTCGAAATTGACTAAAAAATTTAGCAAGAAAGGGAACTTCCTTAACTATAAGAAGCAAGGCAACTCATTTGGTGCTGGTGGGAGTAATATCCGAAGGGCCAATCTTTTGCTCGATCACAAAGACATGGAAGTGAGCGATGCTACATTTGTAAGCGTTGTATAGCAATCATCCAGGGGTTGATTGCAACGGTGATAAAGCTACATGTCGATACTGTAAGAAGCCGGGACACCGCCGCGAATACGAGCGTGATAGGAAGAAGGCCGGTCTTCCACCAGTAGCTGAAGCTAGCACACCTACATATGCTAGCAGATTTCCCAATTTGGAGGGCTTAGAGCACATATACTGCTTCTAACACTACTTATAAGAACCCCACTCCATCAAAGGGTAATGTTACTACTGCGGCAAGCAAGCCAGCTGGCACAGTTAATGCTGCAACTGCTACTACAAGCAATATGAAGGTTGGATATATAGCTTTATGTTATGAACCAGAAGGAGACAGAAAACACCGGTATTGTGTCCGGTAAATTTCCTGTTAACTCAGTTTTGGCTCATGTTTTATTTGATATATAGTGGTGCGTCTCTTTCGTTCATTGCATCAAAATTTGTTACTTTGTCTGGTTTGAAATCTGGGGAAAATGTAGATTATGATTTTCCTATGCCCACAGGTGATAGTGTGAATTGTAAGACTGTGTTTAATGATGTATCGGTGATTATTGTTGGACATGATTTTAAGGCAGAGTTAATAGAATTTCCACTCTCGTATTTCGATGTAATATTGGGAATGGACTGGATGGGCAAGGACAAAGAGACACTAGACTGTTGGTTGGGAAAAATCTCACTAGAGGTCCCAAAAATTTTAGAGTGTCATACAAGGGGCATATCAAAGGACCCAAAGTGAAATTGATATCGGCGATGAAACTTAAGAAGCACATTTCAAGGGGATCATAGTTACTCTTGTGCCATGTGAGAGACACTAGAGTTGAGTATCCAGATTTGAGCAAAGTTCCTATTGTGAAAGTAAAGATTTGCCCTTGGCTATGCATATCCATGAGTTTACATGTTGAAATGCAGGCATTGAAGTCATCCATAACCCTCTGCACAAGAGCAAAGCAGCCAGATTTTTCTGATGCATACCTGATGACATTAAAGTCACCAATAACTATCCATGGTTTTTGGAGAACTCTGAATCCCACTAACTTATTCCATAATTCTTGTCTTTCCTGAGCATCATTACTTCCATATATAAAAGTTATCTCCATCTTCTTATGAGATATTCTATGCATTACTATACAATGTATAAACTGGGCATGAATCTCCTTAATAACCACCTCTACATGCTGAGTGTTCCAAACGACCCAGATTCTTCCATTGTAATGAGTGGAATAATTTGTTACTACCTTATAATTAGTAAACCCCCTTTTCATAATTGCCTCAGATTTCCTTACCTTTACTCTTGTTTCCAATATTCCCACTACATTATCTTATATTTCAGCATGAGGTCCTTAACCTCACACTGTTTGAGTGGACTATTCATTCCCTTCACATTCCATGCTGCAATAATCATTCAGGGTCAGGAGGCTTGTCCTCCCCTACTGCATCCATCTGCTCATTTCCCACCCATATTGCATTTGATAGCCCAACACTTAGAGTATCAAACCTGTTCTTCAAAACATTTGGGACAACCAGAGCCACTGATCTTGTTTTTTAGCATTTGATTCCCTAACTCTATGAAATCCCATATCTTCTGTTACTTCAGGTGAGGTTTGACTTTCATGTTCATGAGCCTCTACTATCACCTGCTCCTCAATATCTCTCTTTGGTCATTGGCATGCGCCGTTTCACCAATATCTTTCACAGGCTTTTCCACAACTTTCTCTTGGCTTACTCTTCCTACATGTTTGAATTTCATGCACCAGTTTTTTGCATCCTTGACAGTATTACGAAACCTATTCATACTCAACCTTCAGCACCATGAGATCAGCAAAAGGAGTACACAGGGTTATGTATTCTGGCAGTTTTTGAGAAACATCAACTTCAATTAAAACCCGAGCAAATGACAGTCTATCTTTATGAGTGCTCGTATAATCTGCATACAGCGGCTTCCCAATTTTACTAGAGATTTTGCTCAGTGCCTTCTCAGTCCAATACCAGGGATCTAAATTAGGAAATAAGACCCAAACTGGTATATGAGAGATTGAATCAATTTCCTGAGAGAATGAAGGTGACCACTGTTTGAGAATTCGAGAATTATTCCCCAACTTCCATGGCCCTGCCTTCATTACTGCATCCATATCAGCTTCAGAATGAAACCTAAAAATAAACCACCCCCTTTTAAAGTACTGCACATCAGGAGATGCAATCTTACTCTAGTTCTTACTCACAAATTCCTTCATCTCCTTCACCTGTGGCTTTGCTCCTAAGACATTACCCACTAAAATGCATTTCCATCTTCTAAGCTCCTCCCCAATATCATCTTCCTCAATAACAATTGCCTCCTCCTGATTTAAGTCCTTATGCAGATGCAAACTCATTCCAATCCTAGACTTACTACCAACAACATGACTCCAGGTTTTGGTCGAATCAATTTTCTTAGACACCCACTGATTAGGCAAAGGTTTTGAAACTTTCAGCCCAACATTTTCATCATTCACAACAGTATTAGAGTTTCCAAGCAAATGTGAGCTATTGATCTTAGTAGGATTAGAAATGGCGTTACCTGATTTCCGAAATGCGTCATCAATGACATCATGTAGAAACACTAGTGATCGGGGTTCTTCATTCAGATGGGTTAATCCTATTCTTGTTGCCCAGAAAGTTGTGCTGGGGTTTGTAAAGGTGTGTTACCACCCACCAACTTTATGATTTGTGCTTGGTGAGGATGATTAATGATTTTCGTGTTGGACTCGTTTAGTCTAGTTATCGGGTTTTGTATCTGAAGCGTTATAGATGATGATTCATGTTAGTTGACCCAAATGGGGACAAGATTGTTGTTGTTGTTGTTGTTGTTGTTGTTGTTGTTGTTGTTGTTGTTGTTGTTGTTGTTGTATGTGTGTAGTTAGGTTTTTTATTGAGGACCCTTTTTCGTGTTTGGTGTGTTTGTGTTATGTCTAAATTTGTTGAATTGTGGGATTTGGTACCGAATTGTGGTTGTTCTCCAAAAAGGTCCACACTATTTTCCTTTTAGTGAGGAGTTGATTATTGACTAATTTTCAGGGTTTAGTCAATAGAAGTTTAATTTTTCGTTTCTTCTTTGGCTAGATGGTTGCAGTCTCACGGACCTTATTTCGTTCCCGCCATGTAACACTCTTCACTTATGAGGGTCATCCAGAGTTCACTGATTCATTTCTCCGGAAAGCTGATAATCCACTACATCAAGAACGTGAGTTTGACTGCATAACTCAGCAGTTGAAATATGCAACACATCTTCAGTACAAAATTTGTGCTAGGAGAAGAGGTACATTAATGGACTTTCAATTTTTTCCACCAGAATTTAAAGGTTTTTGGGATGATGTTTTTTCGAAGTGTTTGTAAAAGTTGATTAGAACAGTAAAAAATAAGGGTTGTAGTATATAACATTGAAATCAATCACAGGAGCATGAGCTTCACCAGCGGCCTCATCAACGCTCTGCACCACCTGAACGCCATTGAGTTTACATATATGTACACACACAAACATATCTTAGAAAGGTAGAAAAGTGACAGGTGTTGGGGGTTAATTTTCGCCGTATAGAGTCCTGGATATACCCTATAATATCTTGAAATTACATGCATGTACTGTGAATCCTGGAAAAACCATGTATTGTGGATCCTGGAACTACCCTGCAGAAGTAAAAAATGACCTTATAGAGCTGTATAAGGTACAACAAATTCTACAAGGAATGATTGAGGTCGTTTGAATGGGTCAACAAGAGTTATTCCTATTAATTATCATTAATTGTGGAGACATTGCAACAATAATGAAAATATTCCAATTAATGGGGCCATTTAATATGGAAATTATGGTGCATTTATGACATTAAATATTACGGAGTAAATGCTGGATCTAGGGGGTATATAGGTGAGAGAGACTTAATGGAGGAGCAATAAGTGACGTAATTCAATGACAAGTAAGGGGGCAGGTATAAAAGAAGACTCCTAGCAAAAAAAGGGTCATCGAACCATCCTCACTCATACTCATATACTTGCACACGAAATCTTATACACCTACTGTTGTATTCCTAGCTTAGTGCTCTAAAAGTAATTGTACGCTCGCTACAACGCATCTACTGAAATAATTGGTGGGACAAAGTCATCCCTTGGTAGTTTTTCCCTTATTCACAAGGGTTTTCCACTTACAAAAGTTTCTTGTCTTATTTGTTCATTGTGTTTACTTATTTCTCATATTATCAACATCTACTACCATGTACGAAACGTCTATTATCCTGTACGGAATCCTATATCCCCAATTCGTTATCCTACAGCCCCGATATGTATCCAACGTCCCCAACACATATTCCTATAGCCTAGACCCCTGGAGTCATAGCCAAGCTCGTGACTCAGTTCCCTATAGTAGTATACTCCCTCCGTCCCAATTTAAACACCCCATATGTTTTTTCACTTGGATTAAGGTAGTTTTTGTTTGTTTATAATTGTTGGAGATAATGATTGGTTTGTTTATAATTGTTGGAGATGATGGTTGGTTGTTTATTATTGTTGGAGATAATGGGTTGTTTGTTTATTATTGTTGGAGATAATGGGTGAGTTGTTTATTATTTTTTGAGATAGTGGATGGTTTGTTTATTATTTTTGGAGATAGTGGAGTATAGATGTGTGGTGAAAACTTACCCCATTTAGTAAGTTTTGAAATGGGGTGTTTAAATAGGGACACCCCAAAAAGGAAAGCGGGGTGTTTAAATTGGGACGGAGGGAGTAGTGACTAGATACCCCTAAGTCGAAAAAGGGCATAGTGCAGATTTTTGACCAAAACAACAAGCCATAAAAAAAAGTGATCATTAAGAATCCAAAATATTATCAATCAGTTATACTCAAACCACCTTGCTCGACCAATTAAGACCACGCAGAACAAGAACGACAAATTCCTCCAAAATCACATGTATTTCTCCAAAAGGCACACCTAAACGGTATACTTAAGTGAGCAATTATAAGCCAACTGCCACACTCCCAATAAACAACGAATGCATTGATGTTTTCCGATGATTATCGCAACCAGACCGCACAAAATAAGCCACCATAGCTTATGAAAGGGCAAATTTAAACACTTACGCAAGTGTCAGAAGTGACCAAAAAAAACCTAATAACGCTTATAGATTATATATCATTTATAAACGAGCAAAGTAGTAAAGGACGCTCATACCATTCACTAAATACCTTATGAGAATATATACGAGCAAAACACATTTAAGTACACATACCTAACGTGATGAATTTGGGCTTAGCTTTTTGTGCATTACAGTTGAAGACATAATCTTAAAAGATGATTTATGCATTTTTCGAATTTTGTGATAATCACATGTTTTGGATAGGTTTCATACGCGAGCTATGAAATTATTTTGATAACAAGTTATCTTATATATAAAAACAATTGCAATTTTGATTATATATTTATATTGGGGTAAAGATCAATGTAGCACTTTTACAAAATCAGATTTAATGGTGAAATGGTTTGATAAGGATGAATGTTAAGTGAGTGCCCACCAAAATGAAATTTGTTTTTTTTTTTCCTTTCGTTTTTTTACATGGTACCCATTTTTGAACGGTATAATGTACAATACAATGTTAGTCATTTAACCATGCGTTATAATAATAACCCGAGACTAGTCAAAATTTAAATCTCCGCCTTTCGATTCCGATATATAGTCATCTTGTGGTCTACAAACAACCTATGCTACTGAAAAATTGAATTAATCACAATATTGATAATCACCATTGTAGACGAGACATTGGTGTAGTGATAGTGTGTGCTAGAAATTAAATATAGCATGTCGTCGAAAGTTCGAAGCTGGGTTTTGTTTTGATCGAAAAGGGTGTGAAGCTACTAATTAATTTATACTGCTATGTCTCGTAAATATGCAAGATGGCGTACACATGTAGGATCCCCGCACAAATAAGTTCCTCATGAAAAATAAAGATTCAATCGATTCTTCCGTCTTCTTTACTTTAGCCTATAGTATAATGATTTTTTTTCAATTGATTTGGGAGAAATGTTGATGTACACTGGAGAGGGGAGAGGGGAAGAGAGACAAAAAATTAGTTTTTTTTTTAATCTTTTTAAAATGGCGGAGATTCCACTACGTTGTATCCCAAGATATTATTGTGACAAGATGTTAAACATTGGATTATTTCTGTTAAACTCGAAAGGTTGGGCTATTTGTGGAAGATATAGAAAATGTTGGGTTATTTTTTATTAAATTCGGCTTTATAATTAAATGGTATTTGTAGGTCATAAATTGGTGAGAAATTGGCGAAGGGTTCATTTTCAAATTTTGACAAAATTATGGGGGTCAATTGCTACAACTGAAACATGTGGGAGTTGATTTCATATAAGAGCAAACGTATGGGGGTCCTTCACTACTTTCGCCATTTATAAACGGGGAAAAAAATGACAAACACATAGACCGGAAAAATATAACAATCTACATTTTAACATGCTTGAGGGGCTAAGGGTCAATTTAACACGCATACATGAGTGGCAATTGATAATAAAAAAAACGATGCAAGCAAATAAATTGCAAAAAAAAAAAAAAAAATGGATCGCCCAAACAAATAAATTGTTGCGTAAATTTGATTAGAACGATCAAGTAAACGCACTAGATACATTGACATCGGCAGCACCGTCGACATCCTAACCACCTTGAATGACGCTCACCACCTCAGGTTTGACAGTTTTTCTTGTTCCGATCACCACCACAGGTCCGGCGGTGTCATTTGCTCCGATCACCACCTCGATATCGGCGACATCGCTGGTTCCGATAACCACGACTTGTCCGCTTCGTCATTAGGTGCGGGAACGAGTTCAACTCATACATACGAGTCGAGACCGAGTCAGTTGTTTTGCGAATGAGTCAACTTGGTTCGAGTATAAAAACTAGACGTGGCAAAGGTGACACGAGAGCCGAAACCCGACTAGAAAATTTTGCCCACAAACCCGAGATTTGAATGTGCTTTCTAAAATTCACAAACAAAATTAGTGTTAGAACAATGATTGCAATACAAAACTTCATAGTGGTATAACGAAGAATTATGAAAGACGAAAGTTTTCCAAGAAATTCTGTGTTGGTGACGGAGTATGCCGTTAAGAGGTATATGTTTACCATTTCTTAAATATTATTGAAGTGTTGTTGTTTTCCCTAAATATTTAGACGACTTATTTTTTCTCAACTGTTATATTACTATTAAATATGAAGTGTTAAACACATCTATTAATATTAATTATGATATTGTTGTGACTTTTGTTCCCCTTCATGATGCCATTTTTGTTGTTCCCTTTCATACATTCATACCTTATTATATTCAAATAGTAATGTTGTGTATGTGTGTCATATATACTCTACATGAAACGTATTGCGATATGATAGTGTATATCTAAAAGGGGAATTCATATGACTTTTCAATGACGGGGAATGGAAGGGTAAACCACATACTATATCAGATACCACAGATTAATGAACAACCATTCAACTAGATAGATTGGCGCAATGATTGCATTTTGTAACCGCGCAGTTGTATAATGCCGAAATAATAAATATAGAAGTTTCCCATGGAGTTCCATTTTAACGACATATTATACTATTGCGGGGTATATATTTGCCATTCCTTAAATATTGAACTGTTGTTGTTGTCCTTAAATATTTAGACGTGTTTTCTCAACTGTTAGAGTACTATTAAATATAAAATGTTATACACATCCTATTACTATTAATTATGATATCGTTGTGACGTTCGTTCCCCTTCATGATGCCATGTTTGTTGTTCCCCTTCATACTTTCAAACCTTGTTATATTTATATAATAGTGTTTTGTATGTATGTCATATATAGTTTACATCACACGTATTGTGATATGATAGCGTGTATATTTAAAATGTGAGTTCATATGACTTTTAAATGACAGGTAATGGAAGGGCAAGGGCAAGTGTCATGCACATGTGATATAGGACATACCACATATTATATATATCACATACCACAAAGTAATGAACAACTATTCAACTGAATAGATTGGCGCAACAACTACATTTTGTAACCGCGTAGTTGTATAAAGTCGAAATAATAAATATAAAAGTTTATCATGGAATTCCATTTTAATAATATATTATATTGTTCCGGGGTATACAGTTTCCATTTCTTAAATATTTAAGTGTTGTTGTACTTAAATATTTAGACGACTTATTTTCCCAACTGGTGTATTACTATTAAATATAATTTTTACACATCAATTGCTATTAATTAACGACATCGTTGTGACGTTCGTTTCCCTTCATAGAGATATGTTAGTGAATATCTAAAAGGGGACTTCATATGACTTTTCAATGACGGGTGTAGAAGGGCAATGAGCAAGTGTGGTGCACATGTGATATAGGACATATCACACAGCACAGAGTAATGAACAACCATACAACTAGATAAGTTAGAACAATGATTGCATTATGTAACCTCATAGTCTTCCAAACTTATATCATCATCCCTTACTCTCGATTTCTGTGCCCAGGGTCCTGCTCTAAGACCTATCTCGCTCTTTGACTCTCCAATGGCTCGGGTTCCGCTCCAACATGCTCCGTAGGTGCCCCTACAAAAGCCAAAACCACACCGCAGAACCCGATTCTCGTACAAAATAGAAAATGCACTAAAATTTGTAAAATGGCATTGAATTGAGCCAAGATAAACATATATATGAAAAGAGCGGGAAAACAACTATAAAATCATCATAAGTAGGAGACGGGAGGGCAAGAATCACATGAAAAAGAGGACAAATGAGTCGTATATCACTCTCCCCACCAGAATTAGGTATCAAGGATAAGTTATATGAAGAATTATTTGGTTGACGTATTCAAAACTTTAGTTTTCTTTTAATAATTTAGTGATTGTGTTTTATTTTCTTCTGATATGTTACTTGAATTATTTGGACGAATGTTGAATTATTATATTTTTGAAACTTGTGTACAATAATTGCACTGTATAGTGAAAAACACTTCATTATTCATTATCACATATACATATGTGATGCAAGAGTTGCCAACATACGAAAAATTTGCGATTGAAATAAATTCATTCATTATCATTATCTCATACTTTTTATAATAAAAAACACAAAGTCACATAAAATTTCTCTATATCTTTTTTCAACTTCTCGATCAACGATTTTTCTACGACTCTCAACACTTTTCAGTTCTTTTTACAAATGTCATCCTCCTTAAGTTCAAGCTCAAGTACGAGCGACAGTTCAGAATTCTCAAATAACCAAATTTCAAATGACTACATGGCATCCTCTAATGCAACTTCATCTCAAATTAGCCAACAAATAAATACATAGTAGATAATTGGGTTTTGCCAGTACTTCAAGCTCAATATCTTCACATGAGAGCATTCACAGAGCTAGCAAAATGTCGCCGGATGGGAATTCCAAAGGTTAGAAGAACTAGACAAGTGAAAGATAGAAACCGTGAAGAGGGTCATATACGCTTGTGGAAGTATTACTGTACTTTGCTCCTCCGAATGAGAGAACCTATAATGATCAAGATTTTCGTCGAAAATTTCGAATGAAACGAGAACTGTTCCTGCGAATCGTAGACGGTCTTACAAGTCACGATCATTGGTTTCAACAGAAACGCGATGCTACTGGTAGACTTGGGTTAACCGCATTGCAAAAGTGTACTGATGCAATGCGAGTTTTGGTGTATGGTGCTTAATATGATCAAGTGGATGAAGCTATGGGAATGGGAGCAAGCACCATTAAAGAATGTGTATATCACTTTGTAGAAAGTGTTATAACTTTGTTTGGAGATAGCTATCTTCGAGCCCCAAATCCTGAAAACTTGGAACGTCTAAAGAAAGCTGGATATGACCGGGGGTTACCGGGAATGATAGGAAGCATAGATTGTATGCATTGGGAGTGGAAAAATTGTCCAATGGAGTGGAAGGGACAATTTACAGGACGAGATGGAAAATCAACAATCATTTTGGAGGCAGTTGCTTCTTATGATCTATGGATTTGGCATGCTTTTTTTGGTGTTCCAGGGTCATGCAACGATATTAACGTTCTAGATCGTTCACCTTTGTTTAATGATGTTCTTGAAGGTAGGGCACCGACTATTCAATATGAGGCTAATGGTAATCAATACAACATGGGGTACTATCTGACTCATGGCATTTATCCCCTGTGGGCAGCATTTATGTCGGCCATCAAACATGCATGTCTTCCAAACCCAAACTATTTACAGATGTGCAAGAAAGTTGTCGAAAAGATGTGGAACGCGCTTTTGGGGTGTTACAAGCTCGATTTCATATTGTTCGTGATCCGTCTCTTATATGGGATATCAACTTGGTAAGGAAGATTATGATTGCTTGTATCATATTACACAATATGATTGTTGAGGATGAACGTGACACATATAAAACCTTTTATGAGGAAAGTGAGTTTGATAAAGCTGGAGGGAATGGTACATGGAAGGCTAATCGCGGAGGACAAGCACCATTTCAGGAATATTTACAAACACATTTTCGAATTCGTAACAGAGAATCTCGCGATTCACTAAAAAAAGACTTAGTTGAACATGTTTGGCAAAAGTTAAGGTTAAGAACTAGATAATTAAGCTATGTGTCCTTTACTCTTAGCTTTATTTTAGATAGCCGAAAAGACTAGTGCGATTAGTAATCGCTTGTATTTTGATTTTTATCTATGAATGATCGTTTCGGCTTTAATTTTATCTAAAAATAACTACACTTTTACATAGGATTTTTACTTTGATTTTTAACAAGTGAGAAATTTTTAATTATTTATTAATCTTATCGTAGAAAATTATAATATTTTAATTATTGGAAATCTCGATAATAATTTCGATTACTTAGTTATAGTTACGTACAAGTGTTTTTGTTGTTGTACAAATCAATTCTAAGAAAGTAAATGTGAAATAAAATGATGAGAAAAGTAGAGTGGGCCCACTAGGTGAGTTGGAGGATTGTTTAGAGAGTGGTACCATTGTATCTAAAAGAGAAAGGCTAGGCCAATCACCGTGATTGGCAAGGGAATGGTAATCACCGCGGTTGTGTTCCATGCTACCCAACTGCCCATCAAAAGTGATAAAATGTGTAAGAAAGTGGGGTTCCCCACCTGGCCTTGGCACAATAATAATATGGGGTGAACATTATTAAAAGAATTTGTGGAAATTGGAAAACTCTCCAAAACTAATATGGATAATTATAACTCTCCTATATCACTTCGTCTCTCTCAACACATCATTTCTCTCCTCTCTTCAAATCCCTCTGATGTAAAACCTACTCTAATTTTTTTGTGTTTCTGTGTTTATTACGCAGCGGAATTAAAACAAAAAATAAAGTACGAAATTGATATGATCTAACCCTCAAACTCGCAAGTAAGATAGGTTAAACCTAGGTATTTTCGAGCCTAGATCACTAAGAAACAAAGCAAGAAAACGCAGAACCTCGCAAGGCCATATTTGAAGGAAACTCCCTCGACTCTTCGATATTAATGCTCAAACTTCAATGAAAAACAATACAATAAGACTCTCTATTTATACTACTCTTAAAACTCCTAAACTTACCTAAAGTCAAGTTAAGAACCAGTTTTAGGTCTTGCCTTAAACCGACTTCAAGCTTATTGATGAAACTTTCCTAAACTCTCCTATAACAACTTGGAAACCTTCTAAGGCTCCTTTATTCCACAAAATACTGTAAATAAGACACTTTCCTAAACTTAAGCTAAGACACAAATAAGGGAATCAAGCCTAGTTCCCGAGCTACGTGTACCCGCGTAAGTCCTGGACAGTTCAACTACAAACGATCATATCTTCTTCGTTCCTTAACCGTTTTGGGCTTATGACCACTTGTTGGAAAGCTAAGAATATGAAGTTTCTTATACCACAAGAATCATGACCAAATTCCTTATAACCTGTGAGATATTCTCCTGTAAAGTCAACTGCACGAATTTGTAACCCTTGACCGACTCGTACTTGCCAAATCAATTGCAAGCTCGATGCTCATGCATCACCCTCGCCGTATTATTTCATCATCTTCAACTCCCAACTCTTGTTTATGGAAACAAATTAATAAATCGAAGAATCGAAGATTCTGATAAACATTGAATCCTGAGTTTTAGGGGGCTGGTCGTATAGGAGAGAGAGGGGAATTAAGGTTTTTGGGTTTGGGGTTAGTGTTTATGTGGTGATATGAGGGTCGTGGTGGTGTGTTGTTGTTGATGTGATTTAACTTAACCCATCAACCACCACAACCTTTTCCAATTGTATACTCAAACTTAAAATGGTATATGATAAACTTGTAATTGTATATAGAGTACATGGATTTAAATCCTATTATCAGTGAAGGTGGCGACCGATGGACGACGCTGTGGTAGGTGGTTAACGATGGGATGTGGCTTGAGGCTTCAAGTGGCTGCCGTCAAGGTTGCCACCATCTTCACCTACCCATCATGTGTATGTCGTGGTGAATTAAATGGTAGATTAAATGTATGCCAGAATTGTATGTATTAAATTTGAAATGGTAAATAGGGAAGATAGAATTATATATGTTGTTTTCGAAATAGGATAGTTGGTGGTGTGTGATCAACGGTGATGGGTGTCGCCGGAGGATGCATGGCGCTTGGGTTTCGGTTAAATACAATACAGTTGAGTTGGAGATTGTGGTGGACCTGGCGGTGCTCTAAGATGAAGGAATGAAAATCGCCGAAAAGGTGTGTCTCCGGTGGTGGCTGGGTTGATGTTTAGGTGCGCTTTTGGTGAGAACGGAGAAGTGTTGGTGGTTGTGAATAAAATGGAGAGATTTTACAAAAATTGGACATTCAAATATTCATATTACAAATATTTCTGAATTTTCAAAAAGTATTGTCATTTTATTAACAAATATAAGTCCAACTTCTGTTTTCTTGAAAAAAAAAATCCCCAACATCCCTTTATTTTCCCGCAAATGATATGGTACACCACGGTGTACCATGCTCATGGTGCACCGTGACACGTGGCGTGCCTTGATTGGGCGGAGAAAAAATAAATAAAAAAAGCTAATAACTTCCCATACTCCTTTCTCTCTCCACTTTTCTTTCTCCTTCTTCACGCGTTTCTCTCTCTCTCTCTCTCTCTCTCTCTCTCTCTCTCTCTCATGTTCTCCCCCTCTCGTCGCCCACCACCTCCGCGGCCTTCGTCGCCCACCACCACTGCGGCCTTCGTCGCCCACCACCACCGACGACCTACCACGACGCCGCCGCCCATTTCGCACACCTCGACCTATGGATATATTGACCGGGTAAGTCATGGATCTAAATAGTTAGAATCATGGATCTTAATTTTTTTTCTCTCTCCTGATCTCCTTTCCTCACCGTCGCCCACCATCACCAACGCAACACACCACTTCCCGTCGCCGGCGGCCCATCCCCGGCGATTCCGTGTTTCCATGATTTCATTTACCCACATCTTCGGCATGGATATCGTTACCATATAGTATGGATATTGTATGAATAAGGTATGGATCTTAGCAGTTTGTACCATGGATATTAATTTTAAACTTCATGTCCATGAATTTTAGGGGTGAAATCCATGGATAATAATCATAAAATCCATGAAGTTCGCCTATAAAATTCATAGTGATTTTGGTAGTGTGTGCGGTGGTCGATGTGAAGGATTGTGCCCTTCGATCAAGTGTCATTCCGATAATAATAAGGATTATATCAGAGGATATTATATTCGGTAATATTAGGTGGTCGTAGTGTTTTGCTAGAAACCAACTACGGTCTGTTGGCTTAATAAGCTAACTGCTAACTATTACCGAGTCCTACAGGGTCACACGCTTAGAGTCTCGAACCAGGTCTAAGACGATAATATCTAATGGGTTATTAGTTATTATCGGGCTTAGGGTTTTACTAAGTGATTAGGTTATTTACTGTATACAATATACTCAGAGTATATATATATAGGAAATGAATCCAGTAAGAAGTGACAATTTTGTCAGAAGTCAGAAGTCATCTCAGCCATCCATTAGCCTTGATCTAGTGGCTCATATTAAAGTTGAAATAAAAGAAAAACAAAATTAAAATTACACCCAATCTCCAAAACTCTCACAATTTCTCTCTCCTCTCCTTCCCTCCTTTCTCTCCCCGCGCCGCCCACCACCGCCGTCGGCGCACACCGGCGAAAATATTCGCCGGCTAACGCACCACCGGCCGACGTGACTGACTACCGCGAGTCATCGTTGGCCATTAGCCTCCTCCGTCGAGCATCTAATCACCGCGAAAACAACTTCTCTCTCCCTCTTTTTCGCACTTGTTTTTCCAGATCCCGCAGCCACCGTCAAACACCGCCGTCGATCGTCACCTTTAAAGGCTTTGTCCGACATTCGCGCTTCTCATGCCGGCACAACATCTCAATTTGGCCGCGTTTGAGCGGAACGAAAGAAGGGAGAGGTGAGGAGATTGAGGAAATGAGACGCGCGGAGGTGGCGGATGCGGTGGTTGGAGGCAGCGCTTGGTTCGCGGCTGGTGGACGGTCATTTTGCCGGCGGCTTTGGGTGGTATTACGGGAGGTGGTGGCGGAGGTGAGGCGGGATGGCAGTGGCGGGTGAGGGTGGCTGGGTGGGGTGGTTGGAGGAGAGAGAAAATGGTAAGAATGGGGGTTTATTTTCTGTTTTTCCTTTTTTTTTTTTTTTTTTTTTTTTTTTTTTTTTTTTTTTAGAGTTGTGTGTTTTTTTTGTGGAGTTATTAGAGTTACGTTTTTTGTTGTTGGAGTTAAGTTAGAGTTACGTTTTGTTATTGAAGTTACGTGTTAGATTAGTGGAGTTAAGTTGGAGTTACGTTTTTTGTTGTTGGAGTTAATTTAGAGTTACGTTTTGTTATTGGAGTTACGTGTTAGATTAGTGGAGTTAAGTTGGAGTTACGTGTTTTAGTTGGTGGAGTTAAGTTGGAGTTACGTGTTTTAGTTGGCGGAGTTAATTTGGAGTTATGTTGGAGTTACGTGTTTTAGTTGGTGGAGTTAAGTTGGAGTTACGTGGTTTAGTTGGTGAAGTTAGTTGGAGTTACGCGTTTTAGTTGGTGGAGTTATGTTAGAGTTACGTGTTTTAGTTGGTGAAGTTATGATAGAGTTACGAGAGTTAAGTTGGAATTGGTGGAGTTTTGATATTATTGGAGTTATACAAATAATTATCGGAGTTAGGAGACTGGAGTTACGCATTTTAGTTTTTGGAGTTAAACGGCTGGAGTTACTAATTTTAGTTTCTGGGGTTAAGCAACTGGAGTTATGCAGTTCAGGTTATGGAGTTAGGGGAAATCAATGGCTGAGATTACTTCTGACTTCTGACAGAAATTATACTTCTGACCGGATACGCCCCCTATATACTCAGAGTATATATGTATAGTGATAGCAGTATCACGTGATATACAAGACAACTGACAGAGTATTGACTCTAACCTAATCACACGTAAAACATAGCCTCCTCAAGAGCAATTCGTGAGACGGTCTCCCGGAGTTCTAGCAGACGAATCTTGAGGAATCTGGTTGGGTGCTCGCGTGGACTGAGTAGAGGGGTCGCGTTTGGGATCCTGTTCCTCGTATAATCCGAGTACCTGATTCACGCATCAAGAGGTATGATTAATTATATTGGTCCTATTAATCTATGTATGCGATCTTGGGTCAGATGCACGAAAAACGTTTTACCAAATTCCGCACTTTTAGCATCTGAAACCCTACAGTGGTATCAGAGCGCCTTACATAAATTAATAGTGATCAGAATTAATTTTGATACGTGATGCGTGCTGTTGATTATTTCATTTCAATTTTGAATTATTATGATGTGGTTAAGTCGTACTGTGAAATTCGATTTCGTGTAAAATTATGATTTTACTAAAATCGCACAAAAACCTCATAAAATCCAGAAATTCGTTTCTGTCTTTTTCCCAAAATTCTAATTGAACAGAAAACGTGTTTTTTGGGTCAATTAGGGTATAAATCGAAATTAGGTCAAAATTGAATTGGGGAAATTTGTTTAACCAATTATTTTGTCAAGAATTTCGTACGAAAATTGAGCAAATAAAATTCGTTTTACCATGCTTAATTTTTCAATCAAACTCACGAATTAGAACAATCGAAATTCTTAATTGGGTTCAAAATTTTCGAAATTAAAAATCCCCAATTTGAAATTCGAATCATGATTAGGGTAATTTAGGGTTCGAATTTACTGAGAAATTTCGATTGTTGTATAAGTCTTTTTTCAATTAAATGATTAGAGAACAAAATTTTCAATCCAAAAATCGTTTTGGGTAAAATTTTGGACGAAAATCAAAAATAAAAACAAAATGCAACTTACCTGGTGGAGACGGTGGTGGCTGGGCTGATTCGTGGGCGCTGCTAGCATCGTCGAGTATTGGACTCGGTGGTGGGAGCAGCGGCTCGGCTTAGATCGGCCTGATCTGGGTCGATGGTGAGGACCATCGGACTCGGGTCGCGTAATCGGGTAAGAGCCCACTTCTGCAAATTGTTGCAGGCGCGCGCGAAATGCGAGGACGAGCGCGATGGACGATTGATGGCTCGGGCTGGTTCGTGGGTGCGCTGACATCGCCGAATACGGATTCGGTGGTGGAGGCAGCGGCCGAACTGGGCTGGGCAGGCTCTCGTTTTGTGGTGGTTACAGAGTTGTGTTGATCGTGAAGATAAGTTTGATTGAATGTTGATTCAACTTGATTGAATTAGTTTTGTTGATTAAAATCAATTTGGGGAAGATTGGTTATGGTTTTGGTGCGTTTCGTCTGATAGTCAAACTTAGCCTTTTTGTTCACTTTGGCTGCACACGTATGGACGTGCTGCACAGTAGCAAAAACTAAGTGGGGCTTCGACCAAATTTGTTGGTTTTGTTACAAACTTACGATCTACGTACGACTAGCGATTATTACGAATAATACCACATAGTTAATATTGATTGAAATGAAATAATAAAGTTTCATGTGATTAATTTGTTAATTATTGTTAGCATGTTAATTTATGTGTTTAATCGTTAAACGCTCTTACTTGTGTTTAAATTGTTTAAATGCGTGTTTATTCGATTTAATATGTTATATTGAATGAATGGTTATAATATGCGATATTATTGTGGAGGTGACTAATATGGCCCAAAATAAGATAGAAAATACGGTCTGCGTACCGTTATGTATTTTTGTAAATACGGTCTGCGTACCGTTATGTATTTTTGTAATTTATTATTTATATCGCTTTACGGTCTGCGTACCGTTTATAAATTGTAATTAGAAAGAAGACTTGTGAGATGATGATAGAAGATCATGGATGAGATCCAGCTTACAAGACGGAGCCTAGAAGATTAGATCTTTAGGATTAGGGGCCATATTAGGATCACATTTACTTTTCGCATTTAATTACCGTAATTATTTTGCGATGCTTGTTTTATGTTTGGACGCTAGTATCACGCGTGTTCACTAGATATTAGGTCATACATAAAATAAGAATACCCTAAGTAATATTGAGCTAGATGCCTTTCCAATTCAACACCTATGATGCCTTGGATTTTAGGTGATAGGTTTCGCCAAAGCGAGGTGTTATCTAAAATCTTAGGATAGTACGGGTAATTCTCTCGGGGAATTGCATGTGTGAATTGGTTACTCTCAACAAAATATCAAAAGACAAAGTTTTGGTTTTGAGGCATAGTGATAAGTAGGTGATGAGATTACACTTATCAAACCAAGAGTTATAAACGGTTATAATTAGTAAAGGAGTTTACTTACCTTGATCATTTAAGTTTTAGGGAAGGGCCAAAGTCCGCTTAGAACTTAAATGAAATGGGGTCTTGGAATCGTTTAATTCAACTAGGGTATTTGATTTTGTTGAATTAGATGTTGATAGCTTATATGTTTTAAATTGGTTAAAATTATACGCTATCAAGTAAACATAATCTAAAATCTTTGCGTTTATTTGTAGACATCATGAATCACGATAATTTCAATTTGCGTTCGATCCTTGAGAAGGATGAGCTGAACGACAAAAACCTCCTTGATTGGGAGAAAACTTTGGAAATAGTTCCAAGTGCTGAAGGCGAGATGATATTTATGTTATAGAAATTAATCTCACAGATTCTTTTTCTTGGGTATTAGATACCGGCTGTGGTTCTCACATTATTTCGAATGTGGAGGGTCTCAGGAGAAGTAGAAGCCTGGCAAAAGGAGAGGTAGATCTACGCGTTGGAAATGGAGCACGAGTTGCTGCTTTGAGCGTAGAATCATATAGTTTACTATTACCCTCTAGTTTAGCATTAGAACTGAATAACTGTTATTTCGTTCCTGCAATTACCAAAACATCATTTCAGTTTCAGTTTTGGATTCTGAAGGTTATTCATTACATATTAAGAATAATTGATATTCTATTTATATGAATAAGATGTTTTATGCCAAGGCGAATTTAATTGATGGTCTTTATATAATTGATTTAAAGAGCCATATCTATAACATAAATGACAGGCTAAAGTCGTATGCCTACAAATATAAAATATCAATGCTAACCTAAAACGTAGTAAAAGGGAAGCAAGGTTCGTATCCACAGAGAACGGTAATTATCAATGTATGTCAAGTAACAAATGGGGGGTTTAGAGTATAAGTGTTCAAGTAATCAAAACACAAAAGAGTAATTTGTAAACAAATGAAGGAAAATATCTCGGACAATTAATACCACTATTGTTCACGTAATTGGTCCTAGTTATCAACTAATCCTAATTCGTTGAGTACTTAGTTGTAGAAATATAATTTCCTATCGTTTCTTAATTGTAGCTAAGAGGAGAGATCAGCCCTACCTAATAGCCCTAATCGGTGGATAACAAAGACGCGCGCCTAAATTCAATCCAGCGAAAGCATAAAGCAATTAAACAATATCAACTAAGATTAACAAGATCTAGACACACGCGGTTTCGATCTTCAATTAATATGTTTATTCTCTCTAACCTAATACCGATATTCAGCATAGAAATACTAGGCTAGTTGCTACTTGTGAATCAACAATCTAACAATTAGTCCTTAAATTGTGAGTCTAGCAATATGATAGATCTAGGGCTAATTAGTTTGCAACCTAATTAAACAATAAATCAATCAATAACAACAAGAACAAGAGAAATAAACAATACTCAAACGAATAAGGAATTAGAATCAAACTCACAATTGACGGTGAATAATAGTTTCGATTAATCGATCCGAGAATAAAGGTCTTTAGCCTTGCATAGTCTTGAAAATAAGCTCTAAAAGTCTTGAATACTGAATGCATGATAATAAAACGAAATTAGGTTTAAATAGAAAAAAATTACAAAACGGGTTTAGGAAACCCGTCCTTACGCCGACACAGCAGCGGACGAGTCGTCCAGATCGGGACAACTCGTCTGGACGACTCGTCTGAACCCAGACGAGTCGTCCGACACCTTTTCGCCAGACTGCTGAAGTCACTGTGGGAGTCGTCTAGAAGTCGTCTGGTTCGCGACGACACGTCGGACGACTCGTCTATAGTCAGACGAGTCGTCTTCAGCGGACTGGCTCTGGCGATATTTTTCAAACAGTCATAACTTCTTCGTTACTTGGCCTATGACAACGTGTGACCACTTCCTGGAAAGCTAAGATCATGAACTTTAATATGCCGTTGGTTTCAGTACAAAATTCCAAGCCGTTTGAGTGTTATGAAGCTTCAAAATTGACCTTCCGTAAATGGACTGAAATCTCTTCCAAACTTGTCCAAAACTTAGCATCTCGCTCCTTGGATCATCTTTCATCGCCTCATCGTCATTCCACACAATTGCACATCAATCTTGAGGCCATAAATACATACAAAACCACTAATTCTTATATTAAAGCACAAATACACGAATGATAGAATTAGCTAATAAAATGATCCAAAAGCAACCATTTGAATGCATCAAAACCCATCTTTTACAACTACTAAGTGGTGTGTATCAAATTCCCCCATGCTTAGACCTTTACTCGTCCTCGAGTATCTCAACCATCTCCAAAATGTCTCCAAGGTCTTTTAACAAGCAGCACGGAAAGAAATGATATCTACCTATCTCCTCTACTCCTTGTATGGTTTTCGTCTTCCTAGTTAGGGACCGTCACAGATGTATTCTCAACATAACGGTTCCTAACCATCTTATGCTCCACAAAAACACAACCACAAAGAGTAACCAAATGGCAAAGGGACCTAAAAATGCCCTAAGTGTCCCTAAGCCGCTCCCACACAACACCCTCGTGAGCCTTGGTCCGGATTAATGTTATTGGATCAAAGACCAGCTCGATAAAGCCACCAACATCCCCTAACAACCAAGGGAATCGAGGATTTTCTATCCTATCTCCTGCACTATACAATCCAACCGAACCTTCTTATGCCATCAAAGAGAGACCTACCCTGACACGACCTTCAAAACTCCCTTCTTATACACCGCCGGTACAGTAGCACACTCCACTCATTTTGCCTAGATGCCCTTTCGGGTTTTCACCTAGCCTCTCGTTAACTTTTCCAATGCTCACCGACTCACTTTCTTCTCTCGTGTCTTTTCCTGACTTTCTTTTCACGCTCCTCTCTTATCTGACTGTCTTCTCTCTTCTTTTTTCCTCTTTTTCAATTTTCGGTTTTTTTTTTTTTTTTTTTTTTTTTTTGTCACAATACCAAAATCACGTACATATATTACAACAAAGATGATGTCATCTTCTCCCCCATGCTTAAACCGAACATTGTCCTCAATGTGAACCACACCAACAATAAAATAGGACAACAATAAATAGGGGAAAAGATAAACAAGCTCAAAAATATGCACTTCTCCCTTATCACTCCAAAAGTATGGAAGAACAAACGTCTCCCCCTCATCATAATACTCAAGGCAATGGGCTCATAGAAAATAGAAACAGGGTGTAGAGCCACACTCAACTCACACAATATCCCAAACACCCTCAAGAAAAAGTCGTCACCAATCCACCACACATCTCACAAAACCTCCATACTCCCTCAAATAGCAAGGTCCAAAACAAATAATGGACATGTTCACCACTATCATGCAGCACACATACACCATATCACAGAGTAATAAACGTCAAATCCGCCCTTCAAGGACACCATTAATGGCATAAATAAAATATATTGGGGGAAAGGGTGCAAATGGTGGTGGAATAAGAAAAACAAAGTGGTGAATTATAGGTGGGAACCAAGAGAGATGGTTTATAGACACAGGTGAAGAAAAATTGTGGTGGGAAAGAAAGGTGAGAATAAATAGGAAGAGAGAAAAGGGATGGAAAGAATGCATACCTGAGCATCATCTTTTTTTTTGGATTTTCTGTTTTTTTTTTTAAACCTACACAATAACAAACAAATCAAAAAGAAAAAGAAAGTGAAATAAGAAAAATACTTGGGTTGCCTCCCAATAAGCGCACTTGTTTAACGTCGTTGGCTCGACGCATATCATGACTCTCTTCCTGGATCACTTAGAACAGATAAACAGAAACCATGGCTCAAGATTAGAACAATTCAATGCTCTCAGAAGTTTGTCGAATAAGCTGGCATAAGTCTCAAAAGATTGACAATAGAAAACATTAGTAAACAGCAGTGCATAAATAATAGAGGTCGCGGTATCATGTGAATGAGGGTTGTCTGGACCTCTATGGTCAAATCTATTCTCTATGTCACAATCTTCAAACTTTTGATGCGACAAATCATGAGACAAGGATAGAAAGGAATGATAGTAATTGACCCATGGAGGTTTGGGGACCAACGTAATAGGTTCACTCATTGGGGATGTGAGGGAAGCTCCGTTAGTGGGAAGCACCTCAATTTGCTCATGTGTTGTCTCCCCAACCCCATTCTCCTTCGAAAAATCACAAGAACCAACATAATCTACACCGTCATCCAAAAAGATAACATCCTCTTCCGAAAGAGTATCACGCTGACTCACATTAGTCTCCATAACAAACGATTCCTTAATATGCTCTCGTGAAGGTTGATTAAGTTCAAGAATGTCAAGTTCCTTAATTTCAACCATGTTCAAACAGTCAAGACTAGTTTCAAAATTAGGGAGCATACTAGGGACTGTCATATGGTTATCCTTCAATTGTACCTGAAAAGATGCAAGTGCCATGTTCTTCCAAAATTCCAAAATCTCAGTAGTGTCCATGGATTCAAAACTACCATTACTCATATAGTGAGCCAAATCCCAAGTTTCAGAGGTTATGCCTCTAAGAATAATCAGATTTAATTCCCATTTAGCGAAAACACTACCACGAGAAGATAGATCGATTGCATATTCCATAAGTCGAACATAATAGTCATGAAACAATTCATCAGCAAATTGTTCAAATTTTATAATAGCCATGAATCACCACTTATGAAAACAAATCATGCAAATCTAAGCAAAAACACACAAAGACAAAATAAACCGTTCCCCGGCAACGGCGCCAAAATTTGACAGGCTAAAGTCGTATGCCTACAAATATAAAATATCAATGATAACCTAAAACGTAGTAAAAGGGAAGCAAGGTTCGTATCCACAGAGAACGGTAATTATCAATGTATGTCAAGTAACAAATGGGGGGTTTAGAGTATAAGTGTTCAAATAATCAAAACACAAAAGAGTAATTTGTAAACAAATGAAGGAAAAGATTTCGGACAATTAATACCCACTATTGTTCACGTAATTGGTCCTAGTTATCAACTAATCCTAATTCGTTGAGTACTTAGTTGTAGAAATATAATTTCCTCTCGTTTCTTAATTGTAGCTAAGAGGAGAGATCAGCCCTACCTAATAGCCCTAATCAGTGGATAACAAAGACGCGCGCCTAAATTCAATCCAGCGAAAGCATAAAGCAATTAAACGATATCAACTAAGATTAACAAGATCTAGACACACGCGGTTTAGATCTTCAATTAATATGATTATTCTCTCTAACCTAATACCGATGTTCAGCATAGAAATACTAGGCTAGTTGCTACTTGTGAATCAACAATCTAACAATTAGTCCTTAAATTGTGAGTCTAGCAATATGATAGATCTACGGCTAATTAGTTTGCAACCTAATTAAACAATAAATCAATCAATAACAACAAGAACAAGAGAAATAAACAATACTCAAACGAATAAAGGAATTAGAATCAAACTCACAATTGACGGTGAATAATAGTTTCGATTAATCGATCCGAGAATAAAGGTCTTTAGCCTTGCATAGTCTTGAAAATAAGCTCTAAAAGTTCTGAATACTGAATGCATGATAATAAAACGAAATTAGGTTTAAATAGAAAAAGATTACAAAACGGGTTTAGGAAACCCGTCCTTACGCCGACACAGCGGCGGACGAGTCGTCCAGATCGGGACAACTCGTCTGGACGACTCGTCTGAACCCAGACGAGTCGTCTGACACCTTTTCGTCAGACTGCTGAAGTCACTGTGGGAGTCGTCTAGAAGTCGTCTGGTTCGCGACGACTCGTCGGACGACTCGTCTATAGTCAGACGAGTCGTCTTCAGCGGACTGGCTCTGGCGATATTTTTCAAACAGTCATAACTTCTTCGTTACTTTGCCTATGACAACGTGTGACCACTTCCTGAAAGCTAAGATCATGAACTTTAATATGCCGTTGGTTTCAGTACAAAATTCCAAGCCGTTTGAGAGTTATGAAGCTTCAAAGTTGACCTTCCGTAAATGGACTGAAATCTCTTCCAAACTTGTCCAAAACTTAGCATCTCGCTCCTTGGATCATCTTTCATCGCCTCATGGTCATTCCACACAATTGCACATCAGTCTTGAGGCCATAAATACATACAAAACCACTAATTCTTATATTAAAGCACAAATACACGAATGATAGAATTAGCTAATAAAATGATCCAAAAGCAACCATTTGAATGCATCAAAACCCATCTTTTACAACTACTAAGTGCTGTGTATCAATAAATAACAAACAGCAAAAATCAAAAGATTCTAATCTCGCTTATCTATGGCATTGTCGATTAGGTCACATTAATGAAAACGCATACAGAAACTCCAAAGGGATGGAGTTCTAGCACCGTTTGATCTCGAATCTTTCGATGTTTGCGAATCATGTTTAATGGGAAAAATGACAAAGTCACCTTTTACTGGAAAAGGGGAGAGGGCTAGTGATCTATTGGGACTCATCCATACTGATGTATGTGGACCAATGAGTACACAAGCTCGAAGCGGATTTAGTTACTTCATTACTTTTACTGATGATTTAAGTAGATACGGGTATATCTACTTAATAAAACACAAGTCTGAATCATTTGACATGTTCAAACGATTTCAACATGAAGTAGAGAATCAGTTTGGCAAGAAAATCAAAACATTACGATCTGATCGTGGTGGAGAATATTTGAGCCAAGAATCTGATAATCATCTATCAGATTGTGGAATTCTTTCACAATTAACTCCTCCTGGAACGCCACAATGGAATGGTGTGTCTGAAAGGAGGAATAGAACCCTATTAGATATGGTTCGCTCGATGATGAGTTTTGCTGATCTTCCAATATCCTTTTGGGGATATGTTCTCGAGACTGCAGCATTTACACTTAACAGGTTTCCATCAAAAGCTGTGGATAAGACACCATATGAGATATGGACTGGAAAAGCTCCTAAGTTGTCTTTTCTGAGATTTGGGGTTGCGAAGTCTATGTAAATGGTTACTGTCAGACAAACTCCAACCCAAATCAGATAAATGTTTCTTCGTGGGTTATCCCAAAGAAACAAAGGGTTACTACTTTTACAATCCAAATGAGCGCAAGGTGTTTGTTGCTCGTGATGGTGTCTTTTTGGAAAGAGATTTTGTTTCCAAAAAGGCAAGTGGGAGTAGTAGTGTGTTTCTCGAAGAGGTTCGAGATGAGCAACAAATGAATGTGGAACAAGCTCAGAGGATGGCGTATTCCACGTGCGAATCCTCTTCTGTCCCACCAGAATCTGATTCTAACGAAGATTCACAAAATGTTGTGACTTCTTCTCTTGTTGCTATTAACCCAAGCTTTGATGGGTCGGTCCAATACTCGATTGGCTTTCTCAAATACAAAGGAGAAATCTGTGTGTATAAGAAATTTAGTGGGAGTAATGTAGTCTTCTAAAATCTTGTATGTAGTTGACATACTTCTCATTGGAATCTGTAAAGATTTGGCTTTGAAAATGTTTCTAAATGAAAGATTTAGAAGATGCAGAGTACATTCTTGGAATCAAAATCTATAGAGATAGATCCAAGAGAATGATAGGACTGAGCCAAGGAACTTATATTGATAATGTCCTCAAGAGGTTCAGCATGAAAACTCTAAGAGAGGTTTTCTACCTATGCAACATGGCATACGTCTTAGCAAGACTCAGTGTCCTAAAACACTTGATGAGCTGAAACAGATGAGCTCGATACCTGATGCATGAGTCATAGGATCGATCATGTACGCTATGATTTGTACTCGCCCAGATGTCACGTATTCTTGATTCTACAAACTAAAATTGAGTACATTGCTGCTAGTGAAGCAGCAGAAGGAGCTGTTTGGATGTGAACTTGGTGTTGTTCCTAGTGTTGCTAATGGAATAGACCTTTATTGCGAGAATAATGGTGCTATTGATCAAGCAAAAGAACCAAGGTCACACAGTAAAGCCAAACATATGCTCAGGAAATTTCATATAATTCGTGAGATTGTCAAACGAGAAGATGTGAAATTTTGCAAAGTGCATACGGATGCTAACATTGCAGATTCATTATCTAAACCTTTAGCGCAATCAAAGCATGATAGTCATATTCGAGATATGGATATCAAGCATGTTGGAGATTGGCTTTGATATTGTATGATTTTTGAAATTATGAATTTGTTCATGGTTTGAATCTTACACTGCGATTATGTTTATTATTTCGAAACATTGTTTCATGATCTATTTAATTAAGGTTTAGAAATTAAATATTGTCCGAAATAATTTATGATTTCAAATAGGTTTGTCAAAACGTTTGGACAAATGAAACCCTATTTAGTGAACTGAAATTATAAATTAAGATTTTAGTCCCTAGTATAAGTCATTTGTGATGGACAAACTAATGACATGGAAATACTAGTTTGTAAGTTGATTGATGGTGCTGTTTCATGGACCATAGGGACATTGGATGTCTAGTCAATTACATGGATATATACTAGAGAGTATATATTGGACTGACCCGCCATCAATTCCATAAATTATATTTGGAATTCATTATTATGGTAAATTCCTTAGACATGAGTGCATCATTTCTCTTATGAAAGGATTGGTATGTCTTTGATCTTGCTTAGGGTTTTACTAAGTGATTAGGTTATTTACTGTATACAATATACTCATAGTATATATGTATAGTGATAGCAGTATCACGTGATATACAAGACAACTGACAGAGTATTGACTCTAACCTAATCACACGTAAAACATAGCCTCCTCAAGAGCAATTCGTGAGACGGTCTCCCGGAGTTCTAGCAGACGAAGCTTGAGGAATCTGGTTGGTTGCTCGCGTGGACTGAGTAGAGGGGTCGCGTTTGGGATCCTGTTCCTCATATAACCCGAGTACCTGATTCACGCATCAAGAGGTATGATTAATTATATTGGTCCTATTAATCTATGTATGCGATCTTGGGTCAGATGCACGAAAAACGTTTTACCAAATTCCGCACTTTTAGCATCTGAAACCCTACACGATGGTGGTGTTGGGGTTGAATGGAGGCGTCGGGGATGGTCCTAGGGGAAATGGACGGCGATTTTGGTGGTTGTCGGAGTAGTTTGTGGTGGTGGCCGAACGCCGGTGTTTGTGCTGTGTGTGTGGAGAAGGAGGGTCGGGGAAGGGAGGAGGGAGAAATGGGATTTCTGGTTTCAGTTTTTTAATTTTTTTTTTAATTTTTTTTCTTCCCAACCAATCATGCGCTGACACGTGGCATGGTGTACTGACACTGTGCACCTTGGTGCACAGTATAACGACTGTTATTTTCCCACGAATGGAGCCCACAATCTGCAGCTTTGTCCGCCCCTAACCCACGTTTTTCTCGAGGGAGGCTAGGCCAATCACGGTGATTAGAGCCCCAATTCTAATCACCGCACAAAATTACAAGAAATCCCATTTCTCAAACAAAAGTAACACGTAGGTGGGGTTTTCAGCAGAAAAAAAAATATAATTTCTCTTTCCTCTTTTCCAATAAAACATTTCTCTCTCCTCTCTGCTGCCACCTCTTTCACTGCCCCTCCTTACCGGCACCACCACACATACCCCCACTCCTTACCAACTACCGGAAACCATTGAAAACCGCTTTCTGACGACACTAGCGACGTCCCCCATACAATCTCGTCCAACATAATCAAGCAACAACCCTCACACCAGTAAAAGCTCCGTCAAGGATTTGACAACGACAACCCCACCAAACCACTACTCATACCACCTTAATAGATGTAATGACCCCTCTTAAAATATAGTAGTATGGATAGTGTTGCAAGTTGTGAGACTATTGGTGTTTGCGTAAGGATGGAAGTATTAGAAAACAAACAAGAAATGGACAATAGTAAGGAGGAAGGAAACGTAAAGACTTATAGTAGTAGTAGTAGTAGTAGTAGTAGTAGTAGTAGCAGCAGCAGCAGCAGCAGCAGTAGCAGTAGCAGCAGCAACAACAGCAACAGCAGCAACAATTGTGAAGGAATCTAACAACAACAAAGGACGAAGAAGAGAAGTAATTTGAGAAGACAAGAATAAGTTTGACAACAACAAAAGGACAAACAAGAGAAGTGATTTGGGAAGATAAGAAGAAGTGGGTTTTGCGCAAGAACTTTTCCTCTTTCTGCATTGTTTTTTCGTGAGCATCTTATGCTACAGCTACTCCTTACAGTACCATCCTTGTTCGTACGCGAATTTCTTTCCCTATAAATAGCTTCGTCTTTCGATCGTTTTTCGACGCACAAAACATTCGAAGTGTTACAACCAACTAAAGTGCTTCAGACCATAAGCACACTACATATAAAGTGAGTTACGATTGTTATAAGGTTTCGTAAAGATAATTTACGAAATAAGTAGTTGTTACGTACGTGCGAAAAGTGATATTTTATTAGCGAGACTCTGTCGAAATATTCATCGTCACTTAACGTAACCAAGGTATAATTCTTAAACTATTATGAAATTATTATCGCTAGAACGCCGTTATTATTTTCGTACACGTTATTGATAATTGATTAACCTTGGGGCGAATGGTTATTACGATGCAAGTAACTCGGCGGAATTACCCCAGTTTGTGAACGTCACCGTATTAACTACTAACCCAAGAGCAAATTATGTTAGTGGTAAATAGTAACTCCATGATTAAAAAGTAACCCGGCGGAATTACCCCAGTGGTGAATATAATCTTAGAGTGAATAATTTCCACTAAACGACGATTAACAATTTGACTAGATAATCGCCACTTTTAGAATTCGGACGTCGTTGGACCCTTGGACAGTAAACTAACGGACTAATCGACTAAATAGTCGGAATAACAAAGTAATCTTAAATAATAACTTACGCAATTATCGCCCTAGAGAGAGGGGCTCCTCCTTCTCTCTAGAATTTTCCCCTTCCTCTCTTCTCACAGAGCAATAATAAAAAAAAAATCCTTCTCTTTTTCTCTTCCTCTACAAGGAAGCTGTGAATCCTCCATGGCTTTTCCATGGGCTCTCACCTCCCTTGTCCAGATCTTTCGATCTCTATGTCTCAAAGATTTTGATATCTTTGTTTTTGTCTATCCCTTTTTCTTTATCAATTGTATTCCGCAATTGATTTGGGGGTTTTATTTGTTCCTTCTTCTTAGTTGATTGTTTCAATTGTTTCGGAAGTTTGCATCACTTCAACTCCTATGTTGGGTGGATCGACCTTGTTTGGTTTGTACTTTCTCCGTTTGGGTCCTTCATTCTCATTTGCATCGGTTGGTGCATGTGGCGGCTTGGAGGTTTTTTGTGCTGTTTCTGGTCTTGCATGCATGGAAGGAGTACAGGTATGTGCACAGCCGGCTCCGGGGTATGTGCATGTCGTTTTTTTCTATTGAAAAGACATAAGACTGTTGTGCATGTTCATCTTGGTGGGTATCTTGGCACGTATGTGCCTCTTTAGTGCAACGGCAGGAGTGTTTCTTGATGATCCACTTTGTTTCGCAAGTGTGAGTGGCTTGTTCATTCTGTGTTTTGTTCTCTTTTCGTTGTTTATTTGGTACCTTGGCTGCTGTACCATTTCTTTGTGTTTTTCTTGGGTCAGTTTTTTCGGTGTCTTGGGTTACATGGTCTTGGGTTGTCTAAAGCCGGTACTTACTCCTATCCCTCTTTTTGGGCACCGCCGGAGTTACCTTCTCATCCTTGCAGTCTCATAACATTAGGGAAGACGTGTACCCTTAAAAATCGGGTTTTCCGGATCCACTGTTCTTAACCCAAATAACCACCGGTCATTGGACCGACCTCGGCTCTGTATCCTCCCCCCCCCCCCTCCGGCACTTAGGGTGTGCAAGTTCTCCCCTGGCTAGTAGGGGACCCTAGTGCCGTTCTTTGTAATTCTTACCTGTTAAAAAAAAAAAAACTTAACTTACGCGATTCTATTACTTAGAACGAGCGAACGCACAGGAGTAACCTCACGGCAATTCAGGAATCAGGTAAGGGACTTTTTTCTGATTTAGCTTATATTATTATTTTCGTATACTCTATAAATGCTTATTTTTGAAAGAGGATCAAAGACTGTGAATTCTGAATATTTTCTGAATTACTTTTTAATTGTGGGTTAGTAAATGTTCTGACTAACTGTGAACTGAAAATATCCGTCTGCCCTGCCAAGGGATTAAAATGGCACTGACTGAGAACTTCTTAACTAACCAGAACTATTACTACCCACTATTAAGAACTATTGTACTTTTTGATTTATTATTATTATTATTATCTGTTTTACTGTTTTGACACTTGCTTGATCCGGTTAAATTAGAGATTGTCTTTTACTGAGCTGTCGAGCTCACCCTTTCAATAATAAACTCTTTTCAGGTAGCCGTCACTAGCTTGGAGTGGGGAATTGAGTGAGATACCCGGACCAGTTTAACCTTGTTATTCCTTTGGATGGCAATTATAGCTATCTGTATAGTAATTGTCGGATGTACCATACTTTGTAGTATTTGTTTTGGAACATCGACGATAGATGAATAAGAAAGGCTTAGCCTACTCTTGTGGGTAGCCGTCTGTTATGTTCCAATATTCGTTTTGGGGCGTAACAATATATGAACTTACCATCCCAAAAATTCGTATATACTTGAGCGACTAGTATAGACAGCAGCTCAGCACCTTGAACTCTTGAGAGAGCGTCAGCTACAGTGTTTTCCTTCCCTTTCCTGTACTGCACTTCATAGCTAGTCAAGTCCCAGTAATTTTGGCAAGCATTTACTTTGAAAAGAACTAGTGATGTTCTGCCCAAGTAAGTATTTCAGACTGAAGTGGTCAGTCTTTATAATAAAGTGTTGTCCAGTGAGGTAAGGTCTCCACTTGTCCACAGCCAACACCAAAGCTAATTGTTCCTTTTCATAAGTAGACAGAGCTTGATGCTTGCTTGACAGGGCCTTGCTAATGAAAGCAATGGGATGGTTTTTCTGACTTAAAACTGCTCCAATGCCAATATCAGAGGCATCTGTTTCGACTTCAAATTGACAGTTAAAGTCTGGAAGAGCAAGGATTGGTGCAGTACTCATCGCTCCCTTGAGTGCAGTAAATGCCTCTTCAGCTTCTATTTCCCACAAGAAAGCATTCTTCTTCAATAGATTGGTTAAGGGTTTGCTGATAATGCCATACCCTCTAATGAATTTCCTGTAGTACCCTGTTAAACCCAGGAAACCTCTTAACTCCTTGACATTCTTTGGAGCTGGCCAAGCTGTCATGGCTTTTATTTTTCCAGGGTCAGTTGCCACCCCTTCCTGAGA
This sequence comes from Spergularia bocconei, assembly GCA_963457585.1. Classification (NCBI taxonomy): domain Eukaryota; kingdom Viridiplantae; phylum Streptophyta; class Magnoliopsida; order Caryophyllales; family Caryophyllaceae; genus Spergularia; species Spergularia bocconei. Next base: position 6,064,979 of record OY734958.1, read on the forward strand.
CACTATGTGACCTAGGTATTCCACCTTAGGCACCCCGAAAGCACATTTGCTCATTTTTGCAAACAGTTTGAATTTTCTCAGCAACTGCAGTGTTTCTCTAAGATGATAGCATGTGTGGTGATATCAGGGTTGTAAACTAAGATATCATCGAAAAACACTAGTATAAACTTCCTCAGAAACAAACTGAATATGGCATTCATTAAGCTTTGGAAAGTGGAGGGAGCATTGGTGAGCCCAAAAGGCATCGCCACAAACTCATAATGCCCTTCATGAGTTCTGAATGATGTCTTCCGTATATCCCCTTCCTTCATCCTAATTTGCCAATACCCTGATCTGAGATCTATTTTGGAATAAATGCTCGACCCATGCAACTCATCTAGTAGCTCATCAATCACAGGAATTGGGAATTTGTCCTTAACAGTGTGCTTGTTAAGTTCCTTGTAGTCCACACAAAACCTCCAACTACCATTCTTCTTTTTCACCATAACAATGGGTGATGAAAAAGGGCTCTGACTAGCTCTTACTACTCCCGCCTCCAACATTTCTCTAATGATTTGTTCAATGGCATTCTTCTGCACCACTGGGTATCTGTATGGTCTCACGTTGATGGGAGAGACTCCAGGCTGCTGGTGGATTGCATGGTCATGATTCTCTCTGTGAGGTGGTAATTCAGTGGGTTCTGCAAAAAAGTCAGCAAATTCCTGCAAAAGCTTTTATTTCTTCAGGTATGATGTCCTACTTTGCTGTAACATGTTGTCCCTCCACCAGTTTGACATGTACAGTGAAAAGCTGACCCATTCCACACTGTGATTTCCCAAATTCTGTACTCATTTGCTTCCCTGACATCCACTGCAAATTTGCCTTTGACACTCCTCTCAACACCACCTTCCTGCCACCATACATAAACTCCATTCTTAATTGCTCAAAGTTCCACAACACTGGACCTGGAGAAGCCAACCAATGTACTCCTAAAACCAGTTCACACCCACCCAAGGGCATGATTATAACATCAGTCTTGAACTCAACATTGCATTGGCTCCACTTAAAATCCTTGCAGACTTTTGTTGTAACCATTTTCTGCTCATTTGCTACTGACACCTCCATAGGATACGTATTTGTTACTCTACACCCCAACTTCCTTGCAGTTTCTTCATCAGAGAAGTTGCGAGTACTTCCTGAATCTATCAAGATGTGAATGCTATTATTTCTAACTTTCCCATGCACCCTCATGGTCTGATAGGAATTGTGACTAGATATGCCATTGAGTGATACTAGTGGTTGCTCTTCTCTTGTAAAATTTCCTGACAACCCTTCCAACTCACCCAAATAGTCACATTCCACAGGCTGCTCATTTCCACTGTCATTTTCCTCATTTTCATCTTCTGTATGCATGGGAATAAGCACCATGTTATACAACCTTCCCTTGCATCTATGCCCTGGTGGGAATAAGCACCATGTTATACAACACAGATTTTTCCTCCTTTTCTCCTCAATTTCTGATGGGCTTAGTTTTTTAAACCCAGGATTTTGTCTATTCTGCACAGGGTTTGGTTTGGAAAAAGGTTGAGTAAACCTGGTGTTGATGTTGTTCTGATATTGAGACCCTTGGAACTTGTTTACAGGCTGATTGTTGAACTTGACAGTAGGTTTTTCCAAGATGGGTTTGTTCATGTTTTTGACAGCTAACAGACTCTCCTCCTGACATCTTGCAAGTTCCACAGCTGCTGCCATTGTGGTGGGTTTCAGGGCCCTCACAAATGGTTTAACAACAGGTTTTAACCCACCAATGAAACTGTCTAGCAAATAAGTTTCAGGTAGCATTGCATTTCTCTGCAACATCAGCCCTCTCAGGTTTTCAAATGCATCCAAATATTCTTGCAAAGATCCAGTTTGATGCAATTTGTTAAATTCCTCTACCACTGAACTACCAAAATCCTCATTGAATCTTGCACATAAATTTATCACAAAATCCTCCCATTCCACATTAGGTCTTATGCTAAGGTAGCTATGCACCCAAGATTCTGATTTGCTCACCATATACAATGATGCCATACTAACCCTCTGATTTTCAGCAATTCTACACAGTTCAAAGTACTTCTTGCATTTTTTGACCAAATTCTAGGACTATGACCATCAAATACAGGAAATTCAAGTTTTGGCGTAAAGTTGAAGTTTCTTGTAGTACCTTCTCTTCATTGATGTGGTTGTTGTTCCTGGGACTGTCATGCACATGCATGTTTTCATTTCTATTGTCTGCGAACATTTCCCTCATCTGCACCAACAAATTCGCTTGCATCTCTGCCATCTGCGCCTGGTTTTGTGCCCGCATTTCTTCTATCTGCACTCGATTTTGTTGCAAAGTCTGCTCCAAAGTTCCCAACCTGCCCTCCATTTGAGTTGATAACTGGTTAAGAAAACTCTCGAACAGTGATGAATGATTAAAGCTTGTAGCTGAAGATTACAAGATTGAGAGATGGGTTTGATTACAAAAAAATGATGGATGATTATGAATGATTCTAAGACTGCTATTTATACTACTTGTAACTGACAGCTATAACTAACTCCCAATGACCAGCTAACGTGGCTTTTAGTCGGTTACAACTTTGCCAAAGTTATTACACATTGGCACGGGTACTAAACTAGTTATAATAAAAGTGCGCCAATTTTGTAGAGTTCAAAACCTCAACATGTAAGTTGTGAAGCTTTATGAAATGATCAAGTCACATCGCCACGATCCATGTTGACAATGCCTTTGAACTTGTGTTCTAAAAGATGCGCAAATACTACCGTACCCCGGGGGTAAAAAGAGAATGGTATCCCTTGTCCAAAATTTGTGTTGGATAATAAAAACACGCGGCCCAAACGAACGTTAACCATCCAAACTAATAACGCGGCCCATAAATAACGAAACCAACATAACCCACCCAAATCAATAACGCGGCCCAAGAATTACAAAACCAACACAACTATATACGCTGAAACTGTTTTTCTCTCTCCTCTGTCCGAATTTTTTGAAACTTATTGTGCAAGTCAGCTGAACGACGACGATGGCGGACGAAGAAAAAATTCAGTTGCAGAAAATCGACGATGAACTTGTGGATATGGCCGAAGAACTTGCCGATATGGCGGACGAGGACTTTTCCCCAAAAATCGATGCCAAAGTTGCAGAATTGCCAGCAGGTTCCCCATTGATATTTTCTTATAATCGGATTTTACCGCTTAAGATGATTTTGAATTTTGTTTTTTGGATGATTTTGGTTTTTTTTTGTTTATCATGATTTTTGTTATTTTTTTTGTCTTGAAATGGTCGGTTTTTGCTCTAGGATGGATGATTTTTGTTCAGGAATGTATTTTTTGGTTGGTTTGTTTTTGGTCGGTTTTTGCTCTAGTTGTGTTTTTGTTTCAGGATGATTGGATTTTGTTTTAGGAAGATTTGTTTTTGTTCTAGGATGGATGTTTTCTGTTTTTGTGGAATTTGTCATAAAATTGATGTGTTTTATGTTCTCGAATTTATATTTTGTGTTTTGCGTTCTGGGATGGGTCCTTTTTGTTTTGCGATGATTTGATTTTGTTTTAGGATGCTTATATTTTGTTCTGGAATGTTTTACTATTTGTTCTGCGATGGTTGTTTTTTGTTTCAGGATGATTTGATTTTGTTTTAGGAAGATTTGATTTTGTTCTGGGATGATTGATTTATGTTCTGAAATGAATGTCTTCATCATTTTTAGGGGATCCGAAAGTTGTAGCAGAGGCATCAGAATCTTTGTTGTTAGGGAAGTGTGCCGCCTCTATGGACGAAGCTCATAAGTTATATAATGACTATGCTTATATCAAGGGTTTTGGGACTAGGTTGCATAATATCAGATATAGGTATAACAGTTCTGATGTAAAGGGGAGAGAAATTGTTTGTTCAAAACAAGGAGTAAAAAGGCAACCCGGGGCTATTGGTAACCAGTTTACAAAGCTGAACTTGAGGACTGGATGCAAGGCCATGGTGTTCTTTGAAAAGAAGGGAGATGATTTATGGGAAGTGACTAAACATAATATGGTCCATAATCATCTGCATGTCCCTCGTGATAAGGTCCATCAACTGAAATCACATAGAACATTCAGTAAAAATATTCTGAAGATTTTACAAGATTTAGTAGATTCGGGAATTGATGTAGCAGATGCATTTAGGTTTTTGAAGGCTCAAGCAGGGGGATCCCCAGCCCTTGGATTTAGTAAAAAAGATGCATATAATAAACTTAGTGCAGAAAAGTTGAAGTTTATTGATGGTTGTGATGCACGAACATTGATGAATATTTTTGCGAAAACGCGTGAGAGTGAGGATGATTTTTACTTTGCTTTTGAGCTAGATGAGGAAGCTCGTTTGGTGAGTTTCTTTTGGAGGGACAAACGCATGAAACAAGATTATAGGCTCTTTGGCAAACTCTTTATTCATGACACTACCTATAGAACAAATCGGTACAAGATGATTTGTGCTCCTTTTGTGGGAATAAACCAACATGGTAATAACTGCATGTTTGCTTGCGGGTTCATATTAAATGAGCGGATTGAGTCCTTGTTTGGTTGTTCAATCAGTTTTTGCAGTCGATGGATGGGTTGCAACCTGAAACTATTATGACTGATCAAGCTTTTTCAATGGCTGCTGCTATAAGGGAAGTTTTTCCTAACGCTAAGCATAAGCTTTGCACATGGCATATTTTGAAGAATTCCAAGAAAAACATTCTACATTTAACAGGCCTCCCTGGTTTTAAGGTTTTGTTTAATCAAGTGCTCATGTATTGTGACACCATTGATGAGTTTAATCACTTCTGGTCTAGGTAAGTATTTTAAAACAGTTTTTAAAAATGTGGAATGAGTAGTTATTGTTTAAGAATGACTGTAATGTGTTCTGGAATGAATTCTTTTTGTTCTGGAATGAATACTATTTGTTTTTTAAATGAATACTTTTGAGTCATTCTGAAACACTCCTGAGTCATTCTGAAACAATACTTTATCATTCTGAAACACTTCTGAGTCATCCTTCAACATTCTCTGACGATTCTAAAACAGTCTTTTTAATCACATTTATTGTTTTTAATACACAGATTGGTGAATGAATACCAGTGTGAAGAACATTCCTGGATTGTTAGACTTTGGAATTCAAGGGAAAAATGGTGTTCGGCTTATACCAAAGACCATTTCTCAGGTGGTATTTTGTCGTCACAAAGGAGTGAAAGTACAAACAATAGTGTGTCGAGAAGGCTTCATGCAACAGCTTCTTTGCACGATTTTTACAAATGCTTCTGTGGAGTTATAGCTGAATGGAGAAGTAATGAAAAGGAAGAGGATGGGCGTTGTGACAATGGCTATCCAGAGGTTGCAATACCAAATGTGTCCATGTTGGTACAGGTTTCACAAATTTACACAATAAAAGCATATGTGATGTTCCAAGAGAACTGGTTGAGTTCATTGTCATGTCGGCACAATCGTGAAGGTGATGATGGTAATTGGAGTTGTTTCGTTGTTTGGAAGCCAAACAGTGAACTCTTTGCTCATGTTGTGCGGATAAACTTGGAAACCAACGAGGTTAATTGTACTTGTAAACATTTCGAAGAGGTTGGTATTCTTTGTTGTCATGCGTTAAAAGTTTATGTTATCATGGACGTTGACAGATATTTATATTGTGCATCGATGGACTAGAGCAGCAATTAAACCTTCTGAAGAAGGTGAGTCGAGTAGTTCAAGGCCTAATGTTTCTGAATCATCTACTATTTGGATAATGACAATGCAACGGAATTGGAATGGGTTATTGCAAGCTAGTTCCGGGAATTTGGATGCAAGACGTGTTTGCCAAGAAGCTTTTGATCAAGCTAAAAATACTATCGAAGATCAGTTGGGTCCTATTGGTGGAGAAGATGCTGAAGTCGTTGGGACTCCTCAATTACAAGGCATTCAGATTCGTAATCCTGAGGGGGCTCGTACACCTGCTGCAAGAAATGTTAGACGAAAGAGTACAAGGGAGATTATTAGTAACCGTTTGAGAACAAGGAAGAAGATTGTCAAACAGTACCCAGCATCTGAATCAGGCCCGTCCTATGTTAATACTGTTCAGCCAACAACTGTTAGAAATACGAGGAAAAATCCTACAAACACGAGGAAAAATGTTGGCGATGACAGTACATCACAAGTTACACCTACACTTAGTAACATCACATGCGATTTTGATTTAAATTTGTAAAAAAAAGTCCTTTTTGATCTAAAATGGACGGATTTTGTTTTAGTTTTGAATGGTTTTTGTTTTAGAATGGGTACTTTTTGTTCGAGAATGATTACTATTTGTTCTAGGATGATTACTCTGTGTTCTGGGATGGTGACTATGTGTTCTGGAATGATTACTCTGTGTTCTGGGATGATTATTATGTGTTCTGGGATGATTACTCTGTGTTCTGGGATGTTGACTATGTGTTCAGGAATGATTACTCTGTGTTCTGGGATGATTATTATGTGTTCTGGGATGATTACTCTCTGTTATGGGATGATTGTTATGTGTTCTGGGATGATTACTAAAAATCGAATTTGCAGACGCCAACTTCTCGAAGCTGTTATGCAATATCTTATAAAGATAGTCGAAGCTGTTTTTGTTCTCGTATAAAAACATATATATAATGCAATGAGATCAGATGTTTATAATATACTATATTACAAAGCGAGTTTGTAAGCGAGTCATATTATTTACTTAATAATCTAATCATGAAAATATTAAGCGCATTTTGCAGCTTTTTTCTAACTTTCTTCTGCTGCTGCTAATTTGGCTTTCCTCAACTGTTGCTTGGTCACTAATTCTTTGGCCTTGATTATATCTTCAAGCTCTGCTTCAGCTTTCTTAAGCTTTTTCTTTTCATGTTGTTGTTCCTTCTTTGACATTTGTCTTTCGGATGCAGTCAAGTAAGTATCTTTCATAATATCTCTCCTTATCTTGTCGTTGGAATCCAATATGATTTCAGTACAGAGTTTTGCTCGGTAAAACCGCCTTCGTTTTGCCTTCAAAATAATATTTTTCAAAAAACGAAATAAGACATGTTGTAGCATTTAAACGTTTTTTTCGTGAACATAAAATTAAAGACTTAATTTAACGCTTACCAAATGTAAATCGGAATCCCAGCTGTCTCCATGGAAGCGTTCCATATGTATCATTAGAAACAAACCACAGTCCCACATGTTGGTATCGTTTTTCCAGGCAAGGTCAACTATTTCACATTTTTTGTTTTCAATGATATTTGCAATAAGCTCGGGAATGTATTGAAGTTTTTTTGCCACCAAAAACGATCTTAATTCTTTGACCTATAATTTAGAATACGATATTAGAGGTTAAAAATGAACCACAAAAACTATTCATCCTATATACTGTAACAAATCATCGCAGAACAAAAATCAATCATCCTATGACGGAAATTAAACATCGCAGAACAAAAAGAAATCTTCCTAGAACAAAAGTAAACCCTACCAGAAGAAAAATCGTTAAAGTAGCCATCCTGAAACAAAAACCAACCATCCTATGACGGAGATCAACCATCGCAGAACAAAAAGAAATCATCCTAGATGAAAGTAAAGCGTACCAGAAGAAAATCGTAACCAGAATAAAAAATAACCATTTTGAGAACACAAGCCAACCATTCCGGAACAAATTTAAAATTATAGTACAAAGTTGTTTCAGAAACTAACCAGAAGTACGAGAATTTCTTCATAATCCTGTACGGTCTTTCTATTGTCAAGCAACTGACATCGTCTCTCGATGAGGTTCAGACATAGCAATGTAAAGTGATTTTCGTATATAATAGGGAAAAATATCTGCAAATGACGAAGCAGTTATATTACTATACTAAGATGTAATTGTAATCAAATAAAAGTCACAACAATATTAATCTATGACATACCAAGGAATATTCAGATAAGTCGGAAATGTTGCATGTTTTCATCCAAGTTTTCATAACGCCATGCACAACATCCATCTTTGTATTAAGACGTTTTTCATCTTCTCCCAGGACTTCTCCATTTGCAAGTCTTTCATCTTGGTCTATCTTTGCTTTCATCATTTTTGCATACACCTGCAATATAGGACAAAACTTAATCATCCTGAAACTATAACTAATCATCCCATAACAAACAGTGAACATCCTGAAACAAAACCTGACCATCCTATAACAAATACTAACCATCCGGAAACAAAACTTGACCATCACAGAACAAAACTCACTCATCCTAGGACAAAAACAATCCATCACAGAACAAAGCGAAACCATCCTATGATAGAAACAATCCATCCTGAAACAAATACACAATAAAAGGGCAAAAGGGCAGCCCGACACACATTGGCGCTCTGGCTAAGCGAGGGTCCCACCACAGGGGTGTAATGAGGGTGAAACAAATACGCAATAATCTTACAAAAACAGAAACAATCTAATAATTAACAATAATTAGCTCAAGTGTAATTAGCTCAAGTGTAAACTTACAAACGTCGCAGTGTTGAAGAAGAATCGTTTCTTGGTTTTCCAATAATCACTGACTTTTGGATTCTTCTTGCCTTTTAGCTCTCTTATTGAGGATGTATGCCCAAGCATCAATTACCCCAACATTCATCCAGTTTAATTCTTGCATCGAGTATGCATCAGACCTTGTAAATTCAATGTGAGGCGTAAATGATGCCAATACATAATCCTTTTCTAATCTCACCAATCTTTCAAGAGTTTTTTTTTCCAGCAATAACCGCCTTTGTCTCAGGTTTATTCAATAGCTGCCTAATCTTTGAATTCACATTCATCATCTGTAGGCTGAATTCAAACTCAGAGTAAAAGGCATTGTCAGCCACTGCCTTCTCCAATGGGGATAAATCATCGAAATCTTTCGATCTCCTTTGAAGAAACGCTGAAACCATAAATAAATTCTCTTCCAAAGGCTCAAGCTCGGCTGGACTATCTTCTTGTGAGCTGTTTACTCTTTTCCTTTCGTTAAGCTTGTCCTCATACTTTTGAACGAGCTCCTCTGAGAGTTCTTCAGTTATTTCTTCAACATCAATAATCTCTTTTCCAAAAAAAACATTTGGAATAGGACTTGGCAGCGTGACAGCTGGTGGAGAAGGTGTCGGTGTAAGTAACTGGAAGCTTGGTACAAAATTTGCTGGCACATTAGCAAAATACTTCTTCAAATCATCCATGAAGTTCTTCTTGTCGTTCTTCTTGCATGGGGGGTCACTCTTGAAGTTCTTGGAGACGCCAACTTCGGGCGTGTTGAGAATAATATAACTCTGGTGAAAAAAGAACATATGAAAATTATTTCATCATAGAGAACTTATGTAATCATATTATAACAGTTACTAATCATTCTAGAACAAAAACAATCCATTCTGAAACAATAACTACTCATCCCGTATCAAATATTACATCCGGAAACAATAACTAACCATCACATAACAAAACTCAACCATCCTAGGACAAAAACAATCCATCACAGAACCATACCTGACCATCCTAGGACAAGAACAAGTCATCCGGTAACAAAACCCAACCATCCCCTAACAAAACCCAACCATCCTAGAGCAAAAACAACCCATCTGAGAACAAAACTCTTTTTTTCAGAATAGAGAATGTGGAATTTAAGGATCAAATGAAACAAATTTTGATTTCATAAATCATAATTGTATAGTACATCTGATGGTTTCATAAACTAAAAACAATATTTTACAATGATTTGTTTTTCAAATGTTCGGATTCTTTGAAGCCATAGTCGATTGTTTTACAACAGTCTTCGTATTGTTTTTAAGAGGGTACTATCAAACCTTGGCTTCATCTGAAATCTGTTGGTCTTCTGCAGCTAGGATATCCAAATCCATTTTCCGATCATCTGTTGATTTATTGAAGTTCAAAGCCTCTGTTGATCGAACCTTCATCTTCTTTGGCGGAGAATCTGATGCCGTAGCAATTGGAGGTACGATTGGCGTTTCAATGTAAATATCTTCGTTTTCATCCTCTTGCATTTTGGCAGTAACCTCATCTTCTTTAAGCTGCAATTTAATATGAAAAAAGCATATGTGAGTTATATGCAAAAATAATTCATCTTTATATAAGAGTGAATGTTAAATGTAAAACCTTTGGAGGAACATCATCAGAGTTTTTTGGTTCTTGTTCATCATTCTTTTCTGGTTCCTGTTCATGAACATCATCTTCTTTTCCCGATTCCTGTTGAACATCATCATTATTCTTCTCCGGACCAGTTTCAGGTTATCATCGTCTTCGTCATTGTCATTGTCTTTTTCCGGTTCTTCAGGAATATTATCGACATCATACTTCTCTGATTCAGGTGAAGGAATGTCATTGCCTCATCCCTGCTCCAGTTGCTTCGGGTTGCCAGTATAAGAAACCAAAGCTTTCTCAAGATTCCTCAGAGCTTTTTCATTGAGCTGCGTTTTTTTTTTAAAAAAAAGTGTGGTCGTAAAACAAGAACTAAACAAAGACTATAACCATTTATCCCATGACAAAAAGTAGTCATCCTATGACAAACACTAACCATCCTAGAACGAAATAAAATCATCTTAGAACAAAGTAAACATACCCAAACAAAAACCATTCATCCCATGACAAAAAGTAACCATCCTATGACAAACACTAACCATCCTAGAACAAAATAAAATCATCTTAGAACAAACTAAACATACCCAAACAAAAACCTTTCATCCCATGACAAAAATAATTCATCCCATGACAAAAACCAATTATACTATGACAAACACTAACCAATCATTCTATGACAAACGTTAAGCATCTAATTACAAAAACAAATCATCCTTGAACAAAATAAAATCAGCTTAAGTTTTAAATTTCACCATGTTTTTATTAAAGCTTTTTAAAACATGTTTGTGTCTACCTGTTTTTCACGAGTTTTTTTTTTTTTTTTTTTTTGCTTCGACTCCTGCTGCTGCATTTCATTTTCTGGTCCCTCTTCAACTTCCTTCTCAGTCTCCTGCTGCTGCATTTCATTATTTGGTTCGTCGTTATTGCCCAACTCTTCATTAGGGACTCGCAAAAACTCATTTGTTAGCAGTAGGTCGTTAAGTACAGCTGTTGGGGACTTCCCTCCTAATAATTCATTGTGTGGAGACGGAGATGGAGTTTTGAACCGTTTCAGCCGTTTGTAAACCCGAATTGGAGATTCAAAATTGTCCTTTCCTGGAGATGGTTGAGTATTGGGTGTATCAACCTTCAACAGTTGGAATGGTTCCGGACTTTCAGGTTGAGCAGTTGTAGAATGTGGAGGGGAAACCCGAGAATTTTCAGTTTGTTGCTGTAGATTCCATGGTTGGTCTCTATAGCGACGGACGCGCGAGTCGTGCGATGATTGCACTAGGATAAGAGTCGCCACCAAACAATTGTAGGGTGTTTGGAAATCATGCAATGCGATCTTGTTCCTAGTTACCGAGGGACTACGTAAACGCTAGGTGAGTCTGTACCCATTAAGCATAAACGTTTGGAGAAGCGAGTCATGCCAAGTACAAAACACTTCCGCGAGTCGCTTACCGAAAGGGACAAAACCGAGGGACGTAAGGAACAAGATGCGCACTGTGCCCAACGCCAATATCAGCCTACGAACTGCAAGACTGGGTTCGGGGGTGACGGTACGTGTTGGGAAGCCATAAGACACCCAACCCCGCCCACGTATAGCGGCCTCTACTAGTTGAATTATCGTTTACAAGTCGTCAAGAAGTTAAGCCATGCAAGTTACAATCATTTACAAGTTATATACAACCTAGTAAATTAGCTAAGTCGGTTATTTAGCACATAACCTAGATCTTAGGTGGCAACGTTGTTAAGATTGATTAACGGTCCCTATCTACCAATTGTCCAAGCGCTTTGCGCTATGTGTGTTAGGCGTGATTCACATAATTCGTTTTAGATCTAAATCTTGGTTAGGCAAAATGTAAATCTATGTCGTAAAAGCAATAAATTGCGCATATAAAGAAGGGGTTGAAGATGTGAATAAAGTAAAAGAAGAGTTTAGAAAAGAGGGGGTGCCCTCAGGACTTACGTGTGTCCGCGATACCACTACTTGCTCTACTATGCTTCGAGATCGTTGCGTTGATCCTTAGTATGCGTCGTAGGGGCTAGATGTGTTCTTGGATCGATGCATTGCTCTTCGAACGTAGGTGTTTGAGAGGAACTTTCTTTGTGTTGTGTGTTGTGTGTTGTGTGTTGGGGTGCCCTAGAGGTGTAGGGGTGCTATTAGGGTTTTGGTGTCGTGCTTGTTAGGGTTTTTGTATTGTAGTTTTTTAGGGTTTTTGGGTGGCTATGGTTTTTGTGGTTGCTATGATTTTTGTGGTTGCTAGGGTTTTGTGGGTGGCTAGGGTTTTTGTGGTTGCTAGGGTTTCGTGAGGCTAGGGTTTTGTGGTGGCTAGGGAGAGATGAGATGAAAGAGTAGCAGAGATTTAGGGTAGAGAAATGGTGTGAGAGAGGTGTGTGAAAGTTGTGTTAAACGGGCTGGAAGAGGGTTGTATATATAGTGTGTAGATGCTAGGGTTTGGGGTGGAAACCTAGACTAGGCGGCCACCTTGGGTTTCGTGCATCAAGCCCACGATGGTGTGGGTCTGGCGCACCTGCCGTGCTCTGCGCGGATTGGCTTGCGCGGCTGTTTTGAAACGGTCATATCTCACTCGTCCGTGGGTCAAATAAGGCGTATGACCTGTCGTTGGAAAGCTAAGACAATGAAGTTTCTCATGACGCCTTATTTTCAAGCCTATTCTTTACGGTTTAGGATTTATTCCTGTTTGAAGTTGAGGCTGTGTGTTGAGGAGTTGAAGTGGGTCAAACTCTTCTTTTTTGCAAATGGGCTATTGATGCCATGGTTTTGGGTTGAGACGCATTTGCTAACGGACTCACGACAACGGTGGTTCACATAGTAGAGCAAGTAGACGCAGTTAAATGTAAAATGTCCTTTCATCATCGGGCATTTGGGTAGGGACAAATGCAGGTGTCTACAGTTGCTGATTTGGATATTGCAGTTTTTGCAAAATCATCTCTGTGGCAGGATTATTTTTTAGACCAGCACTCTTCTTCTTATTTGCCACGTGCTTTCTTCGTTTGGTGCTTTTTTGAGAGTTAGTTTCCTGGGAAGCTTGAGTTGATGGGTTTTGAGATGATTGACTTTGTTTGTGTTGTAAATCTTCCTAAGATGATTGACTTTCTTTATTTGCCCACCAGCTTGGGGATAAGATCTTTACAAGCTCACTTATTTTTCCACCCACCGAATTCAATAAGTTTTCGGCAGCATCAAATGTCTCCATTACTCCTGCCTGATTATAAAAACGCCCTTCCTCCGAAGAAACTTCTGGAATCTCAACTTGTTGTGGACTTTGGGATAGCTTTTCTTCGCGCCATTCCTTCATAGTGTGCCTATAAGCTGCGTCCAAGTTCCGACCGAGTTTCATAAGTCTTTGAAGGGGTCTTTGAAAGGCACAAGATAGAAAATTTCCGTTATTTCACAGTAACCATGTATAACAAAAACCAATAGATGTCCATTCTAGAACACAAACTTACCATCCTATAACAAAAACAATCCATCATAGAACCATACCTAATCATCCTAGGACAAGAACAAGTAATTCTGAAAATATAAGTAATCATTCCATAACAAACAGTAACCATCCTGAAACAAAACCTACCCATCCTATAACAAAAACTAACCATCTTATAACAATAACTAACCATCCTGCAATAAAAGGCGTTTATCGCGAAACAAAAGGTAAGCACCCTGGAATAAAACTTAAACTAATAATTGGAGTTCTTGGATTGGAAATGCAATCCGTCTATGGTACACCATCACAGAACAAAGCAAAACCATTCTGTAACAAAACTTACATTTAATTGAGTTCTTGGATTGCTTTATCTGTTGGTAGATCTGTTGGCATTGGAAAATTAATAATTTGTCCCGCTTGTGTAGCTTCATCAACCGTGTCAACACGTATACCCATTCCGAATTCATTCACACACTTTTCCTTGTGAATTCTGCTCCATATCTGCTGGTTATTCCAATGTTGGATCAAAGGAAGACTGCTTTTCTCTCGTTCTCCATAGCTGTGGAAGTAGAAGACTTGTAGGAGCAACATGCAGCCAGATAGAATGCTACTGTTACTGTCAAACTCTTTGAAGTTATGTATTGATTTGCAGAGATAACTTAACACGAATTCACACCAATTATAGCGACCTATCATCTCTGCGTCATCAACTGCTTTGCTTATATTAAGCTGCACAAACGAATTTGATATACTCCCAAGGAAGCACGACACGACAAAAAACACAAATAGTTGCTTGAACATTGGTCCACCATCAGATTCGGCAATTATCATGTCCTCGAATTTACTCCACGGGATGTAACATTTTTTGTCATCCTCTCTGCCCAATATCTTCCTCCATTTGTCCTTAAACACAGAATCCGAATTATATTTCCTCTCCGTACTCATGTGAGGAAATGGAAGATCTCCGTGCGGTATTCCTAGGATGAAATGAACATCCATAGGCGTGAATACCTTTATCTGCTCTGAACAAAATTTCATAAGTCTTGTACGTTCGTCAAAGTTCTGTAGAAGCCACATCATCATGTCTTTTGGTACATCTTCAGCTTCAAGGTAAAACAACCCATGAAATCCTATTTCTCTAATTGCTCTCACTTGGTTTGGGTTTGGTTTGATTTTAATCATTAGCTGCTTGACAGCAGCGGGGCTACACCGTAGTTGTATTGTTTTTTTATGGAAGTTTCTCCTGAATAAACACAAACAAAACATCTTAATAAAGAAACTAATCATCCTATAACAAAAACAACCCTTCCTGAAACAATAACTAACTATTCTGAGACAAAAACAAACCATCCTATAACAAAATTCTAATCATCTCATAACAAAACCTAACCATCCTGTAACAAAATGTAACCATCCGGAAACAAAACCCATTCATCCTGAAACAAAAGTCAACCATCCCCTAACAAAACCTAGCATCCCGACATAAAACATAACCTAATCATCCTGTAACATAACTAAACCATCCCGAAACAAAAACGCAACCATCCCTTAACAAAAGCCGTTTATCGGAAACAAAACCCACTCATCCTGAAACAAAACCCAACCATCCCCTAACAAAACCTACCATCCGCTAACAAAACTTAACCATCCCCTAACAAAACCTACACATCCCGAAACATAAGCCAACCATCCTGAAACAAAACCTACCCATCCCGAAACAAAACCCAACCATCCGCTAACAAAACTTAACCATCCTGAAACAAAACCCAACCATCCCGAAACATAAGCTAACCATCTCGAAACAAAACCTACCCATTTCGAAATAAAACCCAACCATCCCCTAACAAAACCCAACCATCCCGAAACATAAGCCAACCATCCCGAAACAAAACCCAACCATCCCCTAACAAAACCCAACCATCCGCTAACAAAACTTAACCATCCCCTAACAAAACGTACCCATCCCGAAACATAAGCCAACCATCCCGAAACAAAACCTACCCATCCCGAAACAAAACCCAACCATCCTCTAACAAAACCTCAATTTTTACACTTTGTAATTACTGTTTCATGCAACTAAATAAAAATCTGATTTTTACCTGTTTTCTTTAATTATTTGCCGCCTTTGTGCTCGAACTGTTAATTTGGGGCTGCATGTATAAAGTTGTGTTACTACATTTCAATAACAAAATAAATTTTTAAATTTAAAAAAGTGAAATTTGATTTTACCCTTGTTCTTGAAGTTGATTTTCTTCTTCTGTTTTTGTAATTCTATCTTCCATTTTTCTTTTCATCTTCAATTGAGGCATTTTCGCTAATTTTTTCGACATTATTTTGGAATTGAATTTTTGTTGAGGGCGGGATGATGAAGAAGAATAGTTTTTTTTGAATGATGAAGAAGAACAGTTTGTTTGTAGGAATGATGAGGAAAGTGGGAAAACGGTTTTGTCAGGCGAAAATATTATTAGTTTTGTCAGAAGAAAGTGGGGAAACGGTTAGTTTTTACTTTTTGGGCTTGTTTTTCTATTTGGGCCGCGCTTCTATTATTTGGGCCGCGTTTCACCTATATCCAGTGGTTTATGTTGCCCGGGGGGTACGAAATGAATGGTAAAAGTCTAAAAACAGAATTTTACTAATTATATAAAGAAAAAAACGATAGTGTTGAGTACAAAATGTTAGTCGCCATTTTATCAAGTGTTTACCCTACACTGTTGCCGAGTAAAAGGAAAATTAATTCCATATTCTGCTCCTGTATTACTACTACAATCAATACAGGCTGTCCACTCCTGTACAAACGAATGCAGTATTTGAGTTACGTGCTCGGGTTCGAACGCTCCTTCCGTCCTGACAGAATCATAGAAATCTGTAGACCTCTGCTGAATGCTTGGTTGAATAGCAGCCTGGTCTGGAACTCCGACACGAATGGGAACCACGATAGAACTGCTATGGGCATGAAGATTATGAGACCCATCACATATTCATAAGCTCTTGCAAGCTCCTTGATTGATTCCCAGAACTTCAGGCTTTTTAGTAACCCTCTCGCTGCTTGTCCAATCTACAAGACAACCCAAAGAACTATGCATTAGGCATTGCAGTTGCAGAAAATCGAAAACAACAAACGACATTGTGGAAGCACTAGTACATTTACACAAATAAGAAGGGTGAGTACTGCAAGTTGTGATACTAAACAGCACAACTAACCACCATGCAGTTCATAATTTGTAGAGCATTTTGGTGGATGTGTCTAAGCATTTGATCACTGTTATTGAAACTACCTATTGTCATCTCATGGCATAGCTCGAAAAGAAAAACAGACCAGAATTGGATTATACTTACGAGAAGCATAGCCCATCCGGTGGGCAGGAAAGCTAGGATTGAGGCAAGCAAATCTACTATGGTGAGACCGCAAACGACAAACAGCACTGTCATTACTGATACAAAGCCGAGGAACAGAAGCCCTTTGAGAATTCTAAACATCAGCTGAAAATCAGTACCAAATCGTCTTCTACCCATGGAGACCATCTGAGACAACACAAAACCAAACAGAAACGTTAACATGTGCAAAACAATAAGTTTATCAAATTATGCATCAGCTGTCAGATCAAACCTAGTGATGGTGAGTGAAGGTTTAAGTTAAGCATGGTCAGTTAGCAACTTAGCATGCAATTTCCTCCAAGGGCAAGCGCCAAGCAACGGATGTGAGGAGCCTAAGGATGAACAACCTATTTGTAACTGTTGTGTACTTGCCTAGGTACACAACATGAATATTTGTAATAAAAAAAGTTCACGTTACCTTTAACACAAGAAGAACAGTGGCCATGACTACCCAGGAAAGCGCATAAACCTGTTTGGAGACAGTAACACGGGACATAGAATTAGGTGCTGATGCATTACAGCGATAGATGATAAATTAGTTAGTATATCAAACAAAATGATACCAGGAAGTTCCGGTTGCCTCGTGCTATATGAAGGTGATACACAATCCCATATTGGTATATAAAGAAGCGAGACGCTAGCAGTATTTCCAAAAATCTTCCTCTGACAGTTGTGGACTTCAAATGTTCCTGTTCTCCATCCCACCACGACTCCCAGCTTTTATCTGGTTGTATACCAATCCCACCGCGATTTCCCATCCATCTTTTCCAGTCAGTCCAGTCATCAACCGTCTTTTGCCAGTCAAATCCCGATGGATTGAAGATGAAAGGAGCAAATAACCATGAAGCAACAAGGAACCACATGGACCAAGTTACAAAGAGGTATAGATTTGAGCTGCGATAAGAGTTGCCGTAGGCCTCATACACAAGTAATAGTATAAAAAGCTCCAGAGCCTTCACAAAATGACTGCGAGAGTACCGTCTGTAGTTATCACCAAATTTTGCATGGAAAACAACAAAACCACGCCCCGTTGCTCTGTACTTAGAACCTCCATGTAGAATGGTTCTACCATAATAGTGTGCCTTCGTTCCTAGCTGGAAAGTAAAGAACACAGACGCTAGCTGGAGCTGCATGATAATGAAATCACCTATTGCTGTACGAAATCCTCTTTCAAGACCAATTTCCATAATCATTGGTAATACTAGAAGCACTCCAATCTGAAAAACACTCTGTGGTGCCAGTGCCTCTTCAAGAGATTTGCTCTGATTTATGATTGAACTCTGTATAATTGCCTCCTCTAATCCACTCAATACCATGTACATCCGTCCGTATAGAAATACATACACAGTGAGAACAGTGACCTGAATGGGAGAAAAAAAGAAGGGATACAGAGATGTAAGTTATAAACAAATGCTCCAGGAAATAATATTTAATGCAATTCCTAAGCCAAGCAATTCTTTGCTTTCTGGAATGACATTTTAAGAGCTCATACTGGCTCTACCGTTCTTCAAGAGTAACCCACCCTTGCAGTTGCCACATATGATATGCTAGAAAACATCAGTCCGACAAATTATCAGGTAATAACATCTAGCATATAATCAAAATCGGCATACCATGCTACTAAAGTAGAAGCCCACTGTCGTATAGTAGAATGACAGCATTCTGTAAAAGTCAAACCGACGGCCAAGTCGATAGACATCACGGCTAAGTGTTTGCTCTCCATTTCCATTGGCAACTTTTGCTTCAAAGAGAGATATTTGATTCATTCCAACATCACGCCCCTTCCCTACCTGAATATACTCATGGTGTGTGATAAAACCTCCACGGAGAGTAGAGTTGAAACCTATTGAAATAAAGGTGAATCAGGTTCTTTATGATTACAGAAGCTCTGATGCTCTATGTTCTAGAATACAGATTTGCCAAAGTCAAAACTTACCTGAAAATATATCCTCACTCAAGTTAACGATTCTGGAAGCCTTGCTAAGTCCTCCTCTGGTTATGTGGAAGAGTCGATCAAATATATCAGGATGGCCATAGTGGAAACGTACCCTATACAGTGAAAAAGACATATAGAAGTTACTAAGTCGAATAACCTCAAATCAGAAACTACACCCTCTACCCCATGCGAATAATTCAATTCAGTAGCACCCATTACAAATCAGAAGGTCCAATCAGAGATGTAAGAGAGAACTACTGAAGCTCTTGCTCTCGGAACATTTGTATCCTTTCCACATGTGACTAAATGAGGCAGCTTTATTAACTAAACTTCTTGTTCTGGGAACATCAATTATCATTACAAGTCCATTTGCTTTTCAAATCCTACCTAATTGCATCACAAGCATATAATTTGATGTGCTGCAGTTGCATTGCTAAATGACCAGCAGACCCTGAGCCCTGCTTTACATGCACATGAATTGAGCCTATACAGCTGGATCTAAGAGGTAAAGTACGTATGCACATGAATTGAGCCTATACAGCTGGATCTAAGAGGTAAAGTACGTATGCAACAACCACAACAAAAGCAGCTGCATACAAATGTAATGGGAGAAAAAAGGGGAAGTGGGATGTAGACAAACATTACATCCCACTACTTTGATACCACGGTCTCACATTTGCAGTGAGGCAGCAACCTGCCTGTGCCTAACAGCACACCAAAATACCTTATGAACAAAGCATATCTCTAACACGTTAAAGAAGCTGCAAAATCAATTGAAGTGAATAATCAAAAGCATGTATAATCTCGATATACAATGCATCATATTTCATGAACCACTGTTCCAGCCAAAAAGTTGAGAAAATTTTCAAACTCAATACAGTTCTACTTGGCTTGCCATAACTTTAACAGTGATTGGTTATTTTGCATAAGGGGGTGGGGATTACTTCAGTGGGGCGGGTGAGGATTACTTCAGATGGTCATAATTGACCTTGTTAAGAGAAAGACACTCATACTCTTGAATACAGATGATAATAAAAACATATTGACAATTCAAAGTTGAGACAAGAAACTATGGAAATAAGCAAAAGCGGCCCTACCTCAAAGGGTTAGCCAAGACTCGCTGACCTATGGTCACAAAACTAGTCTCCTGATTGGACATGAACCACGCCAGAGATGAAACACTGAAATTTAGAACCAAAAGTTACAAATATAACCAATGCAATATAGTTGCGCCAGATATCGAAATCACAATCCCATCCACCGGATATAGGTCCAACCTTCCAGTGAAAATATGTTCCCTCAAACCCAATATTGTAGGTTTTCGGCGTTTGCGGCGTGATTTTTGAAACTCTTCCAAAACATTTCTCATCTTGAAAGCTTCTTCAAAGTAATTGTCCTGTTCCCCCAAAAAAAAAAAAAAAGTAATTGTCCTGTACATTTGCAGCTCCAAGCATAAGCAATGTGTATCAAGGTCTATAACAGCAAATTTATTTATTAAACTACCACATATACAATACACTCCACGTTGGTACGCAATGGAGCCCCCCACTCCTCCCTTAAAGTCAATAAGAAGAGAGCATGTAAGGCAGTGTCCTAAGAGAAACATTTCTTCCAATTTGAGAACATGAAACGCAGAAACACATCCACCCACACATAAAACTTGTACAGGGTAGTCTTTCTATAAAATTATGACAGCCTAGTGGACATTACAATTAAAAATGCAGGCTGTTCACATGAAAGGGCAAGGTTTTATAAGGTTTAACCCTTCACAATAAACTGTAATAAAAAGATCTGTCCCTCTTCATCGTTAATAAAAGAAACACTATTTAGAAAAAAAAAAAAAAAAAAAAAAAAAAAAAAAAAAAAAGCTGCTTGTTTTGAAGTAACATTGGTCGTAGTTTGTAAATCTGAGCAATTCAGGCACTGGAATAATGTTGTTGTTGCTGCCAGGACATTTGCCAGAAAAGCATTGTTCTTATGCATAACAATACATCCTCGACCCAGTCAAAAAAAAAAAAAAAAAAAAAGAATACATCCACGACAAGTGAAGTAATCAAGCCCTTCTTACTCTCTAAGGGCTACTATGACCTATGGGTCATAAACTTTCCAAGCCAACCTATTGAGTCACACTCGTTGCTCATTGCTCGTAGTATGCAAAACCCCTGCTTCCATTTTGTGCAAGAGTTCTTAAGCCAAGACAAAAAAATTATCAAAACCAGTGCAACTCCCTTTTTCATTTGTTGGTTTTTTGTTTTAATAAGACTTTGGACGATGCATAAACCACCCAACCCCCCCCCCCCTTCCCCGGAAGTAACAGTGCTGTTAACAATCAGGAAAGGGGAAGTCAAGTAAGCTACTGTTTTCAATTGAGTAAAAGAAACCAAAAGTAACCTGATTCATATCAATAGTCTGGAGGGCCTCTCCACGAGTGAAAATAATGGCATGATTTTGGTTCTCAGGCTTCCCTTCACCTATCTCTGTTGGTGGACCTGGGAGCTTGATGCGATATATTTCCTACAATTGCAAGGAACATGGCTCATTGACCACAATATCAGAAAATCCACTAAGGCCTCAAATCACCAAAGACAATAACAAACCAATCTTATATCTCTATACAAAGTTGCGTTGAGAAGCTTTTGTAAGTTGCATACGAGACAAGTAATTCAATGTTCAAGTAATCTAACTTCGGTTGACACATCGTGCATCAATGTTCATAGGTGCATATATAATCATATCAGAGAAACTTAAACTAATTGAAGCTAATAAACATGCACTAAACAATATGCGAGTATTTGTATTTAAATTAAATATATAATCAATGTTCATAGGTGCATATATAATCATATTTTTATTTAGTTTCTAGAGGATGTATATAGTATGAATCTAATACTAGATTTTATATGCATAAAAAATAGTGAATATAAGATTATCACAATACAAAAAATGGGTTTAAAATACAAATTTATATTATGGCTGCTGCAACATGTTGGGACTACTATCTATACACTGGTAAAAGTACACGAGTCATACACGTGATCTTGGTAAAATTGTTCACTCTAAGGGCTTGTTTAATTACAAGGGTTAATGTAAACACCATTACCACTCATTTAGCCTAAAAATGGAATTTGAGGGGGGGGGGGGGGTAATTCTCATTACATTGTAACGAGATCTCCATGGAGATCTGGGTAATCATCATTCTTAACTAAAACCCATGTAAATGTCATTACATCATTCTTAATTACTTTCTCCCCCTTTGAGTCCTCTTTCTCTCTCTCTCTCAATACTCACATTTTGTACTAATTTCATTCCAGTACATATTTCCAACCGAACGTAACCTAAGATTGTAGTTGAGTCTATAGACTTAAATTACAAAGACAACACATATCCGAATTGTGATAATTGATAAACAACTATCACTATTATATTGCTCCCTCAATGAACTTTCACACTATGGTTGTAATTTAATCATATACTCACAAATTATGATCGTGGAAAAAGAAAACTTTAATTTTCCTATTTATATAAACTAAAAAGATGCACCATGTTCGTGCGAAGCACATGATGCTCCCTAGTTACCAAAGATATTAAAAACCAAATCAAACGTTTCTCAGTAGGCGAGGAATACAACAGATAAAGAAATGGAGACCAAAGACATGGTGGTCAACTTTACTACTACTATTGTCATTAAACTACATCACCTTTTTTGGGTAGAAATAACATAACCTAGCAGTACCCAGCTTAATTAAAGAACATGAACAATTTCATACCTCGTCCAGCTTGTCACCTCCTTTTACGAGAACAGAGTAATAGACCTTTTCCGATTTTCCAGTAACTTTTTCTTCTCTTTCATCTATGTACGCAATTCTCAGGGAAGGGTACCTACAATATTCAAATATTACTATAAGAAATACAGAGTATTTAGTTAAGATATCATCTCAAACAACAAATCACCTTTTCAATATAAACTTACGTTAGCATTAGATTCAATATGTTATTAGCACAGCTCCTGTCTCGGGCATCACTGGATTTCTTTTGATTACCATAAACTTGACAAGATACGACATAGGTGAACTTCAAATCCGTTAGAGCTTGCGAATAGTCAAAAATCTTCTTATGAGCATCACTTTTCTCGATGGTTCTGTAGCCACTAAAGATAGCTGCAAAGTGACAACACTAATACAATTAGAATACTAAATACAACTTTGTCCTATGTAAGTTGGAACGAAGAGGAGAGGGCATTTCGTACCTTTATCTTCGGCATATTCCAAAAAGCATTGAAGATCTAGAGCCTGGCGGTAATACATCATTCCTCTAACTATTCAAAAAAAGCAGCATAGCTTGAGTGGAGGCCATCAGAAGCTTCTCAATAAATTAAATAGTTCAAGACCAGTAGGCAAACCTGTTCTAGACAGAGTTTGTGCTCTATAAGATACCCAGTGGCGTATCAGCTCCTTCCTATCTTTGCTGGCGTATCCAAGCTTTGGGTCGTCTACTCTTTCTTTAAAATTGAACCATTCATCTAGAGTAAACCAAGGATATAAATTGCATGAGTGAGTAATATGTAGAAGGCGAACAAAAAACAATGACACAGCATTGATTACGACAAGTGCAATCACTACCCTGCATGTATCCGCTTATGTCTGAATATGCGAAAATTTATGGAAGCAAGCTTACTCCCATCACTCACAACACTGTTTTCCTGTCTGCGGAAGACAAAGCACCCATTCCAGATGGAGCCAAACATCACTATTCTATGGCATTGGAACCTAATATACTAAATCATAATTCCTACAAAATCCTGTAAGTTTCTTAATTGGGAAATAGCAGATGGTAGATGAACTACAGGTCAAAGACCAATAAGAAAGACTCTCTAGTAATGTATGGGTAGGCCGTAGGACACACATTGGACCCCTCTTGGACACACAACAACAACAACAACAACAACAACCAAGCCTTATTCTCAAAATGATTTGGGGTCGGCTAACATGAATCGTCATCTAGTAACCCTCTCGGACACACAGGAGTTATAATGTTTCACTAGCAGCAGACAAACACACCTGGATAAATCCTTTGCAGATAGAAAAGAGTAGAAATTCCGTCTTCATTTTCCTCATGAAGCTCTTCCCATGAATAGAGGACGTCTTCTTTGTAATATGGTGTCAAAACACTACAGATACAAGTGAAAAATATATTAAGGGAAACTACTTCGTTGGAATAGAATGAATTAGAGTAACTACACTAACGTTTATTTTGACCCATACTAAAGTACGTGCAAAACCGCCCTCCCTACAGAATCCCTCACATCCAACAAAAGCAACAGTATCTCAGTGCCTCAAAGCCAGCCATGAGCCACCTAAAGCAAGGAAAGGGAAAATTGGACTCCTAAGTTAAAATTAAGAAAGGTTGTTTCCGGAATACCAATATTGCATCCACATTAGTATGTCACAAGTGCATTATGCAGTATTCATTAACCAACAAAGAAATCAAATGTTTCATAGATTTCCTGTTGCTTCTTATTTCCAGTATAGAGGACACACAACCAGATCATATACAATAGATTTTTGCTCAGGGCATTTATATGTAATGTTTACAAGAGGCACTAATGGAAACTCAAAGCAGCAGAGCTGAGAATATGAGACTGCTAGTATGCAAGCCACAAAGTTATTGAAACCAGCTACACAAAAAAACTTATCCACATGGTGATATAGTCCCTTTATATTCACAAACAAGTGAAAGGGTCAATCTTTTCAGGAGAACACAAAATTTGATGTTAGTTTGATTTGTAATAAAGTGGGTGCAAAACCACCCTCGTTTCTACGCAATCCCGCTGCCCCAACAAAACAACTATACTATCTCGGTGCCTCAAAGGATGTGATGATTTGAATCTCTGCCTTCAACATCAATCCCAGAAAAACTGGGAGCAAGAACTAAGAAAACTTAAAGTCTTTTAACAAACTAACGATTGCCATGGGTGTGGACTCGAGAATGCTTTTCCTTTATAAATCTAATATTAAGGGAATTCTTTTGGGGGATCAATGATCAGAAAGGGAAGGCAACCTTCATAAAATGGAAAGAGGCCTGTACACCAAAGAGAGAAGGAGGCCTTGGCATTAAAGAAGTGCTAAGCTGGAATAGAACACTGTATACAAAGTGGATTGTTAATCTGGTGCAGGTGGACTAATGCTTACTATCTTAAGCATAGTGATTTCTGGTCTGCAAAACCAAAGGCAGACTGCTCAGCTTCTGGAGAAATCTCCTAACACTAAACGAGGAGATTATTGAGAGAGGTGGGTCTGTAGCTGCAACAAAAGCTCTTATAAGCAGTTGGTCTATAAAGTTTGACAGTAAACAAGTCTATAAACTGTTCAGAGAAGGAAAAGATGCTGTCAAGTGGTACAAGCTGATTTGGGAGAGTTGCAACATTCCCAAATGCTCAGTTATTGCAGTACTAGCCATTCACAATGCCTTATCTACAACTGATAACCTGCAGAGGAGAGGCATCTGCATCCCGAACAGATGTGGACTCTGTAAATGCAAAGAGGAAAGCAGAGCTCACTTGTTCTTTGAATGCCAGTTTTCCCAAGCTGTCTGGAATGACATTCTAAAATGGATGGGTTACAAGAGGAGGATTGGAAGCATTGAGCATGAGTACAATTGGCTGAAATTCAAGATAAAAGGAAAAACGGGAAGGCAACGTATTCTTAGAAGTGCAATTTCTGCTACAGTTTATGAACTTTGGCGGGAAAGTAATGCTAGAATTTTCCGAGATAATGCTAGGAGCGTGGATCAAATATCCTTGAGTGTAAAATTCTTAATTTGTGTTAGAACTATTGATAAGTATAGTGATGTACTCCCTAGTAGCTAGATGACTATAGTGGGTTCTTTTAGGGTAGCATCATGCTATCCTTTGGTGAGAGTTGTTTAATTTGTTCCTTTTTCCCTTTATGGAGGAATAAAATTGCTAATTCTTTCCCAAAAAAAAAAGATCACCTGTGCGTTTACCTATGTGTTAACTAAGAAAGAAATGAAAAGCCTGCAAATATGACAAGATAAAGGACTCACCTAAAGGAAAGCATATTGCGAACATAAGGAGCGGCTGGCATGCTCATGAACAAGGAGTTGGTGAAAAAGGTCATGCGCCGACGTGCTTCCAAATTCATAGGCACATTTATCGCGGACTCTTTTTCACTCAAAAGAACATGCAGCCGAACAACCTAAGGACAAGGCTTATTTGTTGGTTATGTTGGATAATTATAAAAGAAAAGGGAAAAACTAAATGAAGAAACTAAAGTGACGTACCTTTTCCCTCCATGATTTATTACGCAAGAGATGAATGTGTATTTTTTCAAATCTCTGCTCTCTTTTGCTATCATCATTATCATAATGGTGAGATTGAGCCTTCCTCAAAATACTGCATACCATGGAAGCAAAACCATAAACTCATGTAGCCAGACTGCATTCATTAAATATATTCACAAGTTCCAGGAAAAAAGATTTCATAGAACTTACTCATGTCCTTCACTCATAACATCTTGTGTAATGATCTCCATAATATCCTGGAGAACATTAATAATGTGTGACTTGTATAGGTCTTCATCTTCATAGTCACCGTCACTCAGCTGTCACAGTTGCAATCTCATCAAAAAAACAAGAAATATAAACCATTTACATCAACATCAATCAAGCACGCAGCCCTTCCATGACATGCAGTGCCAAAGGAGAAATAAAATGATCACAGTCCGACCTCCAATTGTAATTACAATTTCAGGGAGATTTTCTGTTTCTCTCCTGAGTCTATTCGACAACACAAATGTACAGGATCATTTAGGGAAACCTCAAGTAACCCAGAGCTGAAAATCACATCAAAAAGATTCCTAAAGCCTCCAAATAACGCTGGAGGGTGGGGACACAATATGAGAACAAATGTTACCAGCAGTTTGAGGAACTTCTCCAACTTGTCATGAAGCATTG
The DNA here is from genome assembly GCA_963457585.1 of Spergularia bocconei. NCBI lineage: Eukaryota > Viridiplantae > Streptophyta > Magnoliopsida > Caryophyllales > Caryophyllaceae > Spergularia > Spergularia bocconei. The sequence goes on from OY734958.1 coordinate 6,091,807, forward strand.
GAAGACCATTCATACGAAATTCCGTAAGAAACTTATGCTGTTGTATACTGGTTTCTACTTTCTCACAAATTTGCCGAATTGCGCTGAAAGCAAAGAAAAAAGCATCATAATCCACATCTTACAGGTAGAACAAATCGTTTTCCATTGGAATAAAATGTGAAAATATCAATCTGCTTACAATTTATCATCTTCATCTTCTAAGAGCTCAAAAAGTATTTCCCTTAGGGTCTCATAGCATTCAATCACAGCTGAATACATATAATCATCGTCCCTTATCTTGCTAAACAAGTCACCATCATCTTTCTTCTTGAAATCTTTTGCCATATCAAGAGCTATAGGAATCTGAATGATACCAAGAACAGTTCAAGACAAAATTTACACTAGTGCATTGAACAACTTAAAGAATGACCGGGTCACAGAGCATACCTTACTAGCAAGAAGAAAAGGAGGCCACTGAACCACCGAAACTTTACTGGAGGTGTAGGGTACAAGAAGTAAATCTCGCTCCCTAAAATTCAGATGAAAGTTATCAGAGTAGAATATGACAACAACAATAAAAATAAAAATAAAAATAAAAATAAAAAAAATGGTTCAATTTGGGTATCAAGGAAAGGGACTCAACCTGTGGCTGATCAAATCCTCAAGCCGCAAAGAGTGGATGAATTCATTCCATACTTGAGAGAACTTTGCAATATTTTTTCGCTCCTCCAAACTATCCTGTTCATCAATCATGTATTACAAGTTGCCAGGACTTTAGAAAACATCATATCAGATACTGCACATGGATTGCATATACAACTAATATATTACAGGCTAGAGACTAATTTACTATGATCCTACCATATGCCCCTGTTTAGTATTTTCCGCTTTAGACCGTGGCACAAGTCGTTTCCTGAAAGCAATAGGTACAGCCTCGAATCTGGACCGTAACATTCCAAGGGTACGTATCTGTATAGAAAAGAAAGGATGAGAGTAGCAGAAAAACCATACTTCTCATCTGAGCGGGTAGCTTTGCAGTCAAATAAACGGGAAATACTACTCTCCATTTGGGTTGTAACACTCGAGGGAAAAAAAAAAAGAGGCGCAAGATAGAAAAATCCTAGCCCAGCCAAGCATGTTGCATGGTCAATACAATGGGAAATCCATATTCTTTTCATTTCTTTCCTTTCTTTTCTTTTTTTTTTTTTTTTTTTGATAAGTTGGCTCAGCCATGAAAGTAAATCCAAACAAATGAGGAAAGTGAAGTTGATGCAGGCATGCAGCTAGAACATTTTCTACTTCACGTTAAATTCTCTCTTGAAAGGTCAAAGAAATTGAAGGGGGAAAAAAAGCAAAGAAAGAAAGAAGGGGAAAAGTATCAATCATATTTGTCACTACCCACATACTACTATTAGATTGAGCGCATAAAAAGCACTAACCTCACCCAGGTGACTGAAAGCTCCAAGGACGCCTCCAACAATGGTTGAAAAAATGGCATACCATATTTGTGCATCCATGAGGTAGACCTACATATGAACGGGGTATATTTCAATGACATCAAGCACAAAATAGAAGATAAGAGTCGAAACGAACAACTTTTAGCTCCAATTTCTTTCTGACACTTACTAGGATAATCGGAAGCCATATCGCAACAATAATGCCGAAATTATGAGTCGCTACATCACAAACATAAAACTACATTAAGCATGTACAGACTATATTAGGGAAGGGATCTATCGCCAAAATCAGAAGTGAAAAAATAAAAATAAGCACGCAGCAAAAGTTTACCATTAGGAAAGAATTCATGCCATAGGTAGTTATCAACTTTCATCTGCCATATTTGCTTTGTTGGTTTAATCAATGGCAAAACCTATAGACAAAGTAAGAAGAATTAGCAAAAAGACGGTGCTTTGTCGGATAACCATATCAAAAAAAGCTACGGCTTAAGTTTGACAAGATAAAAGAAAATAAAGAGCATACTGATTCCAGTAAATTCCACAATAAAAAGTTAAACAGCTTCATTGTACAATGCAGATATCATCAGAAGAAAAAAAAAACACAACTGTCTTTTCAATAGTTGGGAATGGTATTGGTAGCCGGGGAAAAACATTAATTTTAATGAACAGAACATTTCCCCACAAGGGGCCAAGCGGCTGGGAAATTTCAGAATGAGATACCATATTTACTCTCACTGTAAGGAGTCTAGTTACATTATATTCAAGTACTACTAGATTCTAAGATAAAGTCACTTCAAGAGTTCAAATTCGGGTGAGTTACGAGGAACAAAGATGTTTTCTTGATCAAGCATGAGAGAAAAACTAGAGTCGATAAATGAACAGAATCCACCATGAGAAAGTTTCAATGTATAAGGGAAAAGGACAAAGATAGAATCCCTCTTGGACATGATCTACTCATGGCAAGTGAAATAACGTATAATTATAACAGTAAGTCTACGGTGAGACCGTCTCATCGTATGAGACCAATAAACAAGGTTACTTTTGATAAATTAGTATGTTACTTTTGAAATAAGTTGGGTTTGAAGAATAATAGTTACTTTTGAAATGTGTGAGAGGTCTTATCGTATGAGACCGTTTCACGGTAGAATTTTTTTAATTATAATTAGAAAAAGAAACGCAAAAAGAGCAGTATCTTTGACGCTATGGCAGCCTTAACTAAATGAAAAGATGGACTCTACTTCACCTCGACATAGAAACTGAATGCCAGCTTGCACAACATCAACAAGATCCAGAATATTGTATACCTGAAGGGAAAAAGACGGAAGGAAAAAAAAAAAAAAAAAAAAAGTAAATCCCAAATTTTCACAAAAGAGACCGCAGCATATTCCAGCCAAAAAGCCCTAAACTAATCTATAATAATACAGAACTACACAAAGAAATTAATGGACTGCGCTGATCGCAAAAATAGTTGATAAATATCCAAAAGTAAATTCCATCTATAATCCACTTACTTCAAAAGGGAAAATGTATCTTCGTGCATTCCTCTACCCAAAAACAATTTTGGCTGCACCGACAATTAGTATAAGTTAAGCACAATACAACAAATAAAATAGAACACTTCCTGCGGATAGTAGAAGATAAAAACTTTGAAATATAGAAGGGTGACATGCTTGCCTGAGCCCACCACATAATGAGGATAATGATCCGTGCATTTGAACGTTCCACGAATTTCCGCACAGGCGGAAAGAAGAAAAACAGAACAGCCAAAATGTTCGGAGCCAAATACAAGGTAACGGCAAACTTGAACAACAAAGGACTCCGCAGGTCCCCGGCCCAACTAGTGAGGAAACTTACAATTCCTGTTGGATTATTCCCAACGGTGGAGTAGCCTATAGGCAATACCACTGCCCACATTGCTGCAAGAGCGAATTTCAAGAGGTAGCGCAATATTTGAGAAAATTTCAAGCTTCCCCATGCCTTCCAGCTGAGAATGATATCCAGAGTTGCTGTAAGAATAAAAATAAAAGTATTAAAAACATGACACACACATTAATACTCCCTCCCATCCTTTAGATTTGCTCCATTTCATATGGGCACGGAGTTTAATACTGGTGGGGTAGCCTTGGTTTTTGTTACACTAAAGGGCATTTGTAATGACCTGGGAAACACATGCACATGGGGTCTGTCTCACCTTTAATGAAGGATAAAGTGATGTTTTTACTAAGCAAATGCTACCCAAAAATAGAAACGGGGCAAATCTATTGGACCATCCAAAAGAGGAAAATGGGGCAAATCGAAAGAAACGGAGGGAGTAGTAAACTCCAAATATACTATAATCAAGATAAAAGTTGAATTAGAATGTGATTGGCCAGGATCTTATCTAATCTAATCAATAATTGATTTGCCCCCATTCATTTTCCAAACATTTGGAAGTACATCATGCAAACAAGCACCAAGAAAACAAACCATCATATGGTTCTTGACAAACACAACATTCAAATCGATAACAGGAGAAGAAAACTTAACACATTTCTGAAAGCAAGTACCTCCCAAGAGATTAAGAACAGCAGCAGTGATGAATATGCTCAAAACTCTATCAAAGATTACTTCATCAAAGATCGAAGTTATAGAACCAGAAGGATCCCATGCAACAATTACCATTGCCTGAAACGCATATACAAATTACCACCTTAAACTTTGTAACTTTAATCATATATACAGCTCAAAATAAAGGTTAAGGATTTGACAAAGAGATACCTGGAAAGCAAGTATGAAAAATATCCACATACGGTCAAAACTTCTAAAAAGGTGCCAGAACGTACGCACTTCAACAAAATTAGTCTTAGGTTTCCTCTTCCCAGTAACAACCTGATCATGCTTCTGAAATTCGAATACATATTTGTTACACGCAGCAATGAAAATAAACACCAGAAGACTACAAGACCTTTCTCTTTACTTTTCCCATAGAATAAATGTATAGCATGAGAAAGAAGCACATGTTCAAAATAAGTTGGCAGGTAACCAGGTATGACCCAAAAGAAGGTCACAGCAAACATACATAATAGCGTTTAGCCGTTTATTCTTCTCCCCTCGCCACCCCCCCCCCCCCCACCCCACCCTTCTGTCCTCGTGTTTATTTTTGTTATTGTCGGAGGGAGAGGAAGGTGCAATTTGTTAAGGTCATGTTTGAGGCTCAAACAATGGCTTTAAACCTTAACAATTAACCTCACAATCCCAAACAGCAGACATATTTGTAAGGGCACACAAACAGACTGCTGATAACAACAACAAAAAAAAGCAATAGTTAGGCCTAAGAAAATACAATTGGTACAGACAACAAAGTACCACCAGTATATACATACACAAACAGAAGCTATGTCTACAATGAGTACAATCCGTAAACCAGATGTTATCTTCCTTTCCTTCATGCTTCAAAGTAAACATTTATTTATCATGCTTTGAGTTCACAGTTAATAAGTATTCTTCATATCAAATGATACTCGGACTAGCAAATGTCTAAAAGAGGACAACAAATCAGCTAGGAACACAAAAAAGAAAGAAGGAAAAGGAAATTACCATGCTCGAAGGTCGTACATCATTCGTATGGATAAAAAAGTCAGCATTTCGATCCATTGGCCACCCTAGCTTAAAACATTTCTTCGACCTAAGGTATTAATTCATCCATTAACACAACAGCAATAATCAAACAACCACCCAAAGTAGATGTATCCTGGAACTTACCAAAAATATTCATTTAAATCATCATAATTTCGCCATGCTGAGTGGCTTGCCCTGCCTCCTCTGTTTCTTTTTGCTTCCTTCAAAATGTATAACCATTCTCTCAAACATTAGTTTGCAAACACAGACAATAAGCCATAGGCATGAAGGACAACCATACCTTCCGGATAACATCATATATTGGAGCTATAACATCCTTCAAAAAAAAATCATCTCCATGTCTTGCAGTTTGGTAAGTCTCTCCTGTGATAGGATGTGCATTTCCGAACAAAATCCCATGAATTTCAGTAGCCATCTACATACAATATATAAGTTGTTATCGTATGATGAAATGCATCCAGACTAGTAAAACTATAAAACATTAATACGTAAATGTATATGAAAAAAATTCTCAGCACTAAGTGAATAATTATAGGCATAAGACCAGAATAAGATAGCACCGTTTTGCAAACCTATAATCAAAACAAAATCATCTACGGTTTCCCCAATAGTAAATACAGTCATACACTCATACCATGCTAGGCTTGGAAACTGGTCGGAATTTCTTTAGTTTCTGCACTGTATTTTCACTCTACCCTTCACGCTTTGTGGTTCCACACTTTCACTACCCAGTGAACACATTGGGGTTCTGACTCCATTAACAATAGAGCGAAAAGACAGGAATTATTAATGATTAAAAAAATTGGTCGAACCTTGTGTTTGAACTTTTTAGTCTTAATTTTAACAATGCTACTTTTCTTATAATTTTCGTTACACGTTTTCTATCAAACGTTTTAAAACTCATTCGTTTCAACATCATGTTCACACTATTTCAACTTTCTTATGGTACACATATGACGGTTCCAAATGATAATATGTGTTAGCCGACCGCAAATCATATTGGGACTAAGGTGTTAGCTTATGCCATTATGACGTTCGCTAATATTCATTGTCTCAGATTTGGTGTGTTCAATGACGGAGATTAGTTTCTAATTATGCAAACATAGTTCCTTCCTGAACATAATCTATACATAGAGATAGCAACGTAGAGCAATAGAGCATCATGCATACCGGAAGCATTCTAAAGTGATTTTCAAATCAAAACCAAAATAATGCAGAAAAATAATAACAAGACTAAAGGCTAAACTTACATTATGGAAAATGTAACACAGACACTCAGGCATAAACCTAACATTTGAAGCCTCTCCCCAGATTAGGAAATAGAGTGCAATATACAAAAGTTCCAATTGTTGTCGGTCTGCACCAGGCGGAAACCTATAATTTCCAATGGCAAAACCATGTCAACAAGAAATACATGCTCTATATTGTGTGGTGTACAAATCAGTCATACCCCCTCTGTCCTAATGGATTCACTATGCTTTCCATTACAGGGCATCCCACCAGGTTCACAACATTTCCATTTTTGTAAAAAGATTTATTCAAGAAAACACACCCTCGTGAGTGGGGGCCCTAATTTGTTCTCTCATATTCCCTCTCCTAATTGGTCCAAAACAAAACATAGTGAATCCAATGGGACTGGGGCAGAATATTCTACTAAGTAGTTACAAGCCCAAGGTTTTAGAGTACTCACTTAAGATGTGACTTACAATGAAGATAATCACACCACTTTTCATAATTTTTAAAAGTCTTCTCCATTAGCTGGTGGATAGTATGGTAGTCAAGCTGCAGGAAACCATAAATAGTGAAGTTCCAACTTTCAAACAACCACAAATGAAGCAAAAGGTATTAAAATGAAAGAGACCCCAAAAAAGCTTTTGTGCTTGACAACTTACCATTTCATATTCTTCAGACCTTCTAACCCTTACATCCATATTCGCTAATATTAATATTAAGTGCTCCCTTTGATTAGCAACATTTCCTTTCTGTTTGTACCCAAAAAAAAGAGAAGAAATTTTTTAAAATATAAAACAAAAAAGGGGGATACAGAATGTTTGTCGACACTAAATGGAGAAACAAAGAAAGAACTTATATAAGATCCAGATATAATACTTGGACCACCTCCACCAAAATAAGAACAAAAGAAAAGAAAATGAAAGAAAGTTGAACGGTTACGATTTACAGCTTAAAGAGACGGTACGATTATTATATACCCATGATAGAAGTACCACAGGCAATAAGGAAAAGTAATATACGCATACATTACAAGAAGCATTTTCTTCCCACCCGGTGCATGTTCAGATTATATTCTGGAAACTGAAGAATGAGAATAAAACTGGCCTTATTGCTAAAAAAAACTCATGTTTTTCCCTTCACTATACAAAAAGTACAGAACTAAGACCTCAATTGTCAATTGAGTATTTGATAGACCCTTTAGGAATGGACGGCCACAGCTCCAGTTTGACTTCCATTATTCCAAGAGGTTAATCAGAAAGACAGCCACAATAGTACATACAATATCAATATGTAAGCCACTTCAATCCATCATCCAGATTAACATGTTTATCAATTAGGAGAAAGCAACTCCAGTTATCACTTATTAGTATTAGCGTGATACAGCTAAAGTTGAAGATCAATTCAACTATGCAGAATTGCAGACTACAGCACTAGTGTCTAAATGTTAAATTCACAATTTTTAATTGAAACACGCATGCAATCAAGTGAAGGTTCCTTGAAACGCAATATATGAGAAACTCTGTGATTGGTTTCTCAGAAAAAACAAAATGGCGATTTCAATGTTTAACAGTGCAATACATATTTTATCAAATCATAATATTAAACTTTCAGCGTGGAGCACTAGTGGAGTAAAATAACCCATAAAAGCATCAACTTAGAAGCTTATAAACTGATCAAAGGAACTAGCATGTATACAATTAAACGGCTACTGATTTGTACTGAAGGTAAGGCGAAAAAATTAATAATGCGAACCTGGAACCCAAAGATAGAAGCTAGCCAATCAAGTATATCATTGATTGATTTGTCCCTGTACTCAGGCATTATAACATTATCATCTTGGACATTAAGGGCCACAGGAACTCGAGGAATCGGAAGATTGTCCATATTACGTATAGCACGAAGTGCGGCTTTTATCTGAATATTCAAGAGAAAATACGGTCAATGAACGCAGTAATTTCACTGACTGAAAAACATAAGTTTAAATGATACACAACCTCAGGAAGTTCCATGATCGCTGGTTTAACTCCAACAGCAAATAAGGGAAGAATGTTGTAATGTTCATATTGCTCTCTGTTCCTTTCCACCTCCTTGGCATAATTTTCTGTCTGAAGACAATATAGACATCAAGTTCAGCCTTTGAACATATAAACACAAATGCCGAGTATTATGGAAGAGAAACTTTATTTGCATAAAACGAGACAAACCTCTTCGTCCACTTTTTTGTATGGCACCACTGTCCTCAAAACATCATATAGTACGGTTGCTATCTGATAAATCTTAGCCATTTCTTCCCTTCAAAAAGCACCAAAAATGAGAAACCCTTTACCTCAAAACAGAAGCAGACTTAAGCCACTAGTTAGAAAATACTCGAGATAGTACTAGCAGCTCCCTTAGAATTTCCACCGCCCTTCTATGTATCAGACTCAGATTAGTAAAGGCTTTTCCATCTAGTTTTCCTTAATATAGTAATTTCTCTTAGAGCTTGTCATTGAAACTTACGGTGTTTTTGTGTGTTGACCCTGTCTAATGTTCCTCTCACAGAAGTCCTGATAAAACTTCTGGATTTCTCTTGGGTCACTTTTTGCTAGAATTGGGCGAGTCTCTGTCTCCTCCTGCATGAAAAAGAATTATGAAATCTATTAAAATCTCTAAGTTAGCGTCTCAGAGCTGAGCATCTCAGATTTGCCATAACAGTCAAGAAGTTTGTCAGAGACTCGTACAATTTACTCTTTTTACCAAGTAGTCTATTATCAAACAAGTTTAGGCCTGAACAAGTTAGGGTCAATGTACTTTTTTAATTTGAACACCCGTCACGCTGTTACGAGGTTACAAAAGATAAAGGAAAGTTGCTGAGAATTCTTCAAGAATTCTTCTGACACACAAAGAGGTCAATGATAGAAAGAGAGGGAAAAAAGAAGAGACTAGGAAAAAGATATGGTGAGGATCCAGTTTGCCACAGCCTCTTTAATCATAGGCAATCACCAAAAGCGTAGCCGCTGAAGTTTTACGTAAGAAAATAACAGAGAGACAAAGAAGCAAGCCACAAACAGACAGAATCCCACCTTTTCCAGTCTATGCAACAGATAGGTCTTAAATTGACGAACACCTCTCCCACTTGATGTTGAATCCATCTTATGAGCCTTCTCGAATGCATGGAAGCGACCTGGTCGGAGAACAGCATAGAATGGGAAAAGAGATGTAAGAAACAACATACAGCCTTAAGGAGACATACTTCTTTTGTGGTTAGTAGACAGTATGATAAATTGATAATTATATTCCCTTATGTAAGAAAGTAGAAACTCATAACACCTGCCATTGGTTTTCTAGATGATACAAAGCGGCGACAAGAATAACTGAATAAATGTTCTCAATTACACAATTTAAGAAAGTTTCTTGCCATGTCCTTGCCTTTCCACCCAATCCTTTACAGTTATTGCAACAAAACATGGGAGAGTAATCATTTTCAGATCCTCTCCTTTCTATCCAATTCTCTTCTGCCAAGCAAGTTGTTACCGATATGGCGTAAATACTAGTAAATTATAAACATATCACATGATTTAGTGTCAAACTGTGCATTTCCCACCTTTGAATTTCAACTCTTGCTATGGCAACTAAATTGAGCTATTGACTTGCCAACACCACCAATAACCAAATTATTCATTTCTCTTCGGCATATTTAATGGAAATAACCCAAAGTCGTTTGCCTTATCTTCTCAGAAAAAACTCACCCTTTCGACTTCAATGAAAATAACTCAGCCTTTCAATTTCGTGTTGCAATAATATCCCATGTATCCCTCAAAGTTCCCATTTTCATAATACAACAAAGGGCAGAAATGTGACTCAACACCAAGGCCCAAAAAACGGCAAAGGTAAGGTTAACCATTGGGGCGTAGAGGACCTAAAGGTATTATCATCTAACAATAACCTTCTCTACATTCACAGTGTTCACACCACTCCGAGTACACTCAGGTAGATGATCCACATACAAAATGTACATGAACAATTACCATACACAAGTACCGAAAGTTCTAATACTGATAATACACTACATATTTCCATATTCCACGGTATCAAATAAAAAAATAAGGCAATTGAATTTAACAAAAGAAAAATTGCCAACACACATAGTAAAACATAACACCAACCACAAAATTTGAGTAACAAACCACAAATTAACTGAAAAATCAACTCAATTAAACCTCAAATAATTCCAATAGTACACAAAACACAAACAATTAACTGACAAATCAACTTAATTAAACCATAAACAAATCCAATAATAGACCAAAAGAGGAGGAAAAAGAGGGAGAGAGAGAGAGAGATTACATAAGTATGCAACCCTAGGGTTTTCCTTCTCGACTTCATTAGCAACACGAAGAATGGGCGCAATAACAGCAAGAGAAGAAGGAACAAGCTCACTATCAATCGGAACAGCGTCATCTTTAGTAGGATCAATCATTGTCGGCGCTCTTGTCATCCGCCGCGACATCGTCCTCGACGGCGGAGGCGGCATCGGCCCCGCCACATCGTCCTTACTCCCACTCGTGCTAGCCATCGCCCGCCACCGCAACAACCACCACCACCAACAACAATAACAGCAATGAACAAGAGTTTGATTTAGTGTGGGAAAATGAGGAGAGAGAAAACAGCGACGACATCTTTAAGAGAAAAAGAGATGCTTTGTGTGGGAAGTGGGGCACTCCTTTCTCTATGAGCAAGTAAAGAATTAGGGCCGGGGGTGCTTTTCTTTTTGTCTTTGGGTAGTTTAGTTACTTACTAGCGTGAGTGGAGAAGAGAAAAGAAAATAAAAGGTGTCGTCAAGGAGAAGAAGTGCAGGTTTCTGGGAATGAGAATGAGATTGGCCTGCTTTTTTGAACGCCTTTTTTGAATATTTTATCATGGGTCTGAATCTAATTAAAGTTTGGCGCGGGAAAAGTAACGTCCGACGTCGGACCTTTTTATTTCATTATTGTTCTTGTGTTACCTTTCTTCCTATTCTCTCCTCATTTCTTTTCTTTCTTCCGTTCCTTATGTGTTAAGGTCTCGTCCCTCGTGTACAATTTGGATTCTTATATTTGCAACACTACCAGAATTGAGAAGAAGGATTAGGAGCTTTGCTCAACTGAGTGACAGGGAAAAGAGGTAGAGAAATAGACGACGAAAAAAGGGGAAATAGAGAGAATTGAGAAAGAGAGGAATTGTAAGTACTATTGACGGAATAAAAATCTGATTACAAACTTGGTATCTAGCTAATTATCTACGGAGTATATACTAACTAAATGATAAATAGTAATTACTTATTGACAAATCGAAACCACTTCTAATTAACTTAACTAATTTTACCCTTATTAACATTTAAATATTATTACTACTTTTTATAGGAAAATAAGTAGATTCGGACCAACATAAAAGTTGAAATCCACATTTTGTAGGCACGCACAAAAATGCAAGTGAGCGAAAATTGCAGCCTCTTTCAATTTTTATGCAGACTTGCGGCCCTTACGAGTAATTTTATGGATTTCAACAAAATTTGAGGAAGAAACTTAAGGTAGGTTCCAAAAATCGTCAATATAGATACTCTAAAATCATTGGGTAAGGTCAAAGAAAGGGCTTAAATAGCTACTTAAATTGGACAACCGACACTCAGTTGAAAAAAAAAGTGGTAAACTTGGTGAAAATCGGAGTTTACAAATCATCAACCACCAACGAAATTACCGTAGAGGAGAGGGCTCGATAACTGCAGTCGACGAGCACAATTGCCTAGCGGGTTGGTCGGGTTGGTGGGCAAGATGGTAGTTGTTTTTTATCCAAATTAATTGCAAAATTATTGGTATAGTCTTTATTTGTTCTTATTCTTGATATTGAAGATGATGATCAGCGATGATCAAATGAAATCTGATGGGAGCTGAATGAGATTTAAGCACTGAATAGTGAGGGTGGTGCAATAATGCAATAAAAAAAAAACGGAAAATTCACGTGGTACCCTCAAATTTTGACCGATTGCACATGGTACCCAACTTTGCAAGTTTGTGCACATGGTACCCCCGAACTTACTACTTTGTGCACATGGTACCCAAATAGTAATTTCCTTTAGATTTTTCCATTAAGTGATGATGTGTCGTTTAGTTGTTAGGTAATTAGTTGATTAAGTTATAAAATTAATATTTTAATAAAAAAATCAAAAAAAATTTGGAAAAATTGAATTTTTTTTTAAAAAAATATATTTATTTTTTTTTTGAAAATAAAACTGATTTTTCTAGGGGTACCATGTGCAAAATGTTGTGATTTCAAGGGTACCGCGTGCACAAAGTGGCAATTTGAAGGGTACCATGTCCAAAGATTATGAATAGTTAAAAAAAAAAGATATTTTTATGAAAAAAATATTTTTTTTATTTTTTTTGTACCTTGTTCATGAAATAATTTTTTGGATTTGTTTTTAAAAGTCTAAAAAATTTATTTTTTAATTGAAAATCAAATTATATAACTTAATTAACAACTTTAATTAACCAATTTAACTAACAACTAACCAACACATAATCATTTAACGGAATAGTCTAACAGATTTTACTATTTGGGTACCATGTGCACAACATAATAAGTTCAGGGGTATTATATGCATAAACTTGCCAAGTTGGGTACCATGTGCAATTTGTCGAAGTTCGAGTGTACCATTTGAATTTTGCGAAAAGAAAATATACTTAGATGAAGGGCATTGTGATCGTTTTCTGTTTTTTCTTCGTTATATTTAACGCTTCTTGTAGCATTTACACTATAATCGAAGAAACAACGAGTTTATGTAATCTATACTATATACCTTTGATAGGCTAACGTCTCGGTTTATATATGTGCCGTCTCCTCATGTAATGTCCACGTGGAAAAGTCACGCAAGCGCTTAGGTACTAGTTCATTGTTAGCCCATTCTTAATTCGTCTAGCACCCCAAATGTCCTCAACTATTGTGGAAAAAGGCCCCTCATTCTCTGCCACTACTCCGTCAACGTTAATGTAACATCTGATAAATTCCAAACGTTTTTTGTTTTTTTGGGTGAAGTAATCACAAGTGTTTCATTGGTCTTTCAAATGCATCTTTGCTCCCTTTGTTCACCTTCCACCCTCTTTGTTTTTTTTTTTTTTTTTGGTTACAATGAGGGGCAAGCCCCGAAAAGAAAACTAGGTTCTAACTAAACGAGTACTGGAGACTCCTAGGACATCCTCCCTTAGAATGAGCCTTAGTGCATGGGGTGGAAACTGGAGTATTACAAGCCTAGACGTTTGATCCGCTCCACAGTTGGCAAGCCAATCAGCTGCTCGGTTGGCTTCCCTGTAAGTGTGCTTGACTTCAACCACCCAACTGCCTTGGGATATGAGGTTTTTGCATTCTTGAACTAGATTACCTAAGGCGCCTTCCACCCTCTTTGTTAAATAGCCATAAATCTTTTTTCGTTCCACCTTCGACTGTTAATACGCTACTATTCCCATCAACCCCTTTCCGGTGCTCTTTAATGTTATCTTCAATAGGATTCCTGCTTTGACAATAAACAGGATATCACCTGAATTTTATCGTAATTTCTTTTTTTGAGTTTTTAAAGTTGTTATACTCCGTATTCGAATTCAAACGGGCATGGCTTTTGCAGAAAAAACGTTTGTACATGCAGGAGGAGACGATGTGGAGACCGAGAAGGCAAGCCGGGCGATGTGGAGGTTCTGTGGTAGGCAAGGGGATGCGGGTGGTTATCGTGATGCTTTGGAGATTGTGGTTATCGATTCATGATGATTAATGATGAAGGATGACAATTATACAAGATGATGATGGATAGTTTTTTTTTCCGAAGAGAAGGAAATTCATTCATAATAATAAGTCATACGGCATCTACAACAAGTATTGTAATTATCAATATACATACAACTCGAACGTCAAATTAAATTCAAACCTCTAAAACGAGTTATATGTGGAAATGGTGCCTGGACTTTGCTATATATTTGAGATAAGGGTATGGTATCTTTTGTTGGGGTATATTTGCTAAATATTTGAGGTAAGGGTATATCTTATGCTCATCCTTTGGAAGTGGATTGTAATGATTTTTATTTAGCTCGGGAATGTTATAATTTATGTTGGATGATAAAACTGATTTTTAGTTATTCTATCGTGAAGGTTTTGATATATTGTAAAAATTCACTTTTAATTCTAATTTTTGTAATGCCTTTATGTTCTAATAAAAAATACACTAGTCAAAATGAAATATAAGCCCAACCTTAGAATAAATAAACCAAACAATAAGAATGGGTATCATTATTCATTCCAAATTTAAACCAAATACAAGGTATCAAAATTCAAGTCCCAATCCCATTCCAGCACAACTCCATTCCTGATTCCAACCCCAACCTAACATGTGAACCAAACGGGGCCTAAGATGGGTAATCACCTTTTAAGCCCGTATATCATCTACTTGGTTTTAAAAGGTGAAAGTCTTGTTGGTAGTTTGATGGTAGGAATCTATTATAAACTGATCATATGAGCCTTAGTTTTCCAATGTTTGATAAACCAATTCTATAAACTACTTTCCATAATCTTGTAGTGTTACAAACTCTCCCACCTAAAGAATGCAACGTACTCGTTTCGCTTAAACCAAACCATACCAATAGTCACAGGCCAAAAATCTCCCCCGCTAGACTGCTGACCTGGGCCTAACCCCAGCACCCAGCACGCGAGCTCTAATACTATATGTCCGTTGTAACACAATCCAGTAAGATGGGTAGTCACGTCTTAAACCCGTATATCCTCTCGTGGGCTATAAAAGTGAATGTCTTGTTGGTAGTATGAACGTATGATGGAAGAAATCTATTATAAACTTGTTTTATGAACCTTAGTTTTCCACTGTTGGGACAAACCAATTTTATAAACCAATTTCCATAATCCTACAGTGTTACACGTGTTGCAATTGTGTGCAAGAAGTTGGGTTGGTTGATTCTGACTAGCTTTCATTTACATTCCTTAATTAATTTCTTTTAATTAATTAGGTCTTTATTTGTGAGACTTAATATATAAACCTCCCTAATAGTTTAACCTATAAGGGGGTAGAAAAATTAGAGAGAGGCGTCAGAGAGTTTTTCAGAAGAGCATTTCAGAAATTAAAAACTTAGATCATTTTGTGTATTTGTATTCTGCGGAACATAGTAAACAGAGAGTCCAAGCCCCTGTAGACGTAGCTATCGCATTGATAGTGAACCACGTAAATCTTGTGTGTTTCTTATTGTTGTTTGTTTGTCATTTTTTGTTTTATACTAACGCTTACGCACAACTTGAACAACAACAAAAGACAGGACGAAGGACGAAGACATGGTTTTGATTATGATCGATGAGAAATCCCGCAGGCAAGCATTGATTCGATTGCACACCGGCAAAAATGGAAGCAGTGGAAGCGAGGTACTAGATCAGAATCACCAAACTATAAGGTGAACCACTGAACCCTTATTTTTTTACAATGACGTACATAATTTGAACGATAAGTCGGAGATAATCTCTATGACATGGAATTCTACTTAGAATTTACCAAATCCTAATATTTCCTAGTACAACCCATATTCCTAAGATAGATATGATATTAGCATCTAATACTATCTAATCTAATATCTAATCTAATATATATTATAAAAGCCAAGTACAGCCCTTCATTGATGGACACTTGGCACAATCTTATTGGATGAGATTAAAAAATGTTATTGATTATTAGGATATGGAAATACATAATAAGGAAAAATAATAAATAATTAAAAATTATAATTAGTTAAATTTTTATATAATTTTAAATCAAATAGAAAAAGAAAAGTCTTAAAAACTATTAAATGTATAAATTATTAAATTAATATGATATCCTGCGAAAAAAGAAGTCCAAAATAAATGTGCAAATCATAGAGAATTGGAGAAAGTATAAGCCTTAAGGTGAATTATTTTTACACTCTTTTCATTTTCTTTCAAAAGTTTCATTCTTATATAAGAATCAGAATCAAGCAAGTTCAGGTTGGACGTTATTCTGTTATGTAGCATTGGTTCATGAATAGGATTGAGTTGACTCAAGTTCTACCACGCAGAGTTTTTGAACGTAATGCCACATTTGATACAAACAATTAAACTAAATATACTTTGAAATGATGACCATATGATAGGCCCTGAAAAATATTTATTTACATTTAAAATGTAACAACTAGAGTATATTTTTTTTCAAAAATATAATGAGGGTCAATACGTGCATTTACAATGCAACATCATAATCAAAATTGAAGGGACTATAAGTCGTTAGTTAGTTATTATTCTTAATATATATTAGAAAGATCTCCCTATACTATTTACTACTATTCCGTGCGGTAATTTATTGTTGAAAGAGTTATATTTCAAAAGGTTCAACTGGATTAAAAGTCGGAGAATCAGACATAACACTTATTAACGCAATTAAATATATAGTTTATGACTTTATTATTTTTTTTAAGACAATGAATGTAAATTACTAGGCGAAATATGTTTTCTTTTGGTAAGATGATTACGTATGTGTAGAATTATAGTTTTCTTTGCAATCAACAAAAATAACAATCAATGAGTAATGCAAATAGAGTTGGAAATTACGAGGGTCAGATATATTTCCCGTATGGTAAGAGTGGGCTGGGTAATATTGGGTTCGTCTCTAGTATCTATCTAATATATCTAATGAAAGCCGAGTACAGCCCTTCATTGATGGACACTTGGCACAATTCTATTGGATAGAGTTTAAATAATATTATTGATTGTTAGTATATGGAAATACACATAAAATATTAAAAAGTAATAAGGAAAATTAATAAAAAAAATTAAAATTAATAATTAGTTGAATATTTAAATAATATTAACCTGAATAGAACAAGGAAAGTTTTAAAATCTATTAAGTGTAGAATATATTAAATGGTTGAAACAGTCTAATAAAAAAGAAAAAAGAAAAAAAGAGGTCCAGAAAGAAAATGCAGATCATAGAGAATTGGAGAAAAGTATAAGCATGAAGGTGAATTATTATTAGTTCAAAAACTAAAAGTGATTATAAAGATTTATGTTTACTATGTTTGCCAATTTGACTCTTTTGTACAAGTGTCGAAAGAGTTTTATTTCAAAAATATTCAACAAGATTAAGCAATGTGTTTAGAATACTACTCAGTAGTACTAAAAGAAAAATGTTTATACAAAGAGTTAGAAATTGGTTCATGATCAGGGTTGGACATGGTGTATTTTGTTATGTATCAGTGTTTCATGAATTTGTTTATAGAATTTATAATCGGCCGGCCCGTTCATCGCAGTGAGAACTTGTGGGCCCTACACCCTTTCAGCCATTACTATCAAAGCTATTGGCACCTTAATGACGAAAGTTCTGGCACCTTAAGATCTCTTAGGGCATAGGGCACAAAGCCCCGCTGCTGCGTCCGCTCCCTTCTTAGTCAGTCAATAGAGCAGCAGGTTCGGCATCTACTTACGAATGCGGGTTGAGACGGAGAAGGATATCCATGCTCCCAAAGGTGTTGAGTTCACTTTATGAGTCGCTCTCTTCAAATCTTAGCAAACTCGGCACACCCTATCTCAGAGACCAAAGACTAGCCTGCAACTAATTCAGCTTCCGCTTCTGGGAGATCAAACGGAGCATTGTTTTTGCTTTCACCCGGGCTTTTCATTCACTCTTTCCCGGGTAGTTCCCAATGTTTGGCACTTTCCATACTTCGTGGGTGCAACATCAACAAATTCGCTCATGATCAAGTTACAACCTAAGAATCTAAGATACTTCCAAACCAAAAAAAGACAAGGATGAGAAGGAGCTTTTACGTTACGCTTCAATAGAAGGCCCCTCTGGATCCAGAGGGGGTTTGGGAACGGCGGGGGGCGTGCACCTACTTTAGCAACGCTCCGCTCTGTTGCGACCCCAATACGCCTAACAAATAGGAGGTGTGGGCCACAGGTCGCACATAAGCCGCCGGATCGCACGTCCCAAGGGTTCGGTTGTTCGCCGATTCAAGTGGTACGTGAGTTGGGGCCCCCTCATATTCCACTTTCTGCACCACCTTCCCAGGTGAACGGAAATCAAAGAGAAAACCACTGCCGCAAGCGGCGCCTCATTGTACTTGTCTCAAGCTATTAAACAGGCAAAAAGGGGAACAGAGGTCTGCACAGACAGATTGAACGACTGGAAAGACCGGGGAAGTACCTCCTGGTTAGTGATTGGGCACACGCTTCCTTTACGGCGTAGAAACGGCTTCTTTTTCCGAGACCCAAAGACGACTCCACGATCCTGCGCAGCTGACCTCCCTCAGCTTTCTTGTAGGCAGCTTTTTACCGTTGGATCCGATTTCTGGATAGTCTTGTCCTTCTCCCCGTTCGCCGCGACGGGCAGGGCGGTGATCTCGGTCTTGAACCACCCCGAGGAGAAGGACATCGCAACCCCTCCTACATCTGATCGCAACCAGGTACGTTTGGTCATTTTTTATACAGTAATGGCTATATACTTAAAGGGGGCAGGTTTAAGGGAAAATCTCTCCTCGATGATATCTCTTTGAGGGAGCGCAATGGAAAGAGGGCGGAAGGAAAGAGAAGAAAGGTTCTACCACTGCAGGGCCTTAAAGGAAGCTTGCTTAATCGTCCACTCGAAAAATGGCTTTTTGTGAATCGAATCCCGTGCAGAGGAAGGCTTATTCGGAGTTTCCCTGGGGTTGGTAAGGCGTGGATCGAGAAAACAAGGATGGGCCCTGTGAAAGGTCCAGTCGATGGGAAAGAATCCATGTTTTAGTCTTATTACCGAGTGCGAGCTGCTTTCTGTGTAGGCGGAGCGAATCCGGAAAGATTGCCTCAGTTACGCAAAAAGGAAGAGACTCATAGAATGGCAGAGGCAAATAGAGCTCTCTTTTTCTGTGTCGACAAACGACAGGAGATCAAATCTGATAATACGCTTCGGCGATGTTACCTACTAAATCAAAAGCCTGCTAGGTGACCGAAATCGCTCAGGTCAGTGACTCTCGAACGGGGGAATGCAACCTATTAGATTGTTGACCCGGCCTCTGAGTTCGAGCTAGCGAAGGGAGACTCAAAGCAGAAGCTTTTTAAGCGCGCTCTGAAACAAAGGAGGCTCCTCCCAAGCGAATCTTGATTGGTTGTTCCAAGCTACTATAAGGAGTCACCGCATAGAAGCGATATCGAACATCTGGTTCAAACTAGAAAAATGACAAATATGATTCGATGGCTACGCCATCGATAAGTCGTCCCTCGAGAACGCGGCCGCGATACCAACTACTGGTCAAGCTTAACTTACTCTCCGCGGAAAACCAGCTATATCCGATCTTGGTTGGCCTTTCACCTTGGCCCTGTGCCGTTTGGGGAATGACTTCTTATGGCACGCACGGCTAGTCTTCTTTTGGGCTCTCGTGTGAGGGTTTGAATGAAGGAATGAAAGGGCTGCCTTAGCCCGATGCGCGCACTGGGATTTTAAGCGAAAGTTTGATCTTCCGGTACACTTTTTCCTAAGTTCTTAGTATATACTATGCTAAGGGAAAGAAAGATGATAGAAAAGGTTCAATATTAGCGAATTGCCTATTTCCCGCGGCGCAGCAGTTCTTCCATACCAACTTAGCTGCCCGGCGCGGTGCGGTGCGGTAGACTGCTCCATTGATAATAACTGCCTTCCCCCGATGTGATTGCCTACCGTGGCTGATAGCAAAGTCAAGCGCGATCCGAAGCTTCTCTGCGGGTATCCCGTAGTCGCTGCCTTGAAAGCTCAGACGGAGAGAAAAAATGGACTGCCAAGGGGAAAGGGAGCCCCGAGAAGACCGTATTCATACCATCTCGAAGACCCTCGAATGCCCCTTTAGCCCCTTCGCCTGCTAAGAACTAGGGAAAGGGGAAAGGTTTAGTGTCGGCTACCAATTCATGTAGTTCTTTCTCTAAACATTAAAGGAAAGGCTCGACGAGATTCCCCCGGAACGCTAGCTAAGCTAATAAGGTTGCTCGGAGGTTCTCTTTCAAAGGCGGGATCAAACGGCTAGCCAATTCCAAGGTTTTTCTCAATAGAGCTCAGCTTATATCCGACCCCACTGAAAGTGAAATCTATCTATAGTAGGAATTAACCGGCCCGGCCAGGCGTTGCTTTTCTTTCTGTTACTTCGAAGGTAGCTGCTTCAGCTGAGACTGACGTTATTTAGGGCGGGAAAAGCGGACCGCATCTTTTTTGATGTGCACCGCATGACCCGTGCTAATGCAACAGGAATTGGAGGATCCAGCATGCAGAACACGGCGATCATTAGAAATTCGCGACTATAAACAGACTCGCGACTATGGTAGGTTCTGCTTGCTGAAACCTCTACCCCGAGGAGAAGGACATCGCAACCCCTTGTCGGGCGTGTCGCGTCGGTGCGGAAGCTCATCATAGAGCGTTCATCCGGTCTTTTAAAATTTCCTTCTTTCCCTCTTATCTTCTTCCCACCGGGACGCTTTCCAAGGCTCTACAGGATAGGCCAAGAAAGAACATCATCAGGTTACCAACAGAGTCAGTGGACCTGAATTGAATCATGACTATATAAGCTTTTGTTTACTTGGATTTTTTCCAAGAAATGCATGGCATGGCACTTTTGGGGCTGGGCCAGATGGAGGAGGCGGCGGCGTCCCTGACTTCGGTTTTTCTCCTCTGACTTGCTGGCTGGGTTAGTTGCCTTTGTCTCATCTCCCCGGAGAGCGAAACCCGAATCGAGAACTTTCTTTCATAGATTCACTATGTCGTCGGGTACTATTCACTTCCCCGCCATTCTAGGGATGGTTCACTCAAAGAAGTCCCCACCCCCATTGTAGTATGGGGAAGAGGGCGGAACATTTGCACGAAATTAAGCCCAGGAATGGGGAGCCTTGGGGACCGCCCCAGCATGGGGGACTGAACGCTACTCAATAGGGGTGCAAGGCTTACAGAAGTACCGAAACAACAAAGCACTCTCCGAAGGCATGGAATGTCGAATTTTTTGGTAAGAATCTCCTTCCTCTGCGAGCGACTACCAGATCGGCTTCGAGTTCTTACACCAAGAATTGACGAGTAAGTATTACACCAGGCATCCGCCCCAGATAAACTACCCACCTCGCCCCGTCAGGCAAAACGGTTCTGCCCGACCCTATCGCTCAGAATTGGAGAAGGCCCAGAGGGGTCTTGACAGAGGTGGAAATCGCGCACCCCGTAGCGAAATTCCTATTACATTGCTTCAGCCTACCAGACGTAAATAGGGCGGGCCCCATCAACTTATCTAGTTTTTACTCGTTATGGTATCAAAAATATGGTATCGATAGCTATAGCTGTTTTTCCCGTTTGTCGGTCCCCGATTTCCGATGTGAATTCGGCCTCACGTAGCTCGCCTGCAGTGTGATTGGGGGATATTTAGTTTGCTCCGCGGGCCCTATGGAGAATGTGGTCAGAAATCCATAATACCCACCTCGCAGTGTCCCGCCTTCCCCCGAATGCTCGGTGCGGCGGTTAGGCATCCGCCAGGGGGAGCCGCGGAAGGGAGTCAAGTCCTATGTACTAAAACAATCGTAGCTGGAGCATCTTCATGTCGCACGACCTCTTAACATTACACCACTGAATCCCCAATCATCTTCTTCTTAAAAGTCAAGGTAGTCGAAGCTAAGACTTCTGGGTTTTTGAAAGGAGGTCACTTCAAGGGAAAAAGAAAGTGAGAGAAGGTTTCTGGAGGAGATACAGTTTCCCAGGTTGCTTTTTTTTTCAAATAGGACTAGTTGGGTATAAAGAGGGGAGACCGTGCGAATAGTTGAATAGAGGACTTCGCTTCGATCTCTTCGACTGAACCTGAAGGAGATTTCTAGACCGCCCGTGCCCGCCCATTCTGTCTCGTCCTAAATGGAATCATCAAGGGTTGCGTACCTTCTTGGTGGCGTAAAATCATATTATAAAGGACGGATCCTGGTTTCTGGGGTGTGATTCCAGTTCAGAAGGATTTAATTCAATCGAAGTTTAGGATGGAAGCACTTGCCATTCGTTGGTTATTAGGGGCAGCCCGTGCCCCGGCCTTTGATCAGATAAAGCTGCCCGCTCGAAGCTCGCAAGCTTTTGTCTTTCAACTCGCCTCTGATTTTGAGCTTGGTCCCAATAGAAGTCTAGTAATAGGGCTTGTGCAGAAAGTGACCCTCTTTTCCAACTTTCAACTGGTCGGGCACGACTCGCCTGAGCCAATTAGCTGTTGCCGCCCGTGCTTCACTCATCCCGTACTTGATCTCTTCCTTCTCCTTGTTGACTAGCTGACCAGTGAACTAGGTTTTAGTATTCCTTCTCGAGCTTCTTTTTTGGCGGGCGCCCTCTAAGTTTACCAACCTACCCACTACCCGTCCTTACTCCCCAAGAGCTGAGCGGGAGGAAGGCCTTGCTTTGAATTGGGCTTGGTCTTACTTTCGGTCCATGTGCTGGCTTGGCATGGAAGGCTACCCTTTTTCGCAGCTTGGTTCGCGTAAGCTCAATGCTTAGGGCAGAGTTATGGCTGTTAGACTTCTTTATTGCGTTGCGCAAAAAAAGCGAATCAATCAGAATGGACGAAAGCTCCATTTTCGAGCCGGCAATGCTTTCTGCTGTCGTATGAGAGTTTATCTGCTTCCTTGTCTGTAGGGGTTCTTAAAATGCTTACACATCGTCTGACTCCGTCCCAGCGGGTAACACCATTTTAGTGCTATAAGGCGGGGAAATGAGAAAGATGCGCTCAAGCAGCCAACCCATACTTTGTTCCGCTTGAAGAGCTGGAGGCTCCTGCAAGACCCACTCGTCTTCCGGACACGAGTCTCTCTCCTTCGCCAGGAAGAAGTACCGCGGCCGGACCGGAAAGGAGGGGGGCCAGAATAGCTTGTAGTGGTCAACCCTTGGGTAGCTAACTATGCTACGGAATCGTAGGTGTCAAAGTGTGGATTTCTTATAGTCCAAAAGAAACGAAGCTTCCCAGCCGCTTGCCCCGACGATCCTCTTGTACATCAGGTTTCAGCCATGTCGCGAAGTTCCGGGAGTTACGAAGGAAGCTTCGAGCTCATATTGGTCATGGGAAATAGAACCATCTGATTTGATTCGTTCTCAATAGCCATGGTTCACCATGATGGGGGGGTACTTTCTTTTCCCTTCCAGAAACTAAGAGTAGCGGATTCAGTTGTTTATCTTGAACCAAGCGAATTTCGAGATAGCCAAGCCAGTCGCGCATTCTTCCTGGAGGCTAGAAAGTGTTCTGAGGGCAGCTAAGCCTACTTCTCGGTTCCCTGAGAAGGGAGTGGCTACCTACTGGGCCCATCCTTGTTTTCTCGATCCACTATCTTATTCATTAAAAGAAAAGGGTTCACCTTAGACCACCAGACCCGCCGAAGACTTTCGAACTGAGGGTTCGGTTCGGTCAGTAGAGGGGGCGGCTTTGCCTAGGTTAGCAGTTTTCGGAGCTCACTTTGCAGTTCAGAACTCAAATTTAGGGTTCGATAAGGGGTGATTCGCTTGAAAGACTAAAAAATAAAGTGTTCGCAAGGCATACCGAAAGGATACCAATAAAGCCGACCATTAATGACTAGTTCCTCTTCAAACCCCCAATCCGCTCTCGCTCGCCGCTACTAACGGGGTCTCGGTTGATTTCCCTTCCTTTAGCTACTCAGATGTTTCAGTTCGCAGCATTAATGTAAACAAAGCAAACCAAAGATTCGTTCGGGCGTACTACTTTCCAACCTTCTGTGGACCTTTCTTCGACATGACCACCTTCTTCAATAAGAAGGTAACAACTTCTATCATGATTCTGGCCAACGAGATCTTCTCTTTGGAAGTGTGGTAAAAGCATCCGCAAAGTTGAGGAAAGTCGAAGATAGATTCATCGTATTCTCTTTGTGGGTTCTTGAGTACCATTTTTCATATTATTATCAAAATCAAGTCTAGGTTGGACATTGAGTACCATTTTTCATATTATAATTCATGAATAGGGTTTGTTTGAGTTAGATTCCACCACGTCGAGTTATTGGATTTCTCGGATCGTCGCACCTTTATTTGATGCAAACAAATGTGACTTATTACTATAAAAAGTGACTTCATAAAATTCTCCGTCAACAAC